>CAXKWD010000001.1:10384611-10728077 GCA_964059195.1 Ectobius pallidus
GATATTCCAAAAATGTAGATGTAGATGGGTCAATCCATTAGAAATGAACCAGGCCAAGTTGCTCGACATTTTTGATTGACCTAATTTTTTTACCAGTTATTTCCCAACTAAAGGTGAGTTCAAAACTATGGTAAAAAATTTTTTGGGCTCATACTTTTTTTTTGGCGGCTATTTTAAGTTTGCTTTTTAATCATATTTCAGTCGAAAACATGTTTTGCACAAATGTATGTAACTCTGTTAATTTTATAGATAACAAGACAAAATAAACACCAACATTATCAGAAAGAAATGCTCTACATTGTTGTGTTAACACAATATTACCTAAGTAGTGAGGAAAGTGAAGAAAAAAATTCAAAACTACAAATTGAAAATTGACTTAAAACGGGAGTTTTGGGGCCGCAAAATTATTAGAAGGAAGAAAGACTTGCCCTTAATTTTTTTTCTGGTGTAGACCTACTATAGGACTACTCGCTGTAGAAGTTTAAAGCTTGAGAACTTTACAGTTTTTTTAATACAATTTTTAAAAAATGCCAAAAACCGTATTTTGGCAATATTTGAAGTAGAATATCTCAAAAGGGACTGAGTGAAAAATTATGAAATTTATACAGATAACACCTCTTTATGATATAAAGATGTGTAATAAATTTGGTGACTGAGACTGAACTGGTTCCCGAGTTATAGTGCATCGAAGTTGGCCATAACTGCAAACTATGCACCGAAATTTCAACACTCTTCAAAGCTTTGAGGAAACCAAAAAATTGTCATGCTAACTGATGAAATGTAGCCTACATATACAACTCTTTTGTGTAACAAACTTAGGCTCACAAAAATTTTATATTTAAAATTAAAAAGTGAATTTTTACTATTAAATTACCGTTAAATTTCGTGTGCCTATAACGCAATTTTTGGCCAAATTCGATGCACTGCAACTCGGGAACCAGTTGAGTCTCAGTCACCAAACTTTTATGACATTTTTATATCATAAAGAGGTGTTATCTGTATAAATTTCATAATTTTTCACTCAGTCCCTTTTGAGATATTCTACTTCAAATATTGCCAAAATACGGTTTTGGGCATTTTTGAAAAATTGTATAAAAATAACCGCAAAGTTCTCAAGCTTTAAACTTCTACAGCGAGTAGTCCTATAGTAGATCTACACCAGAAAAAAAAAAATTAAGGGCGAGTCTCTCTTCCTTCTAATAATTTTGCAGCACTAAAACTCCCGTTTTAAGTCAATTTTCAATTTGTAGTTTTGAATTTTTTTCTTCACTTTCCTCACTACTTAGGTAATATTGTGTTAACAAAAAAATGTAGAGCATTTCATTCTGATAATTTTGGTGTTTATTTTGTCTTGTTATCTATAAAATTAACGGAGTTACATACATTTGTGCAAAACATGTTTTCGACTGAAATATGGTTAAAAAGCAAACTTAAAATGGCCGCCAAAAAAAAAGTATGAGCCCAAAAATTTTTTTACCATAGTTTTGAACTCACCTTTAGTTGGGAAATAACTGGTAAAAAATGTAGGAAAATCAAAAATGTCGAGCAACAAATTTTATTAAATTTGGTTCATTTCTAATGGATTGACCCACATATGATGTTTGCAAATATATGGAAAAATGAATCACTCACAAATATTGCCATTTGTGGAAATTATCACAGAACGGTATTTTAATGCACAAAACGTGGCTGCCATTTTGTAATGATAATTACCCATAACTGTAACAGTTTGATTAATTTTGAAAATAGTAGGCTATGTAATGGAAGAAGAAGTAAATAAAGAGCATGTGAGATGCAAGATTGTAGAACAATTCATTGCTGAGGAAAAAAATAATGAAATTCACCTATTTCTCACCCATGAATTTCCCCGAAAGCTGTTATGTCCTCCCTTGATCAATTGTGTTTAAACGATTATGTATAATAAGTAGGGGGTGGATTTCTATGACCTAAAAAAACATTAAAATATGACCAATAAAATTTAAAATATGATTTTACCACTTACACATTGTGTAAGTTATATTTTTTTAAAAGTTTCATTACAATTCATTTCATTAAAATATGTTAATTATTTTAAATATATGAAAATTCACAAAAAGTATCAGTATAATGCAAAATTTACAAAATATGATATGAAACTTCAAAATTCCTTTAATATGCATACAAATATGACCTAAATATGCATATTCATACTAAATATGCTACAATACTTGAAAATTTCCTAAATATGCAGTTATATGCACAATAAAAGCTATTCCATTTTCACCAGGATGCTTGGAATCTGGTTTAAATTAGTCTGAAACCTGAAATAATGCAAAGGGGAAAAATATGACATGTCATAGAAATCCGCCCCCTAATGATAAGCTTGGAGACAGCAATTAAGAAGCTGTACAATGAGGCTCAAATGTGACGCCACCAGAATTCTACCGAGCATAGAACACGGCTTTCAAGTAAACTCATGCATACTCACTGTTGTCACTTCCTCGGGCAGTCCAAACACTCTCATGAAAGACGCTGTGACAGCAGTCTCCTTGGTATCTGTGAAGACACAAACATAATATTGAAACTAGTGATGGTCGAATCCAGAAATTTCGAATCTCGAATCAGAACTCAAATCTTAAAAAAACGATTCCCGATTCTCGAATCCTAAATGTTCTTTTTGCCTAAGTTTAATTGGAATAAAATCAACACCATTCTGAAAGAAATTGTGAAACTTTTAATGTAATTATCATTAATCTTTAAAATGGTTATGTATAAAAAGCAAGCAATAATTTTTCGAAAGTTAATTATAATTGACCTAATGTTTAACACAGCTGTAATTATACAAGGTGCGGCAGAGGAAACGGACGTTTTTCAAATGACTATAACTCAGACGATTTTCAAGTTAAACAACATTTAATTACACAGAAATGAAGCTTGTATAATGCAGTTTTTGTTGAATATTTGAGATTTACCTCCGAAAAATAAATGCCGTCAAGTGACGCAACAATGGAATTTTCTAACATGCAATCTCATTAATAATAACCTTGACTGTCCGGGTGGCGCCGTGTCATCATGTCCAAAACCGACGTTTTGGCCCTCATGCTGTGGCCTTCTTCTGGGTATATGCAGTAACAGTGTGGTGAGGTGTTGCTAAATTTGGAATCATCGGTCCTTATTGTTTTGAAGAGGACAATACCACAGTGACAGTGACTTCAGCGCGCTACATTGAAATACTCAACAGGTTCCTGCTTCGGGAACTACGCAGACGAAGAGTAAACATGCAGCAAATTTGGTTCCAATAAGATGGTGCCCAGCGCATACTGCGACAGCATCAATGCAAGTGGTTCGCGACATGTTTCCCCAACAAGTGATCTCCCGTTTTGGCGACATTGACTTGTCGATATGTGACTATTATTTGTGGGGTTACCTCAAATCAAACGTTTACTTAAACAAACCCCGCAACATCCAAGAACTAAAAGAGTCCATTCGTGTAGAAATCAATAATGTCGAGGAAGAAATGTTGGGAAGAGCAATGCAGAATTTCGAAGTAAGGTTACAAGAGTGTATACAGAAAGAAGGTCGTCATCTGACGGACGTTATTTTTCGGAGGTAATTCTGAAATAGTCAACAGAAACTGCATTATACAAGCTTCATTTCTGTATAATTAAATTTTGTTTAACTTGAAAATCTTGTGAGTTATGGTTATTTGAAAAACGTCCGTTTCCTCTGCCGCACCCTTTATTAGGCCTATTCATGAACATGAATTAAAACATATTTAACTTGTAAAGTTAGGCATTATGCAAGTTTTTGTGTAAAAACACCAGCATTTTCACCCGGTCAGGGTCGAGGTGGTTTCTTTTTTTATCGCAAGAGCCCGGCAGTGCTAAATAGTCGCACAAGTACTTAGTGGCGACTTTTCTTAGCCTAGAATATTGGCTCATATGCCGATAATGAAAGGTTTTATTCCCTTCCTCCTTAGGATTAAGGGGTTTTATTCTATTTATGCTATTAATTCGTGATCCGAAGGGGAATTACCATAAGAGAGCACCAAAAATTCGCATCGGCTCGGCTCAGGCACTTCCGTCTCCCTTAGTGACTCATCGCCATCGCCAATACTGATTCATCGATTGTATTTATGGTCGAAGCGGCACACGAGAGCATAGAATTCGCATCGGCTGGGCTCTGACACTTCGTGATTCATCGCCATCGCCGGTATCGATAGTATTCATAGTCAAAGCGGCACACAGGGAGGAGGGAATACCTCCCTGATGGCACATAATGAGAGCACAGAATTCAGGTGGACTCGGCTCAGGCACTTCCGTCTCCCTTAGTGATTCACTGTCAACGCCAATATCGATTCATCAATCAACCATCACACAGACAGACTGCATTTATTTTGTTTTATTATTTGAGATTCGATTGTCGAATCTCGTCAATCGATTGTCGGTTCCGAATCTTTTCTGGAAATTCGGTAGAATCAAGATTCGGCTTCAACACATCACTAATTGTAACAGATGCACACCCTTGTGTGGGATGTATAGACCTGAGATCAAAAGTCCATGGTTACTGTACATCCAGTGTGAAGCTGATGAAGAAATATCTTTCCTGATGTATGCAAATCAAGTAAAAGTTAGGTAGAAGTTAAGTCTCTGACAAAGAGAAATGAAGAGTTGGGCAGAACGGCTGGAGACATGAATATTAGTTTTACCGTATTTCATCGCGTAATCGTCGCCACCGCATAATCGTCGCACCTTGATTTTTCAGTCCAAAATTGGTGTATAACAATTTCATCGCATAATCGTCGCACGGATATTTTGACATTATTCTCTCTTTCACGATGATTCAGAAATTTATAACTGACACGCCGCCACTGCAATCTAGAGCACCGTTATCCTCCACCCGATGCATTCAAGGTTAAGGAATGTGCTGACCGGTGACCGCTAGCTTGACACAATAGCAAGGGGTAGGGGTGGCAATTCACGAGAAATTGCGGTAACACCATTTGGGTCAGTTTCAGTACACTACACTTGTAGAAAAAGGGAAGAAATAGGAATTATACTGTGAGTTTTCATTTGAAAGTAATGGCATTCGCGGAAGAAAATGGAAACCAGGGAGTTTTCAGTGAACGAAAAACTTGAACGAGATTGGCACAAAATAAAATAGCAATCAGCAGCGCACATCATTAGGACTCATTAATTCATGTGTCATTTAAAGTTGCAATCACATCTCCCATGAAAAAATCATTGTAAAGAGCGTCAAGAAGACGGGGATTTCCAACAGACGGCACGAGGTGCGGATGGCGGGGCTCTGATGCAACTGTAGGGAAGACGCGCGATACCGGCTCTGCCGTGAATCAATGGACAAAGAATAATAATAATAAAAACATGTTGTGAAAGTGTGTAGTTAGTAATACAAGACATCGTGTCGAATAAATTTTCACAATCGTAATATTTACAGGTAAACGCAAAGTACTGTAATTGTAACTTTATTTCGGATTGATCGTCTTTCCGCGAATTGATATGATTGACGTAATTTCATTGCACATGCAGTTTAATAATTCTGCAACTGTAAATGGTAAAGTGCTCTGGTAGTTTAATAATACTTTTTTTCTTTCGTTGTAAGGTATATATACTGTAGGCCTATACATGTTAGTTCCAGGTTTTCCTCGCGTAATGGTCGCACTGTGTTTTCACACGGGAAAAAATGGCCTAAAAAATGCGACGATTATGCGGTGAAATACGGTACGTGTGTCCGAGTGTAGGAACAAGTATTTTAGGAGTAGGGGCAGAAACCAAGAGAATGAGGGATAGATCAAGTTTCATAATATAGGGCAAATGTGTATAAGTGTATATATGTAACCAGGGAAGTTTAGAATAAAACCAAGGGAACTTGCAGCAAAGTGTTTAATTTCAAGTGCAACGATGTAATGTGTGAGTTAGCTATTCATCCCCTACCCTTATCCTAGAGGGGGAGGTCAAGAAGAATATGCAATGTCTGAAGGAAGTTCTATAGGAATCTAACCAGAACATCCAGAATATCCACAACAGATGTGCATACAGCTTAAATTATAGTTATAAGTAGGGTTCAGATGTTTATGACATGTCATATTTTTAATCTGACCTCCGTTCTTGCTGCAAATATAAATTAACACAAATTGCATGCTTGTTATCTTGATCGGACAGTTTTTATTTTGCATATAAAGTCACATTTTGGTTTTTTTTGTGTTGGTCATATTTTGGCAATATTTAACATCATATTTCAGTTACAAATTCAGTAAAAGAGCACAATTACCGTATTTACTCACCTATAACACCCCCCTTTTTTCACAATTTTCAACTTCTAAAATGGGAGAGGGTATAATAGGTGAAAATTTTCACATGACATAGGTTGGGTTGTCATGCTTTAAAAGCGGAAAAAGACACATTTAGCGTCTTTAAATCAACATGCAAAATAGTTTAAATCCTTTTTTTTATTTACAAAAAGTTAAATTATCACGTCATTTTAACTTTAAAGTTTTAAACAGTTTGGTATAGCTCCCGCCTGCATTACCACAGCTGACTGGGTCACGTGACTAAACGCTGTGCGTGGTGTTCAAGGTTAACTCAGCATTGCAATGTTGTCATCCAACTGGGCAGCAACTGCCTAAATTTCGTATCTCCCGTTCTTCACACCACGGAATGATTTCAACATTTTCTTTGCTCCTGATAATTTATCTTTCTGTTTACGCCAATAAGATATCATACATGGCTGCATATTCTAACACACTCAACTTGAAGGATGCCGTAAAACTTGCTCTACAACTCATTTTTCACGTGCTTACTAACTCTCAGGCAGGCAACAATACACGCGTACGGCGGAAGTTGAACTCAGAAACCTGAAGGGCATTGAGAAATCTATTGGGGGGGGGGTGAGAGTAACTAAGGCCAACATACAGGTGGCAGGGAAGCGTGTGTTTTACCGTTAACAGGAATGTTGCAGTTGCCGATCACTTGAAAAGATTTTCTGCATTTTTTTTTTTTTTTGCGCGTTGCTGAAAATTGGGGGGTATTATAGGTGAGGGGGTGCTATAGATGAGTAAATACGGATTTATGTACTACATGGTCGAGTTAAATTTGAAGCTTCTTTCGTTAATTTAATGTTTATGCCAAATTAACTTCAATTTTAAACTAATGCAATTGTGTATATTTTTTATCTCATCCGCATTAACGACCCCATTGTGTATATTTTATAGGGATATGCAGGGTCTACAAAATATTACGAGTATCTGGAGCTGATGAAGCGAGCAAACCAGGAGGAAATTCTTTAAAAATAGAAGTTCATGACAAGTACGAGGGTCGGTCAATAAGTAATGCCTCCTATTTTTTTTCTCCTGAACCAAGTTAGTTATGTGAATAATTTTAATTTGGCGAAATTCCTCAAACCTTCTTCTACGCTCCACTGCAATAGCAACTTCCTACGTCAAGCGGTGGCAGCACTGCTGCCTATTGCAAAATGGCTGACATCGAAGTCCGTATAAGACAGCGTTCTGTCTCTTTCACGGTGGGTACCCCGAATGTTAACCGACCAGAATAAGGAGTCACGAAAAACAATTTTTTCTTCCTCGGTGAGGTTATGCGATGCCATTCCATAGACTCTCTCTTTGATTCTGGTTCAAAAAAATGAACCCACGTTTCATCTCCAGTCACAATTTTGTGCATGAACACCTCTCCCTGCAAATTGAAGCGCTGCAAGTGTTCGGAGGCTATTGTTTTTCGTGACTCCTCATTCTGGTCAGTTAACATTTGGGGTACCCACCGTGAAAGAGACAGAACGCTGTCTTATACGGACTTCGATGTCAGCCATTTTGCAATAGGCAGCAGTGCTGCCACCGCTTGACGTAGGAAGTTGCTATTGCAGTGGAGTGTAGAAGAAGGTTTGAGGAATTTTGCCAAATTAAAATTATTCACATAACTAACTTGGTTCAGGAGAAAAAAATAGGAGGCATTACTTATTGACCGACCCTCGTATAACTGTAAATCACCAAATGTTAAAAGTGATTATCTGATAGAATTCTTGTGATGAAAGAATTTAGTGTCTTGAAATATTTATATTGTGAAAATACGTTATTTTATTAGGTCATATTTAGTAATTTTTGGGTATGTTTAGTCATTTTTAAGGGCATATTTGCAGTCATATTTTCCACTTTTTTAGATCATAAATAGACCAGGGATTTTAAGGCAAATGCCTATTTTGTTCATTATGAAATTACATGAAAATTTTTAAATAGTTGACATTTCATGATATAATCACTTATATTTATGGTGTTTTAGAGTGCCCTAAAATGCCTATTTGGACCTTCGGAGCCTGTTTTTACTATTTTAGTGCCTAAAATCCATCTTCTGTAACTTTTACAATCATTTAATGCACATCACTGAATGAAGAGCAGAACAGCAGAGGATGGGTTTTTCACAGAAACATTATTTTCCCAAACAATTGTCGCCGAAGGAATGCTGACTGGCAGCGGAGGATTCGCTCAAAACAACAAGTAGCAGGCATATAGTAAGAAGGGACATACTTTGTCAATTTTTCATATAAGTTAATCCAAAACTGTTTTTGATAAATGTATTTAATTCTGTTTGAACTTTGCAATTATTTCTGTTGACAACAGGTATATCACTTTTTTACAGTAAAAAAGATCACGTTACAGTTTAAGAGCATATTGTACTATCTTGAAGTCTATTTTCTGACTATTTACACATTTTTAAAGCTTATTTTAAGTGCCTGTTTTCTCTTTTAAAAGCCCATTTACTTGTTTTAAAATCCTTTTTTAGGTGCCTAAAACTAATTATTTTAGAGCCTAAAATCCCAGGTCTAGTCATAAACATCCGAACCCTAGTTATAAGTAAGATGTACATGGTCAACATACTTACTACATCGTACAATATATTATTTCTGTACAATACATCTTTAGGTCTTATATTCAGGTTATCATGGGTTAAGCAGGATTTTAAATTTCACATGAAATGCGGTTGTCCTAACATCAGAGTCTGCACTTTTTCATACTCACAGAACATATCGGGAATGTTGGTGAAGAGCTGATGGAACCTGGAGATGCTGACAACGTCCTTCACATACGTGTGCACTTTCACAGCTCTGCAACAGACCATTAACCTCAATCACATCGACAAGTACCACACGACTTGAGCAAAACAAAATACCCTGGGATGCAAAGCTCAAAGGGCAATGGGACAAATTCCACAGCGGCGAAATTTTCATTGCTTTCACCAGTAAGGGAAGTGAGGTTGTATGTGTTGGTATACCACCACTGGTTTCAATTGTCAAACAGCATACCGACACTGAAAATCAGTGGATGTTAAAAAAACTGGTTTTGCACAACGTAACTACCGTATATACTCGAATACCATCCGCATATTTTTTCCAAAAATCGCGAGAGAAAAACTGGGGTGCGGGTATTATTTGAATACTGGTCTCCTCTCATCTGAATTTCGACAATTTGTACCATATCGGCTCAATATATCATGATGCTTTGTAGTAGTATCACATAACAGTAGCGAAGCTGTAATTAAAGGAAAATGAGACAAAGAAAGTGCTTTGTCCGTCATGACTGGCCGTGAAACAAAGCTTTACGTGTAGAGATGCCAAGCAAGTAACACTGCAGTACAAGCATAAGAACTAATTTGGAAAAAGTTCGGTGAATTTCCACACGACTTTGACCTTGAGTCGGACCAGTTGGACGCACGTCGTCATGTGTGATTTCCGCCGATCAGCTGGAGTGTGTTGTTGTTGTTGTTGAAAGAGATGCAGCGCCTATAAGATTGCGAGATTTCAGCAGGCTGTTACCATGCATGTTATTTTTATAAGTACCTTTTAGCCTACCATATTTAATTCTTTTATGATATGAAACGTTAATTATAACTGTTTAATTAAGAATAAAACTGGCAAAATAATTTTATATATATGGGTCTGTAGATTTTTCATTTTTTTCATACTTCCTTTTGAAAAATTTGGATGCAGGTATTATTCGGGGGCGGGTAGTGTTCTGGTATATACGGTAAATACTGTAATCCAAAGCAAATAACTTCCCTGTGAGAAAAGTGAGCGTTGTACATGCAAGCAAGCCAGCAACCAATAAGAATCTGTCAAGCCACCTGCAATAGTACTCTTCAACTGCTCCTCCACCACCTATCAAACAGCAATGCACCCCATAGGGAATTTCTTTTCTTTGGACAACAGTAACTGGGGTATTTTTTAACAACAGATGTCTCATACAGATAAAAACACACACATTTCAACATATGAGGGTCATTCAATAATTAAAGAGACGAATTGGTCTGGGGAAAAGATGGTTGGTAGTACAAGTTTCATACATTTAGGATTTTAAGTTGGCATCACTGGGATGAGTTCTAATCAGCTGATGGATCGACACTGCTCTGTTTTTAACCTCAAAATTAAGTTTAACAATGTCGGGTCTTCTTGAAAATTCCACATTGGTTGAACAACGTTCTGTGATTCGTTTTTTCATTGCTGAAGGTGAAAAACCAGCTAATATATACTATAGAATGACTAAAGTGTATGGTGAAAGTTGTATGAACCATGGGAATTTTTACAAGTGGGTAGAACAGTTCAAAAGAGGTCGAGAATCAGTGACTGACAAATACCATTCTAACCGGCCTGTTGAAGTTGCAACTTCCTCACTTGAAACTCGAATTGTCTGGTCCACTGAAGGAGGCATTACGTGGGAAGAAGTTCCAGGATAATGAGGATGCCAAGAAATTTGTGGGAAATTGGCTCCGACACCAAGACAAAGAGTTCTTTGCAGCCAGGATAAAAAAAAGCTAGTAACCCGTTGGGACAAGTGCATAAATGTTGATGGGGATTATGTTGAAAAGTAGGTTGGCTTTCTTAAGCCAAGGTTGGCTTTTCTATTCTAAGGAATATTAAATACTGTCAAATAGACAAATCAGCAGTAGCAGCTCATTGTTGGAATAAGGATCATCACATCCTTAAGAAAGCCAACCTATTGAAATCAGTTAATAAACAAAAAGATCTGGAAGTGTGGGGAAAGATTTATATGAAAAAGTATGAAGATAAACTGATGAATTTTGAAATACCGCTAAAAGAAAACTTGATCAAGAAGTTTGTTAAACCAAAACCAGAAGGCATCAGTGTTCTCCAAGCAGAAAATAGACATTATAAAGTGGCATTTACAATAGGGCGACACCAGCGACACGCGGCATGAATTGCAGTACCGCGTCGCGCTGCGGACTGTGTTCACAATACGTCGCGACGTGAACTAATCAAACATATTAAATAATACTGACTAAATATTCATGCAATTCAAGAATACTTTTAGCCCTATATAAGAAGAAAAATGAGAAATCATGTCAGGGAGCGTCAATTATTTATTGCGTGGGAATTGTGGTTCCCTGATTCTGAAATGTTTATGGCTACCGAGATACAGATTCCTATTAGCAAAATAATATGTGAATGACACCTTGTTGCAAATCACAGGTCCTCATATAGTATAAATACATTATTTTGAACGCGAGAAGCAGTATTTCCAGCAGAGCCTATATTGCAGTAACTTTGAATTTGAGGTTAGTTTGAGCTTAGTTTTATACAGTGGAACACATAACATCCTTTTCAAAGAAAGGGCTGTAAATAAATTTTACAGGCTGAAAAAATTTAATTCAATTACTTGAACCCGTCTTGAAATGATTAAAAACCATATAGAAATCTAATTAAATGTAGTATCGTTCCCCATATAAATTGCTGTGGCTGTGATCGCCATTGGAAAAACAAAATACATTCGATTTCCGCACATCTCAGCTGATGTCGCGCGGTAAAAGTTAACTCCAACTCAACTTCCGTCGCGCCGCTATCATGACGTTTTGCCGCAGAAATGCTTGCTTGCCATTGGTCAGAAAATGTCAAATGCCGCATCGCTGTTGTCGCGTCGCGGGTGTCGCTCCATTGTAAATTAAGCATAAGAAATCAAGAGATAATGGAACTTAATACAGTGAAGCAACAAATTATGTAATTAATAAAGTTGTTGACTCTTAAACACTTTTGGCTTTAATTTTCCTTACATTTTTGCAGGACGTACGTTTCATGGGCTTTGCCCACATTTTCAACTGCTTGTCAATTATTTTCTGCTTGGAGAACACTGGCGCCTTCTGGTTTTGGTTTAACAAACTTCTTGATCAAGTTTTCTTCTAGTGGTCAAGTTTGTTAAACCAAAACCAGAAGACGCCAGTGTTCTCCAAGCAGAAAATAGACAGTTGACAAGCAGTTGAAAATGTGGGCAAAGCCCATGAAACGTACGTCCTGCAAAAACGTAAGGAAAAGTGAAGACTAAAGTGTTTAATAGTCAACAACTTAGTTAATTACATAACAAGTGTAAGTGTTTATTACATTAATTTGCTTTTTACTTAAGCAAATGCAAACACTTGCACATGGTTATTCAAAACACAAGAAAAAGATAGAGGACAAATAATTAAATAAATAAAAATAATAAAGATATATTGTAATACACTTTCTTTTCAATGGAAACACTTAAGACGTAATTACATGACGTTTCAGTTCAGCCTTCGAACCTTCCTCAGGTGAGTGAGTCACCTGAATTGAAACGTCGTGCAATTACCATATTTATCTGAATATAAGCCGCACTTTTTTCTTAGATTAAGCCCAACAAAATATGCCTGCGGCTTAAAATCGCGTACGAGTGTTTTTAGGCAATAATGGTAAAAATGAGCACAATTTAGCCGGTTGATCCATCGTAGCTGGTTTCCCACCTCCAAGCACCGTCACCTATCGATTATCTCGAATCTCCACGACTATCGATATATTAATCGATTTAACATCGAAAATATATAGATTTAATCGAAGCATCGTAAAAATGCATAAAAAGTGATGTTTTGCGTATTTTTGTCATTTTTATAGCGGTATTACAGAATATGCATGTATTATAAAATGCTCAGAAGTAAAAAAATGCCGTAACATATGGGAATGTGAATAAAGGCAATTTTGAACTGATGATAACTGAGTGCAGTTAAGAAAAATAGAAAAATCGTGCGAAATTCAACACTGATAGTCATATGAAGTGTCAAGTACTGATTTCTGTTTTCTTTTTAGTAAGTTTTATTTAATTATATTAAATAAAATTAGAATATCATAACTTAAGTCAGCTGATACTTTCTTTTTCTTATTTCAGGCCTATTTTGGCTAAGAAATGTGTTACTTTAACATTATGAAAATGAGGCAATTTAATTTTTCACTTTGGGGTTAATTTAATTATTTTTCCTTTACTTTACTGCTAAAAAGGCAGGTGCGGCTTAAATTCAGGGGCGGCTTATATTCGGATAAATACGGTATGTCTTAAGTGTATCCATTGAAAATAAAGTCTATTAGAATATATTTTTATTATTATTGTATATACAGTGGAAATCCAGGACCAACCACCACGATAAGCTAAATAAATAAAACACAAAATAACAGAAACAAACTAAGTCTATTCCTCACCCTCCAACCCATGTTTGCTGCTTTCACGAACATGAGCTGTCTCGCCTTCATTAAAAACTTCCCAATGATTTCCTCAACATTTTTGTCCATCAGTAACTCCAAACATATTTGTCGCTCCCTATTTGATTCCTTAAAAGATATTGGTAAATATTTTTCCCTCCAATTTTCAAAACCTTCACAATTCGCCAGAATATGAAACCAAGATTCTTCCCCCCTTACATATGGGACAAATTCTCATTTCGTTTTCATCTGTGATCTTAATCATTCGCCACGCACCGAGCCTATTAAAAGCAAGCCCCAGTTTACTGTCTTTGGATCCTTTTCCTATGCACTGCTCCTTCCGCACTCTAATTTTAACCGCGATTGTAATTCAAGTGAAAACATAGTCATACATTGCGCATTTGTCTGTTGTCTATCAATATCCTTCAAACCTTCCTCCACACACTTCTATTTCCAAACATATCCCATTCTTATTGTTTCTAATCCCTTTCTTAATTTGGAAGCCCAAGTATTTCCGCCTATTCTTAACTGTTTTTGGTAACATATTGCTCTAATTAACTTATGTAACAGAGTACGTGTTGCATACTGCAGCGATCAACATACTGTGCAATGAGCATAGTTGGTCATCCTGCTTTGGTTTAAAACAAAAGACATCGCGCTGGCCAAGCAAACCATGATGATGGAGTCACCTGTTATATGACTCTTCCCTAACTGATAAGGAATGAAATAGTGATCTATTGATATGTGTTTTGAAACTTCAACAATAGTAACTTACAGTAAAACTTATCTCCCACTGTGACAGTGACGACTACAGCATTTAAAAGTTAAAACTATTTCTAGTTGGTCAAACAGAATTTTCATGAAATCAGAAGTAACTCGAGGATAAATCTTAACCCTGTCGATGACACTGGGAATAGGAGTACTTAAAATAAGGGTGTACTGGTTACTCACTGTGCTCCAGTAAGAAGTTTGGTTAGATCTATGAAGAATTCGTCGAAATAAGTACGGTCCACAGAAGGAAGTTGGACATTGTAGCCTCGTTTCTGTGTGACAGATCGCAGCGTTATGGAGAACTTGAGCCAGTAGCCCTTCCCCTGAAACAACAGTTCTTGTGATCAGCATTATACTTCTACAGGGTCCGGCAGAGAAACCTGACGGTTTTTAAATTGAAATTACGACAAAGCTGTATCGTTTGCGTCCATTAATTTATTTTAGAATTACAATACGTCTCAAAGTATTTTACCTACATCAATTACTTTTTGAAAATTGTGTTCCTACTTCAATCCACAAAGCTAAATAAGCCCATTACATCAAAATCATTATTATCGTTTCGTGAAAAGTTGGAATCAGCCGAAACTGCATAGTGTCGTGACTCATCGTCGCCAGTACATCTCGCGCTTGTGCATTCAAGTAAAAAACAATTGCCACCCACAACAGTATGGTCGGAATATTCTCATTTTGATGAATGTTGAAATGGCGGCGAAACTGAAGCATTCTTGTTTACACGTAGGTTTCATAACTAAGTTTCGCAATTGTTTTTTACTTGAATGCACAAGTGCGAGATGTACTGGCGACAATGAGTTACGACACTATGCAGTTTCGGCTGATTCCAACTTTTCACGAAATCATAATAATAATAATAATTTTGATGTAATGGAATTATTTAGCTTTGTGGATTGAAGTAGGAACACAATTTTCAAAAAGTAAATGATGTAGGTAAAATACTTTGAGATGTATTGTAATTCTGAAATAAAATAATGTACGCAAACGATACAGTTTTGTCACAATTTCAATTTCAAAACAGACAGGTTTCTCTGCCGGACCCTGTACTATAGAAATTTTACTTACTATCAGCCTTACACAGGTATTGAACCACATTATACGTATTAATACAGTAAAGAAACTGTGTTTTAAAAGTCCTATGACTAGAGATAGGAATTTTTTGGTGTTTTCAAACCAAAGAAAGTGGTACTTTGAAATGTAGAATTCGGTGGTTTGAATTGAACTTTTCGGTACTTTCAAAACTATAGCAGATTCACGGGAAAGCATACCTTTTATGTGATCAGTGGAATAAAATCTATCTTTCTGATACTGGAAAGCCCCATCCTTCACGCTTAGTTTGTTATTTGGCATCTCAAGGCCTTGTTAAATTTACTTTTCGACAATTTTTACAGCAACAATCACGTGAGGTCTTACCATAAAACAAAACCAAAACGACGCCAAACTCCAAAGAGCTTGTAAAAGTACAATACAAAATTATTTTTCATACTGAAGGTCGATCATACCGTCTTGCGGTAACTTTCAATACCAATCGAATCCTAATAATCGATAAAAGTCCAAAGAGGTTGTAAAAATACAATATGAAGGTAATTTAGCGTTCAGTAAATTTTCCGTAATTTTCGTTTTCGGTTTCTTTCTTGCAAAAAAAAATTTGCATCAATCCGCGGGTAAAAAAAAAAAATAAATAAATAAACATTTTTCTGAGTACTGTTGTGTGTGTTGAAGCTAGTTAACATTCCTAATACAGCTCTTAATAAAAATCGTTAAATTCGAGATCGCAAAAAATTCCTATCCCTACCTGTGAAAACATGTTAGCTAGACAGCACTAGCGAGTAACTAAAACTACATTCCCATCATATCAAACTACTTGGGAAAATACATAAACACATCACAAAATATGTTACCGGTAAGTTAAGAAAGAAAAATACACAATATTTTTATTTAATGCAAATCTGAATTTTAAAGTTAAGAAATAATAAAACAGATATTATATTCTAATTAAGAACAGGTAAACAATACCTAAATAGGCTACTGTTAAGGCCTAGTACTTTTCCTTTGAAATCATTGCCCTTTAATATAATTTATAATTCAAACTATGATACTAAATAGGTATAAAATACGTCTGTCACGGTGTCCATCCTGCACTTCATTGTTGAGAGTGTATTTTGATTCTTTGCCTTATATGGCAACATACGACTTCAATTTGTAGGTCTATGTAGCCTCAATTACTGCAGGTTGAACTCCATTAAACAAAACAAAAAATTCTGGAGCATTTGGAACTGAGGACATCATCGGTACAGCAGTTTTAATTAACGAGTATTTATAGGAATTCATAAACTGTCTGTTTTTGGCATGTTCCAAACATAGATGGTAATTTTTACTCAAATATTTTACATCTTTTGTTAGTAGATTTTCTTGTCAACTGTTAATGACCCATTTTATATACCAGCAGCCCTATTCTGTAACTTCTCGATTTCGGAATCGGAATCGGCGAAGAAACCGATTTTTCCATGTTTTGGTATTCTGTAACTCCATTCCGATTCCGAGCGATCGGAGTCATTTCGATAGTAATGGCGGCTGAACGGAATCCTTGCCGAGAGGTCTCACGCATTCGTTTGGGAATTTCTAAGTCAAATAAATAACGAAGGAAAACAATACACAATGCCATTCTATTAAATTTGTGTTATTAATGCATAAGCATAACTAATTAAAATATTTAAAACTTAATAAACTAATGAAAACATATTAAAATAATATATGTAAAAATGTAGGGTTATGTTTGCCTTACAAATCATGGCCAGCAGAAATATTAGTTGTAGTAAAAATGTAAGTAGCCTACTAATTTTCTTTAATTGTAATATAATTTAATCGTTAATAACACCGTCAACCCCAATTCACTACCAGTATAATATGTTCTTGCCATAATTATGAACATTAAGTACAGAAAACAAGCTACGAATAAAATAAACAGCAGATGATATTGTATTCATTCCTAAAATGTACTGTACATATATTTTACCTATGTAAACCAATCTCCGAAATAAATAAAAAATTAATATAGGCCAAGGGTGCCCAAACATTTCATATGAAGGGTCAATAAATATTTGAATTGTTTATGGCGTGTCATATTTATACTAGCAGTAATTTACGTTTAAAAACTAGACTAATCTCAAAGCAAACATATATCATATTTTTAATAATTTCTGTAATCACTGTTTTTGTTAAATTAAATGCAGAACTATAAACAAATACTGCAATAAATAGAACAGACGTAGTACGACAAAAGACTACTTTAGCAAATATTAGCCTACCCAATAAAAGTCATTTAGTAAATGCTTTGGATAAACTTTGATAATTTGTGTAATTAAAAAAAAAAATGCAGAAAAAATGTCAATGACGCGTAGGCCTTAAAAATTCTGAACAACAAGAAAAACGCAGCAAACGGCAACTTTTTTTGAAGGGACATATTCCAAAGTTGAGTCAATGCTTTTAATTAGACATAATATAGTGTACTATGTAGTCAGCTTGTGCAAAGTAGTTAGGAAAATGCAAAAGTAATTACCTGGCAATGAGAAGTGTATATTTTAATACTACAAACCACTGATAACTGTATTCTCTCTTGTGGAGACGATATCGCTTGAAATAACACACATCACTATGCTTTCACGAATAATTACAGAACTATATATTGATTGCACTTTCACTGTTAATCCATTATTAACTTTGCACAGACTCGATAAAACTTGCATTAGTGACAATATTACACGGAATTGTAGCCTATGGCTTCTGTAGACTACAAATGCCTAAGCCTGACTGCCGTCTGCAAAGTGTCAACATGGAACAAAAAATCTGAAAGATGGGGACATAGCGGTTTATGAGGGATGAACGACCGCTGTTCCTCGTCCTTGGAGTATTTCTTTGAAGTGCAACCCTCAACTCCACATTCCTAACATTAGAATTAAGATCCAATGAATAGAATGTCGTCTAGCGGTTCATTGCAAAATGTTAAAACCACCAGTACGTAAGTTTTATTATAACTTATTTGTAAGGCCCGTCAAAAAATAAGCGGCCTATTCATATTAAGTTCATAGTACGACTTTATTTTATAAATTGTGTGAGTTATTATGAAGTCTCATGAATTTTAGGGTTAGTTAAACCATTTTCATTATGGCGGGAGTACTGCTTCAGACGAAAAATCTTCACAGTTGAGATGACGTCACTTAAAACCCTTGTCTCTCATTGGGTAACGTCACCTGTACGTCACTAATGCCTCGGCTACCTTCGGGATTTCGTTTTGAGATACGCAAAACGAGTGGATGATCTCGATTGGTGTTACAGAATACGAAACAAGCCAACATTTCGATCGACTCGGAATGGGGAGATCCCGATCGGTAACATCTCGAGTCGAGCGGCTAGCAAAACGAAAAGTTACAGAATAGGGCTGCAGAATGAAATATAAACATATTACATTAAAGTAAGTTGCAACATAACCACACCAGAATACATGTCACAAGTAAGCCAGTAAGCCTACAATAAATATTACGTATTTTTGTTCCTACTTTTCTGGATCTTTCAAGGAAGTGAAGAAATGCAATTCAGTATTTTGTCCTTTATTATTACTGCAATTTACAGCAGAACAATAAGGTCCTTTCGAAATCGCATGTTCTAATAAATACAACACTCCTATTTATTTACATACTTCCCAGAGTAGTTTCTGTAGTGTTAGTTTATGGCCTCTACGATCGCTAGTACATGCACGCACATGTTCCTCTGGCAGAAAAACGGACTGAGTTTCTTTACTGTATTAATACTTCAACTGTGATTATATTTCTACTGCAGCAAATTTACTTACTATCATACTTATACGAGGTCTGTTAGAAAAGTATCCGAATTTGTTTTTTTTTCCGGAAACCTAATGGATTTGATTCAAGCACGCTGGAATGAGACGACCTTGAACCTTCGTGCGCCTGTGTGAATTTTTTCCCGCCTGTAGATAGCGTCTGTTGCTGGCAAGCAGCATTTGAGTGAGGTAGTGTGTAGTGCTCTCGTTGTTGCAAGGAAAATAACGGAATGACTGGAGCAGCGCTATTTGTCTGAAACTGGACGACAGCCAGGTGGAAAACATTCGGAAAATTCAGACAGCTTTCGGTGATGATGCTATGGGCATCACACAGATTAAGGAGTGGTACAACCGGTTTAAAGACGGCCGAACATCGGTGGTGAGCGTGCCACACTCCGGTCAGCCATCAACATGCTGAAATGTCCAGGTCATTGCCAAAGTGAACGCTGTGGTGATGCGGGACTGTCGTGTGAGTATCCGAGAAATTGCGGAAGAGGTGGGCATCATCACTTTTTCGGCAGATTCAATTATGACCGAAGATTTGGCCATGAAGAGAGTGGCGGCGAAATTCAATGCCGATGCTGCTGACAGCGGAGCAAAAGCAACTTCGTGTTGAAGTCTCACATGACATGCTTGACTCCACAAACAGTGACCCCGACTTCATGAACACTTTAATGAGTGGTGACGAGTCCTGGTGTACAGGTACGACCCGGAAACCAAATTCCAGTCGTCACAATGAAAAAACGACAAGAACACTACACACTACCTCACTCAAATGCTGCTTGCCAGCAACAGACGCTATCGGCAGGTGGGAAAAAATTCACGCATGCACACAAAGGTTCAAGGTTGGCTCACGCAATCGTGATTAATTCAAGTCCGTCAGGTTTTCGAAATAAAAAATAAGGTCAGATACTTTTCTAACAGACCTCGTATAGGTGTTGAACCACAGTATATGTATTAATACAATAACAAAACTCAGTCCATTTTTCTGTCAGACAGTAAATACTGCAGGAAGTATGTAAATAAATAGGAATGTTGTATTTATTAGAAAAAGCGTGTTTCGAAAGATCCTTATTGATCTGCTGTAAATTGCAATAATAATAAAGGAATAAATCCTGAACGGCATTTCTTCACTTTCCCAAAAGATCTAGAAAGGTAAGAACAAAAAAATACATAATGTTTATTGTAGGCCTACTGGCTTACTCATGACATGTATTCTGGTGTGGTTATGTTTCAACTTACTTTAGTGTAATATGTTTATATTTCATTCTGTTCTAAAGGATCATTAATGGCCGATAAGAAGACCTACTAATAAAATACGTAAAATATTTTTGTGTAAATTACAGTCTACTTGGAACACTTAGAAAACAGCCATTTTATGAATTCCTATAAGAACTTGTTAATTAAAACTGCTGTACCGACAGTGTTCCCAATTCCAAATAATCCACAATTTTTTGTTTTGTTTAATGGAGTTCATCCTGCAGTAATTGAAGGTAGGTAGACCTACAATTGAAGTCGTATGTTGCTGTAAGCTAGAGGAACAAAATACACTCTCAACAATGACATGCACGATGAACAGCGTGACAGACCTATATTCAAAGACTACCCTTTAATATCATTATAATTTAAATTATGATTTTAAAGGAAAAGTACTAGACTTAGATACAGTTCTTAACAGTAGCCTATTTAGGTATGGTTTACCTTTTCTTAACAAGAATGTAACACCAGTTTTATTATTTCTTAAATTTAAAATTCATATTTGCAATAAAGAAGAATATTGATACCTTAATATGACATATTTTGTGATGTGTTCATGTATTTTCCCAAGTCATTTGATATGATGAGAACGTAGTTTTAGTTACTTGCTACATGGAGTGCTATCGTCGTCCAGTTAACTTGTTGTCATAGGACTTTTAACACACAGTTTCTCTACTGTATTAATATCTTTACTGCGGTTAAACTATTGTTTGGTTTGTCCCTGTACTTTAAAGTCTTCACCAATAATCCCAATGTAGGTGACAAAAGTTACACCACCATGTAAAGCGTCATGCATACATAGGTGCCTGATTTATTGATAAAATAAAACCAATAATTTCGGTAATAACTTCCTCCTACTTTGATGGATATTTTACAAAATACCACAATTACCCGAATATAAACCACATCTGCCTTTTAAACACTATAGTGAAGGAAAAAATAAATTAACATCAAGGTGAAATAATAAACTGTCTCGTTTTCATAACATTAAAATAGCCTACAGCATATTTTAGATGAAATAGGAATGAAGTCAAAAGAAAGTATCAAATTAGTTAAACTATGAAATTCCAATTTTATTTCAACAAACATTAAATGAAAATGATATAAAATAAAACAGAACTCAATACTATAGACTTCATACGATTATGAATGATGAATTTTGCAGTTAGCTTATTCTGTATGTTCAATATGACCTATGATGTCATCCCTGATATCATCTTGAAAGGATCATTCTAGGGAATTACAGAAACAAACTACCACAAAAGAAAATAGAACATACCTGCTGCTCCCACATTTCTGTGAACATGTCTGTGTGATCTTTGTAGAATGTGTACAGTGTCCGATCCACCCAGCTGTGGAACAGCGTTGCATCCTCGTGCAAGGGCAACAACCGCATCTTGCCCTCCTCACTCTTGTCTCCTGTGATTGCAAAACACAAGAGGAGTTATGGCTGGCTTTTTCAGGAATTTAAACAACTATACTACTTTCACTTTAAGTTCAAATGAGATGTAAACAAACTCTAATGTACCACTCCGCCGAGCATGTGACAATATCACTTGGAGATTTACCCGCTGCTGAACGAAACAGAATGAGGATTTGGTATATTCCAATGTTCTCAACAGTACTGTATCTAGTTTAAAATTCTTTTCTGTATGACATGCACCATTGTTGAAAAATGTTGTAGTTATTTTGCAAAGATCAATACATCTGTACAAAATTAAGCTTAATATTAGTAGATATATAAGCATTCTCATAATATTCTCTTTAATATTAGTAATTAAGAAAGGCATAGACAGTTAACAAGAAAATAATTAATATGGTATAAAAAATTACTCTCATTTTGTAATATTGGCTGCTCTCTTCTGAGGCGTTTTCTTTTTGAATGTTGTTTACTATTCATTAATTTCTGTTTGTACCTGCCCGAACCCTATCAGAGCTGTAGGTTACATGTAACTTTTGACAACATTTTTGTCTTGTTCTAGCACACGACTTTCTTGTCCTCACGTAAGTGTTGTATAGTCGATATAAATAAATAAAGGAACGCACATTCAGCAGGTCATACCCATTTCTTGGGAGGGGTCTGTGGCATGTTCATTCCATGAAGGCATACTTGAGTATGTGCACAGCTGTCGTTAACGCCTACTATTTACATTCTGTTGTAACGGTTTAATTAGTTCACTTAGTTATTATTCATCAGGTAAATCTGATCAAATTAATTTTGTTTCAAAAACAGATCTGCTTCAGAAACGTGTTTTTAAATTTCTGTACATGAAAAAAGGTACAATTTGAACCGAACTATTTTATTAAGAGCAAAAGTGTGCATACTAAGCAGCAAAATTTACAATTCGTCCACCAGCCAATGAGGCGCTCCCTTGTCACGTGGCTATGTTTACAACTACTTTGAACTTAAAGTGAAATTATAGATCAACAGGCTGGGAAAGTAACAGCTTATCATTAAGTGAAAATAATGACACCACTATGAGCACTGCACTAAATAAACTTACTGAGGTTCCGAAACAGAAATGATCGATGCGCTCACAACAGTACAACTTAGCAACACTGCTGCTAGAGTATGTTGTATGCCATCCATACCATGATTGTATAGGGCTACATAACCTTAACCTAAATTAACTCATTATATCCCAATGTCCTATTTTGAGGACATGCCATTATTTTTAATTCTACGTAAAAGTAATTAATTCACATGCAACCTAACTGTTGCAATATGTAACATTAATAGGGGCCGTATTTTTTGGTAACAACGATATGTGCGAAATTTTATAAAACAACCTCCCCTAGCTATATTTAGCTTTCATATGCTTAAAATACCAGTATGAACCAAATTGAATCCACGAAATATAGCGAAATTGACTCGATTCCGCAAAATGTGTCTATAAGCGCGAAATATGCCCCATCTGTCCGTAAAGTGAGAAACAAGCACGAAAATGTGCCTTAAAATCACAATATTGTGTTTTGGCAGCATGCTTTTTTTCTGCTGTTTCTGAGGCTGTCTAAGTTTTACCGATATATCGATATTTGTGATCAATTACAAAGATTGCAGAATTTATGCAAAGATTGTCTGTGATCTGGTTTGTACTGTTGAGTACACTCCTTTCCTGCTATGTCTTGGCCAAGTTAGCGATGCCTATGATCGATTACAGCAGAAGAGTGTAGAATGTTTGTTACTTGTATTCAACAGATTTCGCCTTTTATCCACAGTGGTATGGTTGGCACTTCTGTTTGCAAATGGCTATCTGATGGTGTTTAGTAGAAATTACGATAATTCTTCTCGTCATTATATTTGAACATTAACTTCAATCATGCCTAAATCGAATGTTACTTCAGTTCATACAAAGGCAGAAGAATATGTTCATGTAGCCTAAATAAAGAAGCAAAGTTTATCATTGCGCAATGTTCCCAATGTGGTATAAGTAATATATTTCACGAAATACACACCGAAATAGAAGGTAGTTAGCCCCGAAATCAGCCACTTTATTTCACCAATAAATCAGGGCCCTAAACATTAAGCTTTCTATTATTTATGTTATTGTTTGGTGAATTATCTATTACTTTGTGACATGTACAGTGCATTTCATGTACGAGTTGACCATTGTGTGGGGTTCTGCATTGCAGCAGCCACAGCTCTAACTCCCGAGCAATCGGGTCAAATATCTATGCAAATAAAGCCGCTAATGGTGCAATGATTCAGGTTCTCACATTTACAATGAAAATAACCACATACCTCAACACAAGAGATGTTGGAAATGTCCTCCTCTTGCATTCACACAACACTAGCACCTTTTTAGTAAATTTTCTTTCATAAGTTCAGTTTCCGAGATAGATTTAATTTATTTTGTGATATTGTCTTTAAGTTGTTCTAACAGTGACTATTATTTATGGGGGAATTTGAAAAATAAAGTGTATAGTTCAAACCTCCATATATTAAAAGTACTTACAGACAATATCACAGGAGAAATTAACTCTATCTTGGAAGCTGAACTTATGCGTGCTAAAGAAAATTTACTAAATATGTACCAGTGTTGTGTGGATGCAAGAGGAGGACATTTCCAACATCTCTTGTGATGAGGTACTTGGTTATTTTCATCATAATTTTAACTGCAACTGTGAGGATCTGAATCATTACACTGTTAGCAGCTTTATTTGCATCGATATTTCACCCGGTCGCTTGAGAGTTAGAGCTGTGGCTGCCGCAATGCAGAAACCCGCATGACTGGCCAGCTCATATGTGAAATGCAATGTAGATAAATGGTATTTATAAACCAAAAAATAATTTTTTGTCTGTAATTTTTTTTTCACCTAAAGCAAAATAGTTCTGTTGCCAGTGCAGTGCTAAGGCATCCCATCAATGTCCATGGTTGCCATACACCGTTTATTTTACGTGGCCCTCAGGCATCCTAAACTACAGGCATAGGCTATTAGCATTGCACTAAACTAATTTTAGTGTACATGGACATACTACCAGAAACATGAATGATCTACACAGACCAACTAACTCGTTAAAACTCTTTCAGAAGGGTGCTTATTATTCTGCAATAAGATATATAGGCTAACAAGCTTCCAAGCAACATTAAATTACTATGTATTCAAAGAAAAAGCAAAACTTTCAAAACATCAGTCAAGAAATTTTTAATAACTCACACCTTCTACAATTTGGAGGAATATTTCCAGTTTGGATAAATTTGGCAGCTTGCAGTTTCTGTATAGCCTATTACTGATATAAGATGCATGTATTTTTTGATCTGACGTGTTCTATATCCTTGAGCCCCGCTCAACATAGGATCTACAGGACGAGATATCTACATTTACATCTATGTTGCGTGCCGTGTTGGGCCCTTCCTACTGTGAACGTAATGGAGCCTACTGCTACTGAATACACAGTCAATGAGTCTTCAGTTTCATGCGCCTATTGGTGTTTGTCAGTTTATTATTGTATATAAAAATTTAGTTTTTATAAGAAATGTCCTATTCTCATGATTTATTCAATTATCCGAATAGCCTATTTGATTTTCCGGATTGGGTCCAGTCCCAATTAATCCAGATACTACTGTACTACTATTCTACTGTTTAGAGACCTTTATAATCAGGGCCCGGATTCTGATGTCCTAAAATTGTTTGAAAAATGACCTAGGCCTATAAAATGACCCTGAATTTTAAAGAAAATGACTTACGGTAATAATTATAAAAAATGACCTAAAACTGATATTTTATTTATAAAAAATTATTATTGTACACACAAAGTTATAGATTAGTTTGTATGGTACATAATTGTAAAAACTGTAAATAACTGTAATATTGTGAATGTTCTTTTCTCACGGAGTCACTGAGGCACTGGCGAGTCAAAATTTGGCATTTCCTTTAGTGGTCTGCTTGATTTATATTGTTGTTCAATTGAGGGTGGAGTGAATTTTATGCGACGGATGCTATGACATCAAGCAAATGGTCAGAACCCAGCTTCGAATTAAGACACGCCATCACTAGATACGCAGTACATGGCTTTCATTACAAAGTGTGCTCCAAAAAGAAATTCCATGAACCCAGCACGGATTGTACTTGTGAATGGTGTGGACAGAAATGTGAACGATATCATGCCCTTTCCTGTCAAAAGAAGAACATCTCGCTAACAAGGCTAAGCACGGAATAACTCAAACCCTCATGCACATTGTGCGAACTTCATATTATTATTATTATTATTATTAATTGAGGGTAAACAGTAGTTTGCACTCTCAAATAAAAGCAGGTGGCAGATTTTGGTGCCAAGTCAATCTAATATGGTAACAATAGTAATGTAATACAAAATTTTGGCGTTTCTATGATTCTTATTTCCAACCGAGACATGACAACACTTAACGCAAAATTTTTCCTTCTTGCAATTAAACAAACAACACTTCAACAGCACCGCTAGCGACGAAAAAACTTAATATATCCAATGTAAATACTGTACATGCAAATGACTAAAGAAGGAAGCAAATAACATGAAAATGTCAAAATAATGACCTAAAATTGAAATAAATGCCCTAAAAATATAAAATTGCATAAAATGACAAAAAATGACCTAACAAAAATGTATTTCTATAATCTAGAGGCCATGATTAGGCTTTATCTACAAGTTGGCAATGTCTATGCAGCAGCAATAAAAAAATGACATGTCATTAGAATCCGGGCCCTGTTTATGATAGATGAGACATTGCCGCTTTCGTGCAAGGGTCATTTTTTGTTATAATTGTGAGATATTATGTTAACTCTGAAAAGAGCAGTTTTGGTGCAAGGGTCTTTTCACTGCGTTAATTGAGCCATCTTGCGGGTGGCATACCATTCAAGTCTAAAACTCTTCGCTGTAGGCCTACAATATAATACGACCTCTTAGTACTTCTTTCCCTACTTTCATCCCAATAGCTGTAGGCCTAATAACATTTCATAGTATGATGCATATGTGCCTTCATCCTGAAATATTTAATAATGCAGTTACTTTTGAGTGGTGTGATGGTTATTTTCATAATGCTGTGATTTTGTATATTTTTATGCGTACTGGTGTATGATGAACCGTACAATAGTGAGCTGCAGTGTCGGCATTGAGCAAGTACATAGCCGAGATAGAAGATGTGTAAGGAAAGTAGGCAGTGGTGCATGCATTGGCTCGGAAGCGAGGGAAAGCACGGGAAGCGAGCCGGCAGGCAAGAGTGGGCTGATCTTGGCTGGTGCACGACCTAAAGCTATATTCTGCCCCATTTTTAGGGGTATCAGGAAGACGATAAGAAAAGCTGGACGCCACAGCCAATAAACAGCAAGGTATGCTCCGCCACTAACATCTGTGCCACTATGAACCAAAAAACATTAGGTCGTGCACTAGGTTCCTTCCACCAACTAAAACGGCAGCTACTAGGTGTCGCTGGTGTTTGCACTACAACCAATGCCATCTATTGTGGGAAAGGTGAAACTGGGGAAAAAATTAAATTCTTTATTTCTCCTTTATCCTCTTTTCCTCTACCTTTTCCACCCTCTTCCTCCCTTTCTCTCACCACCTCCTCACCCTACCTACCTATTTGGGATCTATTCCTAATCGTAAATTTTGGATCAACCGGGATTCAAACTCATGACCACTAGCACCGAAACCACTACACCACGAGCAATTGCTGAAGGGAAAATCCGTCTATTTAAGTTTAGAGAGCATTACAGTGCAGTACATGAGAAATAATCATTTTGGTGCAAGGGTCATTTTCATAACACTGTGATTTGTATATTTTTGTGTGTATATGATGAAGTGTACAATAGTGAGGTGCATGCGCAAGGCTCGGAAGCACGGGAAGCATGTGGCGGGCGGAACTTGCCTGGTGCACAACCTAAGTTGTCTCCCCAAAAGGAACAAATGTAACAGTGCTATTCAGTGTGCGGGAAAATCCAAAAACAGGTCGCACCTTCGGATGATTGTATCCCGCCCAACCCACCCTAAAAGATGCAGAACTTCTTTTATACCACGATCTAGCGTATAATTCTTCTGTCCTCGTATTATGAAGATTGGACGTTAGAGGTGTGACATCATACTGCTACATATGCGGTGACAGGCTGATAAACCTGTAAACGAAACATACTATGCACGTTGGTGCGCTGTTCCTTTCATTCATAAACCTCACGGGAGATATAATTAGGTGAGTACAAGGCACTTGTGACAGTATACAAGGACAGTGGGTACAAGGCACTTGCGACAATATACAAGGACAGTTGGTCACCCTGCTTCACTCAGAAACAAAATACATCAGACAGTCCGTGCAAATGTGAATATCCAGTGGGTGCAGCTTAAAGCTCTATCCACAATGCACAGTCGGCAGTTGTTAGTCGGTAGACGGTAGTTTGTAGTCGAAGTATAACGTGTGGTGATCAATGGACGCCATTCACAATGTGCAGTTGCAGACGACAGCAGACAATCGTCAGTTTGGTAGACAGTAGTCGGCAGACGAGAAATTCATCTCTGACTACGAACTGAACGACTGCAAGTAACATATTACGCGAATGAAAATTATTTACTAGTGCAAATACACAGATTAGCAAGATGAATAAGAATCTTTATTGTCATAAACATATAAATACATGCATAGACAGTCGTCATGGTTATAGCCTACTAATACCCTTTATAACATTGCAAGTATTCAACATAATATAGCCTATATTCTATTCTTAATTAAAACACCTACAATATATTAACTGTTGGTTTAAGTCACATAAATTACAAATAAAATTCCCAGTTAATGCTAAAAAAATCATTAACGTTATACAAACATTCTTTAATCAATATACGCTTGATTTTACATTTAAAATTGGCGTTTGACAAAGATTTGATTTTGGTAGGTACTGTATTGTACAACTTAGTTGATACATAAAACCAGTTTTTTTGTGAACTACTAAATTGGTATTGTTGTAGGGTCAATCCATACCAAGTGGTCCAGGAAAAAAATAATCAGTTGCTTGACCATCTCAGAAAAAATTTATATTTGCTGGATGAATTCCCCAATGTTTGGTAGTTTCAAAAATATTCTTAAAAAATATTTATTGTTTATTGTTTTGAAACGGCAGCCATTTTTGTTCCAAGCCGCATGCGTTTTTTGGCATTTGTAAGCATCTGCATTTTTTAAAATTTTTCAGTAGTGGATTGTCCTAAGCCTTTCAGATAAAATGCATTTAGTTCAACACACTCTGGCCTACAAATTAACATCATTATCACTTAGCTGAATGTATTCTTTAATATATTTTTAATAGTTCAAAGTTCTCAGCTACAAATTAAAAAAACTCAATTTTTGGACAGTATTTTTCCAAACAAAGAGTGACTTCTCAGCTTTAATATTTTTTGTGCTATTACTCTGTATAGTATAGTTACTTTTTATAGAGTATGAATGGTGTGCAGCTTACACTTAAAAAATTACACTATTTTAAAAAATGGATTTTTTGAATTTTTCCATTTTCTGGCCTGCAATATCTTTGTTGGGGGACCAGATAAAAATCTGAAAATTACACAGTTAATAGATCTTTATGATATCAAACTTCAGTATAAATTCCAACTTTGAGATTCAATTGGAAGTATGGAAAAAAAAATTACAAACATGAGTCAAAAATACGTTTTTAACATCTGCGATATCTAGGCTAATGGAATAAAATATATCAATTACACTATATAATTTAATCATATCTATGATTACTTATTTTTTTTATTGAAAATGAGTCAACTACTTACATTATATTGTTATCATGTTATTTGTTTTTAGTACATCGCTCATTGAACATTTGAGAAATTTCTTCACTCAGTTTGGGTGTGAGATTAAAAGTTCGCCCAGTCACAGTTGTAAATTCCATGGGAGACAGCTTCTCAACTTTTTTAAAAGATGTCCTTGGTCCTGGAGGGTGGTAAAAAAAAACATGCACATCTTGGTTTTGACAATCAATATTATCAACTTCGGCAATCCACCACTGTTCATCGTAAACACAAGCCACTATGTCTTTATTTTGAAGAGCCAGTTGTACAAGTTTTCCACACTGATGAAGTCCACTATCAGGCGATGTTGATGTGATCTTACACTTCAGCAAGTCGTGTGAATGGGGTACAAAACAATGAAAATATTGAGTGCCTTTAATCTTCTGACAAGTGTTGAACCTTTCCTTCAAGACATTGGCATAGACTTCTTGTATTTCCTCACATTTTACAAAACCATAGGTAATTCCTTTTATATGTTCTTTACAGAATTTAAACATCTCTTGAGGTGTTATGATATGATTGTCATCGGTCCTCTGCAGGTCCTATGTTTTTGTATAATGTGAGGAAATTCAAGAAGTCTATGCCAATGTCTTGAAGAAAGGTTCAACACTTGTCAGAAGATTAAAGGCACTCGATCTTTTCATTGTTTTGTACCCCATTCACACGACTTGCTGAAGTGTAAGATCACATCAATATCGCCTGATAGTGAACTTCATCAGTGTGGAAAACTTGTACAACTGGCTCTTCAAAATAAAGGCATAGTGGCTTGTGTTTACGATGAACAGTGGTGGATTGCCGAAGTTGATAATATTGATTGTCAAAACCAAGATGTGCATGTTTTTTTTTACCACCCTCCAGGACCAAGGACATCTTTTTAAAAAGTTGAGAAGCTGTCTCCCATGGAATTTACAACTGTGACTGGGCGAACTTTAAATCTCACACCCAAACTGAGTGAAGAAATTTCTCAAATGTTCAATGAGCGATATACTAAAAACAAATAACATGATAACACTATACTGTAAGTAGTTGGCTCATTTTCAATAAAAAAAATAAGTAATCATAGATATGATTAAATTATTTACTGTAATTGATATATTTTATTCCATTAGCCTAGATATCGCAGATGTTAAAAAACGTATTTTTGACTCATGTTTATAATTTTTTTTTCCATACTTCCAATTGAATCTCAAAGTTGTAATTTATACTGAAGTTTAATATCATAAAGATCTATTAACTGTGTAATTTTCAGATTTTTATCTGGTCCCCCAACAAAGATATTACAGGCCAGAAAATGGAAAAATTCAAAAAATCCATTTTTAAAAATAGTGTAATTTTTTAAGTGTAAGCTGCTCACCATTGATACTCTATAAAAAGTAACTATACTATACAGAGTAATAGCACAAAAAATATTAAAGCTGAGAAGTTACTCTTTGTTTGGAAAAATACTGTTCAAAAGTTGAGTTTTTTAAATTTGTAGCTGAGAACTTTGAACTATTAAAAATATATTAAAGAATACATTCAGCTAAGTGATAATGATGTTAATTTGTAGGCCAGAGTGTGTTGAACTAAATGCATTTTATCTGAAAGGCTTAGGACAATCCACTACTGAATAATTTTAAAAAATGCAGATGCTTGCAAATGCCAAAAAACGCATGCGGCCTGGAACAAAAATGGCTGCCGTTTCAAAATAATAAACAATAAAAAATTTAAAAAAATATTTTTGTGACCACTAAACATTGGGGAACTAACCCAGCAAAGATCAAATTTTTCTGAGATGGTCAAGCAACCAGTGCTGGACCACTTGGTATGGATTGACCCTGTATTGATGTGTTTATAACATATATTATCCAATTATAAAGCGATTCCTCCACCTTTTTTATTCTGTAAAATGTTTCCCTAACCTCAATGTCGACAGCATATTGTAGACGACTCGAGTGCTGCTGCCAAGCGGCCGATTGCAACAGCAAACTGCCGACTACTGACTAACAACTGCCGACTGCGCATTGTGGATAGAGATTATGGGGTGAGCTGTTTTTGGATTCCACCTAGTGTGCTGCTACACTATGTGTCACTGATCTAGAAACTACCTGCCACTAAGTGATTTACCTTAATGCAGCTGCTGTGTTATCCTCCCACATCTTAGGGAATGTACAATCCAAACTAGGCCAGCTGTGAACAATCATATGGCATGACCAGCTTACTATCCTGTGCCTATATGACTCACATACTTAACCTAACCAGTGACGGATTCCTTACAACTATCTTGTACTCTGAAGTTTTAATATTGTCTGACACATGTCAAAGTTAACTGTACACGAAGGAAGTGAGAATACGATATGCAACTTTTTTCAGAAGCCGACAAGACATTGGCAGAGCCAAATTGCGAGAAATTATAACCATGCCACTTTTTACACCTCCAAAATAGAACCTGCAATTTAAGTCCTATTGTGAAAGAAGTGGCACAGAATCTCTAAGCGTTATTTTGACATACAACAGGTTGGGTGAACTTAACTTAGAAGAGGACAAGTCGTAGGCCTATATAGCCCGCATCCACTCACCACTAAAATACGAAAAGCTATAATTTTTTAGGAAAGTTACAAATGTCAAATTCTTCCTGTGTATTATTCGAATTCTTGGGAAATTCTTTACCAAAAGCAGGCCTACATATGAATCAAGAATCAAGCCTCGGCCTGCTTCATAGAAAGAACATAAACAAATAAAAAAAGTATCATTAATAATTCAATATCACCATTTCTTACATGCTCAGAAATATATCATAATTATATGTCACTTACACGTGTCTTTAATTATTAATCCCCTACAAATAGACGTAATACACGCTTCAACGTATGGCATGCAGTAAGTGCGCTTGCGTACAAGTTCTTCCTTCTCAAATGCGACATCTGGCTTTATCTAAGAAGTACTAAAGAACAATTCAAATATTTGCAGATGTGGGAAATTATCAGTGTGTTGCACAAACATTTACATTAGCCGTGCCCATTTTTTAACCAACCTGAGAATATTTTCAACGTATCAGCTCCATCATTCTTCTTTCTTTTCACCATTCTGCTTTGGAACGGTTTAAATAAAAAAAAAGTCTAGCTGCACTCTGCAGCTGGTGTTTTGATATAAACGAAGTGACCAATCGCGTTTTGATACAAGCCGTGGCGGGAAAGTTTCAAAACGGGAATTGGCGCGATGCCACATGTCTTATGCAAATGTAGTAATTATTCATCTTACACAAATACTATTTGAAAATAATTTTGAAATAAATATAAAGAAAACTAAATATATGATAATGTCCAATAAAATGTTAGAATTTAAGTCTAATATAAATATAAATGGGTCAAGTCTAAAGGAAGTAGAAACAACCAAAATATCTTGGAATAAACTTAGATAATAGAATAAAATGGAATATACATGCAAATGAATGCTGCCAAAAATTAAGTAGTATTAATAGGGTCCGGATGTTTATGACCTAAAAAAGTGGAAAATATGACCTTAAAAATGACTAAATATGGTCCAAAACTCTTAAATATGACCTCATAAAAGAACCTATTTTCTAAAAATATATGTTGCAATTTAAAACGTTTAATGACACTAAATTATTACATCACATGAATTCAATCAGATAATAACTTTTTAACAATTTTACAGGTGTTTTACGGTTTTATTTGTAAAGAACATCTGTTAATGTTTCCAGATACCACTGCAAATGTGAACTGAAAATATGTAGATGTATTTTTAAAACATGTCTATTGGAAGTTGTTAACAACAAGGAGGAAGAGGTAATTGTGCTATTACTTGTTATTGTCCCTTCACATTTCAGTTACAGTAAAACCAAAATATTCGTGACTCTTTTTCGAAAAAAAAAAAAAAAAAAAAAAACGATAATTTTGTGCACATAGGCTACTCCATAATTGTGCTCATGACCGAAATATGACCAAGACCATGAAAATGACAAAAATATGTCTTTATGCAAAATTAAATCAGTCTGATTAGAGTAACAAATGTGCAATTCATGTTTAATTGGTGTTTGCAGCGAGAATGAAGATCAGGATAAAAATATGACATGTCATAAACATCCAAACCCTAAGTGTTAGGTTTGTTTCCAAAGCACTCAGAAACATGAACACATTATTTGTGCATGCGCTCTTTCTCTACATGCGTTCCCAAAGCGAGAATTCGTGATTCTGATTCTCAATCTTCTGTTCCATGTGTTCTCATGGACAGTTTATGTACTATACGAAAAGTTTGCGGGCTCTACCATGAATTGTTATCAGAGACATGCTCAGTAACCTCTTTTCATGCGCCTGACTCCTCCCTCCAATAACCTTGCGCCTGATTTATATGCATTGGCTATTTATATGTATGAATAATGGAAGATAATTCAAAGTTTCCCAAAATATAGTTTATATTGGTGATGTATATTGCATGTATAACATGTTAAAGGGAAATACATATTCTATTCGCATATCATATAGATTAAATGCAGAAACTATCGATTTCAAATTCTTCTAACTGTTCCCAAAGTGCAAAATCACTGATAAGTTATAGACTGGACATGCGCAGTACAGCAAATTCTCAAGCAGTCATGGATTTGCTTTGGGAACAAACCTATTATTTATGTACTGAGATACATGGCAGCATTTTGTAACCTTAACATATTGTTACGCATGTTTCACAGCCTATTTGTAAGCCAGGTAAATTACTGTGTAACAGTGTGGGGTGCTTCATCGATAGAAATTACAAACAAAATATTCACTCTTGTGTCCGACTTTAGCGCTGTGTAACAAATAGTTGAATAAAAACACTTTCTTCAACGCACTTTATTTACCTTTGTAAACTTCTGGACGGCCGTTTCGCAGGTGGTGTTCCTGCATCATCAGCAGAGTGTCTGCTGATGATGCAGGAACACCACCTGTGAAACGGCCGTCCAGAAGTTTACTAAGGTAAATAAAGTGCGTTGAAGAAAGTGTTTTTATTCAACCAAAATATTCACATTACAGCAGAAAAAAGCAGCACGAATTATGAAAAAACTGAAAAACTGAGGCTGGTTTTTAAGAAATTAAAATTACTTACATTTCCCAGCCTGATCATTTTTCGATGAATAATACACATCAAAACAAAATCAGCAAGAAAATATTGATATTCACAAAAATGATTACAGAGTAACGGAGCACAGATGAGCTGTTTCTGAAAAGAGTCCAAATTATAACTGTATAAACCTATACAACAAACTTCCAGCATATTATTCTATAGATGAGTTCCTTAACCAACAGTAAATAGAACACAAGACTGTAATATAAATTGTTACATAAAATATTTTTTACTAACACTACACCTCAATATAAACTTAAATCTCATATTTTTATTGACAGGTAATCTGTAAGCTATTTTTTCCACTGTTTTCAAAAAATTAAAGTTGTATAATATAGGCCTACTGAATATTGCTAAAATTAGGTAATTTGTTTGTAGTAGTGAAACATTGGCACTTTGTAAATATGACTATATTTTCTGTAACTTTCTGTAAACTCAGTATTATTGTAAATGTAGTTTTTAGTATATAAGTTAAATGACTTATCCATTAACATTCAATATCAATATCCATTGATCATACGGACGAAATAAATCTAATCTAATCTGATTTTATCTTATGACCACCTTGCTGCTAAATTTGTAGGATGGTTTAATAGCGTTAATGACAACACTCGTAGATATAAGGGATGAAATAGTTGTCTATTACTTACTTACTTACTTGCTTATTTACTCAATGGCAATAGAAAATTCCTAAGCAAGCTACAGGAATATTATCTATTTTATGGAACCCGAAGGTTCATTGCCGTGCTTATCTGAGTCTGCCATTCAACCCTATTCTGTGCTGAATCCATCCAATCATCCCCCACAAATCCTACTTCCCATAAATCCGTTCTAAGATTGTCCTCCCACCTACATCTAGGTCTTCCACATGGCCTTTTCCCTTCGGGTCTCCCAGTCAATACTTTTGAGATATGTCTTTCCTCCCCCATGCATGTAACATGTCCAGTCCATTTAATCCTTCGTGATTTCATTACCCTTACTATATCTGGTGATGCGTACAGGTCCTGAAGCTCATCGTTATGCAATTTTCCCCAGTCCCCATTGTCATCCCTCTTGGGCCCAAATATTTTTCGAAGCACCCTATATTCAAAAACTCTCAGACTATGTTCTTCCTGATCAGTTAGCGGCCAAGTTGTCTATTAAACATTATATTTAAAACAATGAACTAACTAAGAAAGCAAGTCAGAAACAACCACATCAGAAACACCCGACGAGCAAGAGAAAAGAGGGCACGGTGCAGACAAACAGAATGAGCTAAATGTTACCTACCCTCCTTTCTAGCCACATAACAATGCATTGGCATGATCGGCCTTATTCAAAGAAAAGTACTAGAATTTTAGACAAAAATAGATAAAGAAAAAATACAAAGAAATAGTGCTTGGTACCAGTTTGAATTATGTTAGTATTCTTATTTGTTATGTTTCGTACTTCAAATAGTCTATAAGAAATTTGTGTTAGCCCTACCATCACAAAAAAAGAAAACATGAAATGCAATTATACTAGTGGATGGGAAAAAATTAAAAAGAAGGCTAGAGAGCAGAAAATTGAACCTATGTGTCTGGTTCAATTTTGAAATTCACCCAAAAGATACCTTATCTATGTTCCTCTATATCCCTAGTATGTCGGGGCATTAAGGCCTCCAAGTTGAAATTACTGCTACCGTTGCAAATTTTGTTACACTTGTTCTCCATGAGAGGGCAGATGGACAGGTGGTAAGTCCGTTGCCCCCTAGCCCCTTAGGACGTGAAATGGCCGAGAAATTTTGTCCAGAGGCTCTAATTTAGGCTTCAAGTTCTTTTCGTGCCGTAAATCTATGACACAGCCCCCCAGCTTAAAGTCCGTCCCGGAGGACTCCATCGACCGTGGATTTGTACGTCCTAAAAAATCTATCAACCGCCACCGGGTTTCATCCCATGACCTTCACCACTGTGGCCGATAAAAGATACCTTAGGTTTTATTAAAAAAAAAAAAAAATACTTATAGCTACAGTTAGAAAGTATCACTGGGAGTGAGGTCCAGGCTGTAGGATGTATGTTGAAACACCTCCCAGCCGAACTTTTGCAGGAGACTTGAAGTCTCCACCCTACAGCTCGGACCATGGACCCAGAGATTGTCATCTTTTCCTACACCTCAATAAATGACAAAGAATGACAGAGTAGCGAAGATGGTTGTCACACAGTGGTTCAAATTCCAGGCAGACTTCTACGACACAAGGATCAAAAAGTTGGTCACACGGTACGACTAATGTTTCAATTTCTGTGGCGAATATATTGAAAAATAGCTGAATCCTTACTATATCTGTTGCAATAAATATTTCCATGAAATTTTCTTTTATTTCTGTAAACGGTCCTAGAGAAACTTACTTGTGGTCAGCCTTCGTAATACAGTGTGAAAAATTATAACTTGTACAGTATAACAGAAATGTTCCAGAACAATATTTCAAAGCTCTAAAATGAGCTGCTTACATGAGTAGGCCTAAAAAAAAAATTCCACTTTTCTGCACAGTCTTGTTTTAATTCAACAAATCTAGAATAATACTGCATATTTTTTTCTAGACAAAGCATTTAATTTTTTCATGTGCATTTTGAATACCGCACCAAATTTTTAACTGAAAATTCAAAAATAATATTTTTCTTACAAAAATATTGTTTGTGATGCTATATTTTCAAGCTAATGTGAAGTTATCGTACCTACTAATATTGACTTGACTTACTTGAAATTCCTGTTTTTCCTCGTGGAACATACGGCATTAACAAAGCATCTCCATGTGGTTCTGTTGATTGCCAGTCTCTTCAACTCACTCCACGTCTAGCCTTTTTCCTTTGCTTCCACATGTACACACGTTCGCCATGTTTTCTTGTGTCTCCCTCTCCTCCTTATACACTGCGGGTTCCAGTCCAATGCCTTCCTCTCAATAGCTCCGTTTCCCTTTCTCAGAGTATGCCCAATCCATTTCCATTTCTTTATTTGTATCTACTACAAACAAATAATACACTTTATTGGTGTATTTATAAATTAAAACTTTCATGGATTAATAATTAAATGTGTTACTTACATATAGTTTTTGAATTATATCATTTCTGCTTAGAACCCATTGGCATTTTACACCGGTGAAGAGTGGCAGACTGTTGGCACCCTCCAGCTGAGTTTGGGAATACAGTCGAACCTCCATATAAGGAAGACTGATATAACGATAAACCTGCATTAAGCGATATTTTTCTATGGTCCTGGTAAATTGCCTATCTTACTAACGTTACTTGTTCCTCAATAAAGCAATTAAGATATTTCGTGAACACCCTTTTGTATAGATACATATTTTGAATGTAATTAAATAAGATACCAGATGCTCAACAAGACATATTTTGTGTCGCCTAGGCCATTCGGTGTTACCACACCATCTACAGGGCAATTTTTGCTGGCTTGGAGCTCCAATAATTAAAATAAAAAATAAAAATGCATTTTGTTACCCTCATAAAATCACTCTTACAGAACTATCTTCTGTGGCCTCCTCGCTGTGTCATATTTTGAAGTTAAATTGCCATTCTAGACCAGCAACTTAGCCCTTCAGGCAGCAGCATGTAGCAGATTAATGTCCTTCCCAGCTGGTGCGTACCTTTAAAAATTCTGGAAGAGAAATTTTATTCTCAGTAGAGGGTGGAGTATAAGGTCACTGACCAATGTTATTGTTCCATCTTTCTTCTTGATTCCCTTTTTCCACCCCTCTGTGTGATTGAACTTTCTGCAACATATGCTAGGCCATGTTAAACAACTAACCACCCTTTAAAGTTATTTTTCAGTGTGCAGGTGAAAAACAGCTATGGCCTCTGTTCAACAAAAATCAAAATTTTGGATCACTGTTTAAAGCAGGCGTAAGTTGCAAAAAATTACAGACTTTTACAATCTATGTTGGCTACATTTCTTAAAAAAAGAGAAATTGAGGAAAGTGTTGTTTTTTAAGGTATCTGTTAAATAAATTCGTCCATTAGGCTGTGTAAGTACATAATTCGGTTTTTTTGTTTTGCTTGCAGTTTTCTTAAGATGTCTCTCGATATAACTATAACCCTCATATAACAATATGAATTGCTAGGGCCTGCAAATATTGTTATAAGGAGGTTTGACTGTACGAGTAAATTGGCTCACGGCATGAAAAGGATTAACTTAAGCTACTAATTTATTAGAAGATCAAAATATTTCAAACAACGTCCCTCAGTTACCAATTTTTTCAAAACGGTGAAATGTCCATCACTGGGCCAAAGACAATTTAAATAATGGAAAAATTTTAAACAGTTCCGGGTTTATATTAAAAACATTCTCCAGGCTTGTAGGCTGTGGTCAGTATCATACCAGGTTACGAGAGGCAACAGAAATTCACAAACATCCTAACAATTTTAACAGAAAAGAAGGGCTGAAAATTTATTCAATTTGGTATCCTGTACTGGCTAATACGAAGAAAAAACCATATAGAAACAGAAATAACTTCCTCACTTCAACCAGCTCATGCACAAACTTGAACATCGCCGACCAATCAGAAGTTAGCACATGGAAACCCGGCACCACCCCACAGACTAAAAATACTGCCGCAGAGCAGAGCACCGAGCCAGTCAACAGCCAGCCGCCAACCAGAACGCTTCGCCTGAGACTCCACCGCCACTGAGGAAGTCCGCCATAGTTGTGGACAAAACGTTTGGCACACCAATGTCAACTGGACCATACAAGCCCAGATAATGTTTTTAATATTGACTCTGGCTGTGAAAGCCTACAACGTTTTTTGTTCCAGGTTTATTTATTATGAGGGTCAGTCAAATGAAAACGAGAGAGATGGAAAATAAGTAAGTAACTTAAACTGGTTATTATTTCAAAAGTAATCGCTATAACTGTTAATATATTTATCCCACTGTGAGACAAGACGGTCAATGGCTTCATGGAAAAATGTTTGCGGTTGCCTACGGAACCATGATTCTACCCAGGCGTGCACCTCTTCGTCCGAAGGAAATCGACGGCCACGAATGTCTTTCTTTATTTCTTGAAAAATATGGAGCGAGATCTGGACTGTATGTGTAAGGTCTTCCCAGTGAAACTTCTGCAGCACAGTCAAAACGATCTTGGTAACATGTGGGCGAGCATTATCGTGCAACAGAATGATGCCGTCCGTCAACAATCCTGGGCGTTTGGACTTGATGGCATGCTTTTATATTTGCAAAGTTTCCTCCAAACAATCCAGATCTCTCTCCCTATTTTTGGAGAAATGAAGAAAGACATTCATGAGTGAAGGTTTCTCGGGTAGTCAGCCAGGTGTGGAAGTCAATTTTCCCCGACGTTTCGAAGGCCCATGCTGCCTCCATTTTCAAGGGCGTTCAAGTGCCGAGTCGTCATCCTGCTGTAGAATATATGCACGTGCCGGTTGCGCAGATCCGACCAATCAGGTGTTGGTAACCCCTCCATCGTTCCTTTTTTGGGCTATCCTCTGCCTGCATTTCATCACCCGTCTGAGGAATTGATTCCAAATAAGGCTGACGTTAATTCCCATGTCTCTGTTCAAGTTGTCTGGTTCCAACTTAATTTCAATCGCCTCTTTTATTAGTCTGTCCCAGTAACATGATGTCTTGACCAGAATTGTGGCATGTTCTGCTACCGCTAATTTCTCAGGGTAGAAGAGTCTCATGTGTCGGGCATGTTCCGTGCAGCGTTGATCAATAGTGCGTGCAGTCTGGCCAATGTATGCTCTACCGCATTCACACAGAATACAATACACGCCTGGGGTCCTGAGGCATAACCTTCACTCAGATTCTTCGCCAGGAAAACCTCCGCTCTTACATAAAGACATTCATGGCCATCGATTTGCTTTGGATGAAGATGTGCACGCCTGGGTGTTCCGTAGGCAACTGCAAACATTTTTCCACGAAGCCACTGACTGTCTTGTCTCACAGTGGGATAACAGCTATGGCGATTACTTTTGAAATAATAAACAGTTTATTTACTTTTTTTCCAATCTGTCTCGTTTTCATTTGACTGACCCTCATAAATTCCGAACTTTCCCAGATTATCCACTGCTGATTCTGTAGACACGCTGTTGCCCTGACAATTTTCATAAGTCAGGTAAAAAAAAACAGGAAGGAAAAAAAAAATTGTTTTATTTTGTAAGTCTCTTATGTTATTCATACAGCCTACACAAATAAATATTTTAAATTCTATTTCTAGATGAGAATATGGCAAGAAAAGAGAGGCATTCATGCAGGGCTTTCCAACCATTTCACACACACTTTGTACAACCCTAGACTATAGAAATTTACAGTTTCATAGTTATCATCTCATGAGAATGGTGGAAAGTGCGCCCGCTCAAAACAATATATATATATATATACATACTTATTACATTTATACAAATCAAATGAAATTGAATCACCCATTATTATTAGTGTTATTATAATTTTTTAGTCTTGAAGATGAAGCAAAGACAGGACCTATATTCTACCTGGAAATTACAGATATATCGTACACAGTGCTGACATCTATTGGTTTCTGACAAGACCTTCATGTACAAATAAGATATTAAAAATCATAACCTCTTATATTCCCTGCACATTTAGGGCCTTTTCACTGGGTCACACTTGTGATGGTCACCGCTAGTGTTGCCAATAGTAGCTACGTGATAAAACAATCTGGCTTCGCTTTCGATATCCCAAATGGTAGGTCGACATTCCACTTCACTCATCTACAGTATTAATCAAATCTGAACTCATGGCTGGATAACTAGTTTCGTAGAGCTCGACTATACAACTGAATTATATATATATACAACTTTCATTGTTGGTAATTCGAAAATGCAGTGACCGTCATTCGTTTCTCGGTGTGAATGCTTCCATTTAAACATTTAATTGCAATTAATTTAATCGCAATTTCTTTTTTAATCAATTAATGAGTTGATAGAAAAATTAATTTATTAACCCCCGACACTACACTGTAGCATCACTTGTGTTTGGGTGGATCACAGCAGTGACCCAGTATGAAAGCTCCCATTTAAACCAATGCTTCTTTGCCAGTGACCATGTGAAAAGGCTCTTAATGAACTTGAGTTCAGTGTACCGCAATAAACTCAGCGAGGTTTTATGTTATATACAGTGTTGAAGATTACACAGAAACTTCACTTGCAGTATCAACACCCTGTACATCCTTACCAAAACACAAATGCATAGGCTACTTCTACTTGATGAATGGTCAGTGGAATTTTGAAATATTTTAAGGAGAGAGGTACACCTTGGAGGGTAAAAAAGTGCATTTTTCAAATTAATAGAATTTCTTATATATGTCAAATACTTTCCAAGTTATGGTGTAAATGTTGATGGATGTCCAACCCTGTGGTACGTTTAGGTAAACATCCAGTTCTAGAACTGTTTATATCATAACTTGAAAAATTCAAGATATTTAGATTAATTTCTTGGGTTGATGTACAGTGTGTTTCACGTACAAGTTGGCCAATCATGCGGGTTTCTGTGTTGCGCCGGCCAAAGCTCTAACTTCCGAGCAATCAGGTAAAATATCTATGCAAATAAAGCCGCTAATGATGTAATGATTCAGGTTTTGACAAGTACAGTTAAAATTATAACGAAAATAACCACGTATGCCTACCTCATCACAAGAAATGTTGGAAACGTCCTCCTCTTGCGTCCACACAACACTGGCACCATTTTAAGAAATTTCCTTTCATGCGCATGAGTTCAGCTTCCGAGATTGAGCTAATTTCTCTTTCAGTAACGTAAATATTTAACATGAATTTTAACTTAAAAAATAAAGTGAATAGGTCAAACCACCATACATTAGAATAACTTAAAGACAATATCACAAAGAGTCTGTCTCGGGAGTTAGAGCTATGGCTGCCATGATGCAGAAACCCGCATGATTGGTAAACTTGTATGTGAAACACAGTGTAGATTACCTATATGAAGACCATATAGCAGAATTTTTTCTTTAGCAGTTGAAGTATTTTAAAAATAATTTGTCACATAAAAATGTCAAATTTTCATTATGTTGTTTAGATATTAAGAGAAAGAAAATATTTTGAAGAGATATGATAAAATACTGTGATAATGTTGGAGATGTAAAAAAGTAAAAGTAAAGTGATCCCTGTATGGGCCATGGAAACCCGTAAGGTTCCCGGGAGGTTGAGGCTCCCAGATTGAGACATCGGCACAGGAAGGTGGTAAGGTTGTCAGCCATACACACCAGCTCATTTTTACCCCTCAGTAATACTCCTGCTACTCATTTCTGTTAGAGGCTGAGGAGACCCCAGGTCCATAGTGCCACCAGAAGAATTAAGCCAGTTGTCGACCAAGAGCTAAGCTATGCCATACTAAGCTAAGCTAACTGCAGTTAAGCTAGGCTAAAGTTGGATGTCCACCAAAAACTAAGTGAATGCTAATCAGTTGTTAGTGATTTGGTGAGTTGGGCGGACGCTACAATGAAAATGATCAGTACTGGGGGAGAAAGCAAATGTCTTGTGGAGGGGGAAACCTAGCTTACCTTACCCAGCATGGGACTATGTGCACAACTAACCCAGATGACATAGCTCACTTAGTTTCCTTAGCTTAGCTTTGTTTAATTTGCGGTCGGCACAACTTCATAGGAAGGGCCTCCAAGTGGGGGTTTCTGTTACATGTGAACTTTGTTACGCTTATTTTCCGAGAGAGGGCAGAGGGACAGGTGGTAAGCCCATTCCCTCTCAACCCCCTCTGGAAACTAAGGTATTACTTGGACGCGAAAGGGCCGAGAAATTTTGTCCAGAGACTCTAGTTTAGACTTGGAGTTGTTTTACATGCTGTAAATCTATGACACGGGCCCCCTCCGTGCCCAGGAGTTTTGTGTTGCCATAAAATTACAAAATCTAAATTAGAGCAACTTAGCCTCAACCTGTTGCAGGTGGCAAAAGTGGATGTTTGCATGTTGTTGCCCGCCCACACTCTGGGTTATGATGCAATACTCCAGGCTGGTTTGCCATGTTATTGTATATAAATGTTTCAAAGTAATGAACGTCATTACATGAATACATGTTACAGCAAATAATCTTTATGGTATAAATGTATTTCAGAAAAGGAGACTGTGGAAAAGTGCCAAAGTCGGTTGAATGTGAAGAAAAAGTTGCTGGTTTTCGGTGATTCTACGGGTACTTTTCATCATAAATATTTCCTTAGGAGACGGACAATCAATCCGGTATATTATAAGTGTTCTTGAGCATTTGTGCAAAATTGTGCGAAAGAAAAGGCCTGCACTCTGACGAGACAAGAATTAGCTCCTCCACCATGACAAAACACCAGCTCATTGTGCCTTCTCGATCAGGGAATTTTCGGTCAAATTTCAAATATCTTAAGCAACCCACTATTCCTGCGATATAGTCCACGTCGGCTTCTACCTGTTTCCTAAATTGACATTTTTGCTGAAAGGAAAGCAGTTTGACTCTAATGAAGATATTCAGCCGAATACAGAGAGAGTTCTTAACACCCTTAAGAAAGAATGCTTCATAAAATTGAAACACTGGATGTTATGTCAGAAGGGTAGTACTCTGAAGTAGATCCATGAAAATAGCCTGTAAATACCGCCATTTTGAAATTATAAGCCCAGTCTTAAAGCTTTCAATCATACCTTGCAGCATTATTTTAATTGTTAGTAATAACCAGAGCCCAGATTTTGATGCCATGTAATCCATTAACTGGTACATCGTGGACGTTGCCCACTAGAGCAGATATTCTGATCATGACTCCTAGATTATATAAATGTCAATTTTTAGAGTCTTTTTTGGTAATTTTCCCCCATTTTTTTATATTTTTAGCTCATTTTTAGAATTTGATGTCATTATTTGGTCTTTTTTTTCCCATATTTCATATTTTTAGGTTATTTTTAAAATATAAAGTCATTATTTTGTGTTGATTCTTGCATTATATAGAGTCTTTGTGCATTTACTTACATTGAAAATTATCGGAACTCTAAATAAGCATAAATAAATAAATCTTGTTATAATTTTAATTTGGATACAGAAAGACCGAGTTTGCTGTTTGGATTTAACCGTACGTACCAATTAACTAATTACAAGCCTATAATAAATTGAATCAACAACACAATTATAGAATGGACACAAATCTGATGAATAAACTAGCAATTTTATACAATCTTTTGGGTCATTTTGCTTAGTTTCTGGGTCATTTTCTGTATTTTTGCAGTAATTTTATTGCTCATTAATTAAGTATTTTTAGGTCGTCAAAATTCGGGCCCTGGTAATAATAAATATCTTTGTTATAAACACATCTCAACAGCTGAAAGTAGCCTATGTTGATAGTATATAGGAGGGCACATTACCAATGAAACAGGGTGGTGATTCTAATGTGATGAGATCTAGTTACAAGCTTTGGTAAGGAAACGATAATAGTATAATGTGTCTGGAAACACACAGAACTTTCTATTTCAGAGAAGATTTTAATTTGTAAGAATAAGAATCATCTTATGAGCCATAACATCCTGACTGATGACGATTTCATCTTCAGATACATTAAATGTTTACGAGAGGATGCCGAGATTGTCCAGTTGACAGTGGCAACATAGCTGAGGATGAAGGAGAAAATTTTCGAAAAAACGTTGAAAGTATTTATACCTTACCAGTAAGTTAAGTTTTTGTGTAATTGTTCAGCTTGCTATATATTATATTCTGCTACTGAAGGTTTTTCCATGTGCAGCAGAAGTATTCAATTTCTAGCCCCTTAGTTTTGACAATCTGCAGAGCTGTTAAGCCCCATATCATTCAAAATTACCAGCACTCTTTAAGCAAGTGTCAATCTTAATAACAATTAATATCACTGTTTGTCTTAATATATATTATATAACTACATTATTTTTCACATTCTGTGAATTTTTCCTTGCATTTCATGAAACTGAAACAACAGAATAACAATACACATATACTCACACAGAAGTTTGCTTTCAATGGCTTCATTCACCTAAGTGTCTTATTAGCACACTCTTAACCCTCTGACATTTTCAACCTCAGTTTCGTGCAACATTAAGCTGGGTCTCCACTGCTTAACATTTAACACCAACATGTCAAGTTTAACAAGTTGATATTTACATGTACACTACTTGACTTGACATGCAAACCCAGCATGTTGAACTTAACATTTTCAGATGTTAATTTGTTTTCCAAAGAAAATGGACAACATGTCAAGTCAATTAACTAGTCAGTCGATAGCAGCTTTGTTTCGGGAATTTCCGTCAAACAAAAAGCAATCGACAGCTTCCTCAACATCCATTTTTATTTTTAGCAGGTTATAACTTTTGTTGATTCATGATTCGAGATGGAATGGTCAAAGGAAAAAAACTCTGGAACTTGTAAACGAGGTTAAGGTGAGGACTTCGCTTTGGGACATTTCATCAAAGGAGTACAGGGACAAAAACAGGAAGGCTGATAAGTAAGCCTAATATCGATCAGAATCCATCTTGAAATATTGGCACAACAAATGATATGTTAAGTCTATAGGTTTGTTCGCAAAGCAGTCAGAAACCAGGAACAAATCGGTCGCGCATGCGCTCTTTCTCCACACGCGTTCGCAAAGCGAGAATCCGTAATTCTGATTTCAATCTTCTGTTCGCAAAGCTCTCACGGACAGTTTCTGTACTATAAGAAAAGTTTGCAGGCTCTAGCATGAATTGTTATCAGAGACATGCGCAGTAACCTATTTTCACGCGCCTGACTCCTCCCTCCTATAACATTGCGCCAGATTTATAAACATAGGCTACTTATATGTATGAATAATGGAAGATAATTAAAAGTTTCCCAAAATATAGATTATATTGTCGATGTATATTGCATTTATAACATGTCAAAGGGAAATATATATTTTATTTGCATATCATATCGATTAAACGCAGAAACTATCGATTCCAAATTCTTGTAACCGTTCGCAAAGTGCAAATCACGGGTAAGTTACAGACTGGACATGCGCAGTACAACAAATTCTCAAGCGGTCACGGATTTGCTTTGCGAACAAACCTAATAAAACTGTAGTGGAGAGATTTGTTAATGATAAACATTTAACATATATTAACTGCAACATGTTGGTGTTAGATGTTAAGCAGTGGGAACCCAGCTTTCTCTCACTATATGAAGGAAAATGGTTTGCACCAACCTCTGCTGACTCTTCGTGCGCTGTTGGCACACTTGTCAGAAGAGAGTGAAGATTTCCTGCAACTACTCATTCCTCCCATGATTACTCAAGAATGTTACTTACATTCAAAATCTCATAGCTCAACAATGAGTCATAAAAATATGATTTTTGTACACTTGGCTTTAGAAACATTTCTTCTTTCTCATAGTACACTTGACATTTTTTCTGTCTAGTTTCTTAGCATGCAATTGAAATTCCACAATGTGAAGCTCCTATTAGGCGTGGAGTTACCTGAACTACGCAATATTGCCTCACTATCATTCGCTACTCGCAAAGGCGGGTCCCACTAAAGCCCCGCCAAATTTTCCTTCTTACAGTGTGAGCTGTATAATTGATATTGCCACAGTGACTTTGTATTCAAAAAGAAATATAATTCAATTATTTTTTTATAGTAATAATCGGTGGCTTGGGTATCACATTCAATGCTGAAATCAATTATCACACACGTATATGACAGCCATCTACAGTGTACTAAAGTAATTGTTTTAGGTTTGACATAAAATTGTCGTGTTTATGAAAAGGGTTCTTTTAATCTGACAATTTACATTAATTTACCTGTAATGTAAGGAAAAGTTGTAATATTTATGAAAAATACAACTGTCATGACAAATTTGTCAGACTTGACATAATTGACGTATTTGTCACACCTGTAGAGTTTTATGAAATAGGGCCCTGAAGTATCAAGACACAAAGATATATTGGTAACAAGTTTTGACAAAAACTGGTATCTACCCAAATCCATACCGGTACACTTAACTGATAAGTAGGGTTCGGATGTTTTAGAAAATAAATATTCCAATTTAAAACGTTTAATGACATTAAATTATTACATCATATTAATTCAATCAGATAATCACGTTTTAACAATTTTACATGTGATTTACAGTTTTACTTGTAAAAACTTTCTAATCTATTAATGTTTCCAGATACCACTGCAAATGTGAACTGAAAATATTTTTAAAGCATGTCCATTGGAAGTTGTTAACGACAAGGAGGAAGAGGTAATTGTGCTATTACTTGTTATTGTCCCTTCACTTTTCAGTTACAGTAAAACCAAAATATACGTGACTCTTTTTCATAAAAAATTTAAGTCGAAAATTTAGTGCACATATTGCATAATTGTACTCTTTTACCGAATTTATAACTGAAATATGACGTTACATTACAAATATGACCGAAATATGACCAAGACCATGAAAATGAACAAAATATGACTTTATATGCTAAATAAAAACGGTCCGATTAGGATAACAAATATGCAATTCATGTTTAATTTGTGTTTGCTGCAAGAACGGAGGTCAGGATAAAAATATGACATGTCATAAACATCCGAACCCTACTCATAAGCACCATGAATAACCATTCATCTAAACCCAACAGTCTTTCACTCTGTCCTTGCAATACTGGTACAAGCTTAAATTTTAAGAAACTGAGGTTGAATCATTCAACTTGTGTAGACAGATATCCACTCACTTGCAAACTGTAGGAACTGATCCTATAAATCAACATTAACAAAAGTTAATAAATGATTTCCATAAAACCATGCAGAATTCTCCACTCATTGCACCATGAATCTAGATTTCCAACATCACAGTTTATATTTCCTACACTTTTAACTTTCTTGCATATACATAGTATACAGAAAGTATAGTGATTGTGACAAAAAACAAAATAGAAAACACCAGGAAAATAAGTAACACAGTGCCTAAAAGCAGAAAAAAATGTGTTTTTGAAATCATGTGTCTGTTCTTCTGTCTGTTTGTCAGTGCAGGCCTGTTGAGTGTAAACAGTGCCCAGAAACTGAGTATCTATTTTACTGAAAGACTGATAACTTAAATTTTAAAAATAATGCAATTGCTCATATTTTAGAGTGACACGCATGATCTAGAAAATATTGCAAGTATTTGGAGCTGATGAAGCGAGCAAACAGGAGAAAATTCTTTGAAAATAGAAGTTCATTACAACTAAAACTGTAAATCACCTGTAAAATAAATAAAAAGTGATTATCTGATTGAATTAATGTGATGTAAGAATTTAGCATAATTAAACGTTTTAAATTAGAATATTTATTTATAGAAAATAGGTTATTTTATGAGGTCATAATTAGGATTTTTGGGTCTATTTAGTCATTTGAAGCATGTACAAGGTGCGGCAGAAGAAACAGATGTTTTTCAAATAGCCATAACTCGGAAGATTTTAAAGTTAAACAAAATTTAATTACACAGAAATGAAGCTTGTATAATGCAGTTTCTTTTGACTGAGTTACTTCATAGTCATTCGCTCAAGTAACTCATAGTAACTGAGTTACTTCATAGTCATTCGCCCAAGTTCCGACTCTACAACACAAGGAACTGATGATGGCGTAGCTTTGCACCGAAATGCAGATTCAGTATTTAAACAACACTACAACACACTGGACATCCAATTCTGCAAGAAATTCACAAAACAATCAAGAGAGGAACACTCTACAATCCTGAAGATTTGGACATTACCGTCATATATATGGTGCAAAGACTCCCGACAAGAGGGAAATTCATTTTATATACACATTTTAGTACTTTTACAGCATAGACCTGTGTGTAATTTGTGATTAATTTTTAATCTGTACATATATTTTAAATTCTTGAGTTTTGTCCATTCTGTAGCGATAATCTTAATGATTTATGATAGCGTAGAGCTTTATCACTGGTACTCACTATTAGTAGTGAGTACCAGTGATAAAGCTCTACGCTATCATAAATCATATATTTTAAAGGTCTTTTTAATGTTCTATACATAAATATCAGTGTCACAGTGTGTTGTGTGTTTATTTTAATATCAGAGGGTATAAGAAGGTAAATACTGTTTAAAACTTCATAGCTGGACTGCACCCCAAACAGACAAATGTGTAAATAAATACAAACATATTAAGGTATATGAGTACCCTGGTTTCTTGGAGGGCGAAAAGGTGATGACGGAAACCAACGTCGGGATGAAAGCAACGGACCCTCAGAGCCCAAGACACCAAGGATGGGGGAAGATACGGAAGCAATTCCTTCCAATGAATTGCCAATAGAATCCAATAGAGGAGAAGCTGGACCAACCACTGAAAGCCCGGTCAATATTCTGATGCCCCGGCTTGCCACAGCAGTAGACGCTGAAGATCCTGTTGAAATTGCTGAAGTTCGAACCAGCGTGATTAGCCTGAACACCTGCCTTCAGGCAATATCTAAGCAGAATGCCGAACTGAAAGGCTTCAACAGATAAGCTCGCAGAGGAGTTGATTCATTTGATGGCATGCCTTGGTATAAACCAAGAAGGAACTCCCCCTAAAGACAATGAGGACACGCCTTCCAAGGAAGAGACCAAAGAATGAAGTCTTGTTCTTTTTTATGAAAAATCTCAGGATCATGAAAATGTCTTTGTTAGTATTTTAGTAGTCAGATAATAATTAAATGTATTTAACAGTTTTAAGTACAATCAAATGTTTTGAATTTGAAGAAAATTCTCATATTGAAATAACCTACATTCTCATCTACATTGTCTGACAATGTTTACACAATATTCATATTTATAATCAATTTAATTTGTGTCAATATGTACACCCAACAAATAAAAAAAAAATTGTGGAAAATTGCACTTTTTTTTAAAACTACATATTTAGATCGACAGTTCTATTTTCTTTAATTTCATATATTGATTTTTAAATTCTGGCTGCTAGTTCCTTGGATAGGGCCCTTTTTCTAAGAAGAATCATTCTGCCATGCCTCATAGCTATCTATCAAATTTCAGTATTTTTATTTTTCCCTCTCTGCCTAGAAGTTCATACTGACTATTAGTTCTCACTAATATTAGTAAATAAGTGGAGCCATGCTGGGGTATAAACAGGCGGGCTGCGCAGAATCAACTTTCTAGTCCCGTGTGTACTCTCCCGAGGAAGAACGGCTCCTAGCGAGTACATGTTACATTTGGCGTTTTGTGTAGAGGTGAGTGAAATAGTTCACTATTATAATCATGAGTAAATGTGTATCAGGTAGGCCTTTCAGAAGTCAAGCTCGAAATGTTATTTATAACATTGCGAACCATTTACAGCAGAAGAAGGCACAGTATAATTTGAAATGCAATGTGGTGGAAGCTACAAGTGAAGCCACCAGGGTTTCGAAGAGCTTGGTGTCAGTGATTTTCAAGGAGGGAAACAAACCATTGTCCACGGCAGGGGATGTCACTTTCTCCTCTCCAAACGGGAAGAAAAAAGAAAGAAAGAAGAGGGTGGTTGTGGATTCCTTTACAGAGGGTCAGGTACGTAGATTAATCCATGAATTCTACACCATGACAAAAGTAGTACCGACTCTTCGTAAGTTAATTGCAGCACTAAAGAACAGACATTTTGCATTGCAGTAAAGAAAAACTAAGACAAACTATCTGAGGTATGGAAGAGATGTGCATCCAGGAGACATATTCTAATTGAAAAACCGGAGCTTGTCAAGAAGGCCTCACTGTCGAGCAACTGGAACAACATGCAGAACACAACTTTACAGCCAAGAAAGTTACCCTCACTGAGTGCTCTAGTACCACACATTGTTTTCTTATATTAAATACAGCTTATGATGGTCTCTCGGGATTCCAACCAGGTGAAAATATTTGTGTTGTCTGAGCTTTCGGCTGCTACAAGCTCTGCAGCCATATTCTGGGAGGTGGTTTTCCTGCAGTCTGATTGGCTGCCCTTCACCAACCCAAACACAAGTTATAAGAGCTCCATCTAACTTCGCTAGCTCACTGCTCTCCCAGAAGATGACTGTAGAGCTTGTAGCAGCCGAAAGTTCGGACAAGTCAAGCATTTTCACCCGGTTGGAATCCCGAGAGACCATCATAAGTAACCTAGGCCGGGAAAGCCTCAAGTCTCTTATTAAATACATTTGTTAATACAGTGGTCACGAAATATAATAAAACTGTTCCAGAATTAACTGTATCAGAAATAGGGTTGAGCATTGATGGCCGATGTTTTCAAAACAACCATGTTTTTATGTCGATCGATGTTCTCTACATCAATGGAAAACAACCAATGTTTTCGCTACATCGCTGTTTCTCCCCAACATCGAAGTTTTATAATAAAAAAAATATTAATAGGCCTACCATGGCTCTAAGATATAATTTTATTTACAGGAGCCTAATTTCCCAAAACATCAAATTTTTAAATCGATAGTTTTCATGGATATATTTCAGTTTATTCATGAATTTTGCATAATTTTCTGAAACCATGACCTTTTTTCAATATATGTTACATCGATGTTTTTGGTCTAAATACATTGATGTTTTCAGGTCAATATTATCGTCACATCTATGGTTACCACCAATTTTAACATCCATGGTGAAACATCAATGTTTTAACTATCAATGCTCAACCCTAGTCAGAAATCTAGCTTCATGGCAGGTGCACATTTTGTATGTTAAACTTAGTCAATGGAATAACAAAAAATTATTATTCACAAAATTTGATAAATTTTTCACTCTGTTTTCCATACCAGAAATACATCTTATGGGGAAATGGGTCTTCCTGAAGCCAATAGCAATCACAGCTTTTCTTTCATACATTACAATTGAAATTACATAAAACATTTCCACATCGTCAACCAGATCAGAAAGTTTCCTACTGAACTGACAAATCAGCTTTGCACATTTAGGCCTACATGATTACACAAATGGAAAAGTTAGATCAACTCGAGTCCACTCTCTATACTGCGCATGTGAACAATGCTTCAGTTCAGCTCAAGTACTAGATCTGATCACATTCAATTCCAAGGTTTGTGAAATGAAGTAAATCTAGTGGTCATATTTTTTGGAATGACGTAAGATTTGTTTTGCATCTAATTTGACCACTCAGCCATTAAATGGAAAGTGAGCCTGAAGACCTGTTATTTAATATTCAGATAATTGTAACATGTTACAATCACATTAAAACTAAAACAATGAAGTTTTGTAGGTCTAGCAATTTAAAGATTGTAGTATATATATATATATATATATATATATATATATATATATATGATTGTCGTTTCGGCAGAAGTCACTAACTCCAAAAATGGGCATTTTGAGTTATATATTACTACATTGATGGAAGGATGCTGTATAGGCAGCTAGAACTCAGTAATTGATATCCTGGCCCATTTCCAATTAACAAATACTATGAGCTTCACCAAGACCATATATGCAATGGTTTATTATAAACTTTAAAACAATATCATTTTGGACTTAGTAGTGACTTCTACCAGAACAATGACGAATCTCTCTCTAACTGTGGCATGTAAGACAGCATAAATGCAATGTCTTTTTTTTCCCCTCACACACTGTTTTAGTCTCATTCATGAAATAAAATAAAATAAGTATAAAATATAGCCTAAAAAAGGCGTAGTCAGTCCTTTGTTGACATATTCCCACAGCCGTTTGAATTGTACGCTACAAACAGTACCAAAACGAGAAGCAGATATCGCACCCGTCCAAGAACAAGTCAACAACTCAAAAAATGCCGATTTTGAGTTAGGACCAGCATTGGATATCTGGAGGTGCATATTCTGTCTGCCGAAGACGAGAACTTGACTAGTTCAATTCTGCTCACAAGATAGCGCTAGTGTCCTTGTTCGATTGAAGGGACCGCGGAGCGTTGTCCGTGGAACACAGTGCCAACTCAGGATCCGACGGAGAAGGGTCGATGTGACGTTCTTCGACGGACGATCCGTAAGTTATTTTGATTTATTTAGTTCTTCGGCAGATGACGCAAGCTGGTTTCATTCATGCATTTTGATTTGTTTCTTTCTTTCACGGATAACTGGACCGAGTTTGGCTTTCTTTTAGGAAATAACTCACAATACAAATTATGTTTTTTTACAGTTTAACATGGATTCCCGGGCACAGCGCATTCTGCAAGCACTGCAACCAATTGAGAATTTGAGCCAACCTCAGTCATTGGCCAAAGAGGTACGTTTCTCCTATCTGTTAATTTCTATAATCCTAAAACCCATCAAGGAGCAGTTCTAGATTTATCTCTTCCCTACTCTAAAACTATCCAAGTGGGGAATAATATTGAGACTGCCTAATTTCAATTGTTTTTGTGTGCAATGATCAGTGCAAATAAAAAATTACTTTTTCAACTGGTGGATGAAAGCTACAAACAAGAAAAAACATTGCCCAAAGTCTCTGCACATCCTACGGGAAAATCTACTCTCTTCAAACGCAGCTGGGATGGTCGACTTGACATAGACAACGGCGAGGTTTGGAGGAGGACTTCTTTTGAAAACTCTTCTTACATGGATATGGTGACCATGGACAACTTGGAGAAGTTACGAGCGGAGCTGAATGTTGTGGAGGATACCGAGGCTGAATCCGAGAATTTCTATGAAAACCAGAAATTTGTTCAAGAACCTCAAGTCCAATCAGATCTCCCACTCTCCCAAACTGGAAGTAATGCCGCCGACTTACAAAGACTGGATGACGCTTCTGCTCTTCTGCAGTTCTATACTAGTGCGAGTGCACTTCTAGACCTTAACTCAGAAACCCTAGAAGGACCTGTGGACGTCCAAGAGCAGCCCCCTGACCTCGTCACCTTCTCCATATCGGCTAGTAGGGAACCACTGAATCTCATGGAACAACCTGGACCCTCCAAGTGTCAAAATTCTGAGGGGAGCTCTTCAGAATATCATATTGACAGTGATGACACCGAGAATGATCCCCATTTTGAAGACAAATTGAGCGAGTACAGTGATAGTCCATCGAGTGAAGAAATGGAGGAAATAGAGGAAGTTAGGAGGAAGAAGAAGAAACTGCAAGTGCAGGAAGAAAGTGAAAACGAAAATGAATCACTTGAGGACATTCCCCAAAAGAAAAAAAGGAGGAGGAAAGTTGCTGACCCCAACGCCTGGAAATACAATATTGCAAAGAAAAAGAAGAATCGTGGAGAGTCCTACAAGACCAAACACACTCAACAGACTGTTCCAAAACGAAAAGTTCGACCAGGTTGTAGTGAAGGATGCGCATTTAAATTTTCCTCAAAAATTGATGACCATGCCAGGTTCAGGCTTTTTAAAAAATTCTGGGGCTTGGGAGATATTGTGAAGCAAAGGTACTAAAGATTTTGGACTTAGTAGTAACTTCTGACGGAACGATGATGAATCTCTATCTATCTGTGGCATGTAAGACAGCATAGATGAAATGTCTTTTTTTCCCTCAGACAATGTTTTAGTCTCATTCATTTAACGGGATAATGAAAAGATCTGCTTTTTTTTTTTTTTTAAAGGTAGTGTAGCTTCTACTTTAGGTTAACACTCTTTTGCTTATGATTTCGTATTTTAAATCTTACATCATTGACTGGCTTGCATTGGAGTCTTGGAAAGATAACCTATATGCTAGTGAAAAAGGTTAATCTTTTCGAATAGAGTACTCTCTTATAGAACAAAATGGAATATCGCAAAAATTACAATCTTGTGATGCACAAGAAAAGTCATCTTCTTACATTTCAATTACTTCAAGGGGCTTCTTTGATTTGTGAGCAAGGGCTTTGGGCAAAGGGCCCATTTTTAAAGTCATCGACTGATTCCATCGATGCCATTGGACTTTCATCAGGGTGTTTATAAAGTCAACGGAAAATCCACCGGGAAAGCATCAGTTCCTAAACTCACTGGTAACTTTAATTATGGTGCTTCTTAGATGACAAACATGGCGGAGCAGAGAAGCAGACGACAGTTGCCACTAGCATAAATAAATTGAGTTTACTTTTGTGCGAAAGCTAACGAATTGTTCTTCATCAGAATGTGAGTCCTCCGAAAATGAAAGTGATGAGTTGATTTTGTTTCAAGACTAGAAAAGAAAGAAAAAATACTCTACATAAAAATCTATCAATTAATGAACCAAAATGTCGTTCAACTATGCATTAAGTGTATCCATTGTGGGTAAAGTACATTACCATATGGTTTTATTAACATTTTACAGTGGAAATCCAGGACCAACTATAAGTTGTTTTGTCCAATAATACTCGCAAGAATTCTTACACATCGTGCTGCATAAACGAATCAAAGGTTACCCATCCAAACGATTTGGTTAGTTTCTTGGTGCCTACAGGTTTATCACAGAACTGAAGTTTGTGAACCACCACACTCTTACTGGAGTCGTCACTCTCAGTTGACATTTTATACACAACTTTTCTAAGTAGATTGGTAAAATATAACGTCTGCAGAAGAGAATTTATGGAATATGTTGCACCTTGATTTTTGAGCTCAACATATCCAGTGTGCTTTTTTGAATAGCCTATCCCAGCTAACACCATGTGGAGCGTACTACATGAACCTCTAAAGTAACGGAATCATCATTGATAATACTCTTTTCTGGATCCAATACATCTTGCCACTAAATGTTAGAGAATGGATGGTGGCATTATATCAAGGGTTGACTGTACTTTCAGTTTTGCAGATGCGTATGATGTGTACCGTGCATAAACTAAGAATTTGAAATATTCATTATCTTACTTTACGCAGAAATTGGAGTTGGTACACTCCAATACTCAGGTGAGGATATGTGAACTTTTTTATCATAAGCTAGAGCAATATCGTCTGTGCAAGAAAATGAATCTGATCTAGCCGAGCATCAGAGATTGGAATTACATGCTGAGAAGGTAATTGTTAAAACCCCAGAAGTACATCAGGGGCACTAAAATAAGTTCATTTCTCGGGTAAGGTTAAAGACCTGTGTGAGGATGGATAACCAACTAGTCAATATAAGGTGTAATTCCAGTGTAGGGTACTCCAGCTCGCGAAGCATAGGTTTTCACACACGACGTGATATTTTTTTTGTTTTTAAGCTTAGCAGGGTGACCAACTATGATTCTTCTACATTGCAAGTACACTAGCAGGTGTGCTGTGTTGGCTGCAATGTTAGCTTGAGTGCGAAACACATAAACAAACATCATCTAACCATGCAATTCAAGGAACTAGCGGGGAAGACCAAACAACTTGGAGTAAACCTACGAAAGTGTTGAAACAAAAATATGCTAAAGTACCTAGTCTAAATGCGCAGTTAAACTTATCAAACCGATTTGATTTTCTAAAGGAAGAGGAAGAATTATGTACTGAAAATAGATTAAGAAATATAAATAAAAACACATTTTGTAGGAAACAAGGGATTAGGCAAAATAAGAAAAATATGGATAATATACTGATGTACGGAGACAGTCATGGGTGAGAAATATCAAGTAGATTATCTACAAAATATGAAAATATGACTGTGCCTGGAATTATAAAGCCTGGTGCACCAATCTCTGCAGTGACAGAAGAGATAGAAGAAAAAATCAATTCATTAACGAACGAAGACTGTATAGTTATATGTGGTAGTTCAAATGATGTCTCAAAAAACGAAAGTAACATGTTCATTAGAAGATTAAAAAGTATCATGGGGGCTTTAAATGGCACACGAGCAACAGTGGTAAATTTACCCTTAAGACATGATCTGATACAATTATCTTGTGTGAACAAAGAAATAACATCAACAAATGAAAGGATCAAGCTTGTGTGTAAACATTTCAAATTAATGCAGAAAATGAGCCTTTTGCTGGAGATGCAGCTGCAAGAAACCGCGATAATAACATTGCTACAACAAACTAGGCAAACGGTCATCAAACAGCCAAGCAATATGAAGGAGACAAATGGAAGGCAACCAGATGACTCAAATGTAGAGGAAATAAACAGCCGAAATAATCCCCCACACTAAGTTCACAGGGCTATGGTTCCTCTATCCATATCGAAGTGGAGGAGAACGAAGCAGATCATCAGGAGGAAGAAGCAGATCACACCCAATGGACAAAAGTAATAGGACGAAGACAGAAAAATAAGCAACACGCATCGAGGCCACCAGTAATAATTGGCACAAAACAAGACGAAGAACTACACGCTGGAAACAAGACTGCGTGGTTGACGTTGGCCGACTGAACCAGAATACCACGAAAGAAACCATGATCCGTTTCCTGACAAAAAATGTTATTGGAGAGGACACCACATGTGAGGAACTCAATACCAGAGACAACCTCAAAGCGTTCAAAGTTGGAATTCCTTTTAAGGAACTTAAGGTCACGGAGAACACTGAGTTCTGGTCAGAGGGAGTAATTGTGCGGAGATTTCGATTTCGGAGAAGCCACTACCAAGGAAGAATAGAAGATGGGGGATATCTCGTGTAAGACCATTAGGGTCCTGCTATGGAACACTGAGAGAATAAAAAATGCACTGCCATACGTACCACAAGAGACACTACAAAACGCTGATGCAATAATTCTCACTGAAACATTTCTCATGGAACCCCTAGACCTACAAGGATTTTACGCAATGCATGCATACGCCGGAAGGGAGACCTGCAGGAGGCGTCACTTGCTTCGCAAGAGGAACAATAGGTCTAGAGGTAATACTCAAGGAGGAAAACACGATAATTATCAGAACCAAATCAGCCACCTTGGAAGGCATTTACATCCCCCCAGACACACCAACAGATGAAGTAATAGAGATACTCTCTATGGTCATTGAACAAACCAGGCATGATAAAAGTGTAATCCTTGCAGGTGATTTCAACTGTCGAATTGACAAGCCAAGCATCAAAACAGACTTAGTGATGGAAATCCTAGAAGAGGAAGGATTCAGGCTGGTGAATAAGATAGAAAGTCCAACATATATAGCTCTTAACGGAACCAGTGTTATCGACCTCGTAATCCACAGAGGAGATGGACTGCATGTTAACAGACAAGAAGGACTATGGACGTCTAGTGCTGCACCCATAAGACAAACATATCCCAATAGTCATAGAGTTCTTCATAAAACCATCTCGAGCAGAAAGAAGCGTTAGCAAGGAGAATCAATCCACCAGGAAACTGGATCAAGAAATCCTGGAAGAGGGCATCGGACAAATTGAAAAAGCAAGAGAACTGGTAGGAAAAGGAAACCTCGGCGAAGCCAAGCGCATGTCAATAGAATTAATAAACACAGCCACCAGGCCAAGGAGAAAGAGACATCACAATTATGGTTTGACGCGAAATGCTACGAAGAGAGGAAAGAAGTACTACAAGCTCTGGATAAAGGCAGAACACTTAAAAGACTTAATGTGTAAAATTTACTGTTAGAAATAGGCCCCATATGGATAGGTAGAGTGAAGAGAAGGCAAAAGAAAGGGAGGGAGGAAGGAGGAGGAAGACAAGAAGAGAAGAAAGGAGAAATAAATCATGTAATTTTTCCCCCCGTTTCATCTTCTGCCTAATAGATGGCATTGTGGCTCGGCATTCCTAGTAGTTCAATAGTTTTATTGGTCTGCACACTTGGCACCAATCCAGACCTCTGCAGTGACTGGTATTAATAAGAACACTGTCATACAGTACTATAAATTTTTTCGGGGCATCGTTTCTTGGAAATTAATAAATGATGTAAATAATTTTGTATTTGGTGGGCCAGGTCGAGTCGTCCAAGTAGACGAGTCATTGATATGTAGAAGAAAAAACGGCAGGGGAAGGAACGTAGAAGAACGATGGGTTCTTGGAATATATGACACTTTTCTACGCAGAGGAGTAATTGTGTATGTGGTCAGGAGGAACCGCCGTACACTAATCCCTATTATCCAACAGTTTGTGCGTGCTGGAAGCACTATTTACACTGATGAATGGAGAGGTTACCTTGGACTCGGGCAAGTAAATGGTTATAACCATATGACAGTAAATCATTCACATTTCTTCGTTGATCCAGTGACGAATGTATGCACGAATGCCGTTGAAAGCTACTGGTCACGATTGAAGAAATTCTGTAGAAGAACTGATGTTCTGAACAGCAAACTGCTAGCAGAACATATTGATGAATTCATGTGGAGGGAAACTTATTGCCGCAATGATGCTCCGTTCCAAATCCATCTCCAACATATTCGTGAGAGGTACCCTGTATAAAGTAAGTACTGGTAGCTTGTTTATCTTCAGTACTTATTCAACTAATCAATTGCTTGATTTACTATAGCACTTCCCTGGGTTTGTACGAAAGCTGCTCCATGCGGCTAATAGGTTAGGTTAGGTTAAGTTAGGTTGGGTTGGTTGTGTTAGGTTATGAACAGTGATAATAGTTTAATAGGTCAGGTTTGGTGAGGTTAAATTAGTTTAGGTTAGTAAGTCAGGTTGGGTGTGGTTAGGTTAGGTTGGGTTAGGTTATGAACAGTGATAATTGTTTAATAGGTCAGGTTTGGTGAGGTTAGGTCAGGTTTGGTGAGGTTAGGTTAGTTTAGGTTAGTAAGTCAGGTTGGGTGTGGTTAGGTTAGGTTGAGTGTGGTTAGGTTAGGTTAGGTTATGAACAGTGATAATAGTTTAATAGGTCAAGTTTGGTGAGGTTAGATTAGTAAGTCAGGTTGGGTGTGGTTAGGTTAGGTTAGGTTGGGTGTGGTTAGATTAGGTTATGAACAGTGATATTAGTTTAGTAGGTCAGGTTGGGTTAGGTTGAGTGTGGTTGGGTTAGGTTGGGTGTGGTTGTGAAGAGAGATATTACTTTAATAGGTCAATCTGAATTTTTTTTCTTCTTCTTACAGTTTACTGATGCTGTTCTCTCCAGGCGTTGTAAGAAATTGTTTCAAGATTTATTGTTTACTGGCTTAAATGGCTTAATTTCAAAGGTCTCTAGAAAGAGGTATAAATTTAGAAAAAAATATAATATAATAATACAATAATAAAGAAGCTAAAACTCTACTGAAACTAACCCAGCATTCTATGAGCTATGGTTTTTCTGTAACATGGTTACCGGTAACTTATGTGGGACTTGTTCTAAAAATCACATGTCTAGGATTTTGGTGCATAGCCTATACTGGCAGCAGTGGCTTCAGATGTTGCCTCCATTACTACTCTCGGCACTTCGGGAATCCAAGCTGTTCATTGCTTATCAATGTGAACTTTTGGACTTGAACATTTTTGAAGGATCTATTTTAAATTTTATCCATTACTGTAAATTCAGTGTGTTTTCTCCACCTTTTCAGGCATTTGTGCTATAATGGCAGAAAGAACACAGAACAATATGCAAAACTGATTGGTCAACACCTTCCACATTCAAGAAGGTGTAGCCATTCCAGACACTTGAAGAGAATTTCTGATCTGGGTGATAATATAGGTACATTTTATGAAGATCTTAGGAAGAGAGATTAAAGTTAGAGAGAAGAGAAACTGCTACACAAACTTGCTTACCCAATGCTTGCTTTATATAATACCACTGACAGAATAGAAATTGAAAGCTCCATACTGCGAGTTGATTGGAGTCTTGGGCGAAGCACACATGTAAAGAAAGTCATCGGACTGAAGTTGGGTTCTATTTAAAGTGGGTTCTGAAGCTGAACGATGAATCTTCGGTAGCGACCTCAAAGCACCCTCCAATGAGGCAAGAATCTGTCGGAACAGAGGGCGCTCATCACGGTTAAGCTTAATACAATCTTCGGAAAGCCGACGAAGGGCTTTTGGCGTGTCCGAGCGCAGATTGTTCAAGTCAGGACGCAGGTAGCCCCTGCCCACCATGAAAAGTATCTGGTCCTTGTTATTGATGTTTGCATACGGCAACTGTCCTGCAAGCAACTCATATAACACCACACCAAACGCATACACATCAGACTGGAAACTATATGGACTCTCCTCTTGCATGCGGATCACTTCCGGTGCCATCCACAAGATCGAACCCGTGGGCTGCTGAAACTGTTGTGATCCTGACCAGCGTGTTTTTACTGTTGCGAGGCCGAAATCACCAATTTTTACTGTGAGATCATCATGAAGGAAAATGTTGTTGCTTTTTAAATCTCTATGTATTATGTTCTTGGCATGGAGGTAATCCATTCCCTGTGCAGTTTGTCGACCTATTTCTATCAGCGTTAGGAGTTCAAACTTAGTCTCGATAACATGCAGATGCTTGTACAGACTTGAACCCTCACACCATTGCGTCACGATTGCTAACTGCGGCTTGCTTACACATCCCATGAATAGCAATATGTTCACATGTCGAGTCTTTCTCAACACTGCCACTTCATTTTTGAATGCTTGCAACTGTGCAGGAGTCGGATCCTTCACGTTCAAAGTCTTGACTGCCACTGGTCCATGCCAATGTCCTTTGTACACAGTTCCAAAGGAACCCGATCCAATTCTAGGGCCAATGAGAATCTCATCAGCTGGAATTTCCCAGTCTTCTATTGATTCTCTAGGAGTACGCACTTTATTACCACTTTCATCAGCACTTTTTGCACGAGGACGCCATGGCCTTAAGGTGTTGGTTGGGGACGCTTGTGCACTCTGACTGTGGGACGGTTTTGTGGGGCTGCTTCCTGGACTGCACATTGTAAGTACTCCCGCTGAAGGGACCGGTGTGGTTCTCGCAACACGACTTGCAAATTCTTCTAACACTGCCGCATCACCACCATGAGTGACTAGGTTAAAACATACATTTGGAGCTGAACTAGACCTTTCCCTAGTGCCTAGTGTCGGAGGATGTCGCCGTGGTATGGACTGTGGTTGTGAAGGAGATGTTGGCCTCCCTGTCACAAACCCTGATGGAGTTTGTAGAATTCCAGCAGAGGTCACTGGGTTTTGTGCTAGTAATATCTGGTAATATGTGTTATTCTGTATTTGCTGACAAAGTGCAGGTACACCTGTTGCACAACGCTGATGAAAGCGATAACCACAAGTTCGACAATAAAAACCTTGGAACAGAAGTCGACTACAGCATTCACAGAAAGCAAGAGAAAAGAAAGTTTTTCGAACGAAATTATGCGAAATACTAGTTGTTATCGAATACTTATCCAGGATTTCTACACTTATCTCCTCACCTTCGAGTGTTGATATATCAGCATCCCACGGAACTGATATTTTACTCTGACCTTTATAAACTACGCACATTTCAGGAGTAAGCTTGCGTAGTTTCATAGCTTTGGCTAAAGCTTCTCTCACACTCTGTCCTGGCCTAACTTGCACACTAGTCCTCTGTTGGTTAGGTAGTTGAGCTCGCACTATTGCCTTTAGAGGGGAACGAGGTACTAGCTTTGGAGAACTGTCACCTCCACTACTTTGAACAAAGGTTTGCCTCTCACACGGATCTTGCGGGCTTTCACGTCCATTGCTGATCAAGTCCAATAATTCGTGTTCTTTCACTTGAAACTCGTCGAGTTTACTCGTAAGTTCTTGATATTCCGTGAGGTACATGGATGGCGGATGTTGAAACCCCGCAAACTTTGCATTCAAAGCATCGATATTCTCCCTCGTAAGACGAATCATGCTCTGGATATTATGTAGTTCATCGTGCAGTGGATCGAGGTCTTCAGTTGTGGAAGACCTAGTTGGGCTATTAAGTGACAGCGTAGGAACTGTTCCATTAAATTTTTGTTCCCTGATGACAGCCATCTTCTTTACTCGATCACTGTCCCTTTAATTCCAACCTGCAAACACACCTGATTCTCGAAGTACAAGATATTCTTGCTATCACGGCTTCCTACATTATCGTAGGAGGCCGTGCTTTTATCAAAGAGTATCTAAAATTTAAAAAAAGAAGAAAAAAAAAAAAAAAAAGCACATGAACTAATTTATTACAGTTTTCGTATATTAATTTATCAATATTATTCCAGAATAACTGTTGTCAGCACCATATTATAATCTTCACGTAATGTAGAATAATAAAAATAATATGAAAGCATGTTTAAAGGAAAGCAATACACCTGCAATAATAATGATTTTGCAATGATTTTTAAAGTAAATTTTCATCGTAATGAATGTTACCTAACATTTAGTAAACTGTATAGTATAAAATAGTGAAAAATTATTTTGTTTTGTCATATTTTTAAAATTACTTATTTACTTCATCCGTGTTGATTCATGAACTCTCATTCTTTAGCTTTACAAGTGTACGGGTTCGCTTTGCGGTATAATAAATAGAATTTAAAATACAATTAAACATTTATTTTCTTAATCAGTGTATCGTGTTATTACAAATAGTATGTTACAGTAAAGTAGTATTACTCAGAACAATTCACGTAAGTACATAATTATTATTGATCTGCAATCCTAGTTACATATCGACTGACGAGTATGCATTTCGATATGGCGATTGATTTCGATAGTTCCGTTTCTGGCCGTGAAAGCGGTTGGTTTCAATTTGGTCGGTAGTGAACAAAATATTAGTGTTCTGTGATATTAGGTTGTTTGTGGCTGACAATTTACTTTCATATCGTAACTTATAAATAGTTCTTAAAACGTTTCACAATAATAAAAAAAAAGCTTTTGTTACATCTGCTTCGCCATTTTGTATTTAAGCGGGATTTAGAAAAATACTTTAATTAAAACAAAACAAGAAAATTGCGCAGTGAACAGTGATCTCATTTTTCATTTCTTGTATAGTTTATAGTCACACATAAAGAAGATCCTGCAACTTATCTAGAGCTTCGACATTGAAATTTACGGAATAATCTGAAGATATTCCGGCAAGTAAACTAACTCATTTCAGAACAAGTTGTAATATATAATGGAAGTGATTGATATAACTGCGCAGATTCAAAAGAGTAGTAGGCCTATTTCACATCACAATAAATACAAGGTGGAGAAAAATGCATAGTACAAAAATAACAATGAATTAGAGATGAATGGCTGCATACCTACAAGGGCAGTTTATTTGGAAACAATGTCCATGCTTTGCCATTTGATGCAAGCAGATTACTTTCTGAAAATTACATCCAATAAACGTCCTCCTTCATTCAATTCGCATGCAGTTGACTCAGAAAGCTATCCATCAGACGTGTCGGCATGTCGTGTGGGATGGCTGCAATTTCATGACAAACACGATTGATATTCTCAGGCATTCGGACGGTTTTTGGTCTGCCTGATGACTTCTTATTTTCCACTATTCCATCTTCTCTCCAAGACCGTACCCATCGCATAATTGTCCGTCTGTCAGGAACACGGTGATGACGATGTCCTAGGCATATTAAATGCTGAACAGCAATTACACTATTTAAACGAATAAAATCTTCCACAACCTGAATGCGTATCTGTATGGGTCACTGATCCATTGCAAATGAAATGGCAGACCCTTTGCAATAAACAAACACTTCCAAAGCCGTCATTGCTTTGTAAAGTTTTACAGAGTCATATTATATAAATGTGCTATGCATTTTGCTCCACCTTCTATAAAATATATTTTGCGTTTTGTGCTTACGTTTAGGATATCACTTTTGAGATATTCAGGTTTTAATATTCCATAGAATTGCAACTTTGCTCTGACATATAACTTAAACAAAGGATGAAAATGTCACTCAGATGTTGGAAATTAATGTGATCCATTCTTAATAATATTTGCATTTCATTTGCATGAAAACTGCTAACTTTAGTCTTTCCTCTGCTCATGTGAAAAATATTCACAGTACAGATAATGCTTATCAAGTAGGCCTAAAGCACGGTTAAAGTTTAGGAATGTTTTTTCTGAGAAATGGTATTCGCACTTGGGACAAAAATGGTATTTGACTTTTTTTGTTTCTTCCAAAGGAATAGGCCTAAGCTGATAAAATCTGCTCAATTATACCCTTTTCACTCTTTATACTTGCTAGACTCTGTCCGACATTACCTTAATTGTTTGAATAAGTTATTTCCATCAAATTCAAATGCAATATGAAAATAAAAATATAACAACTACCATATACGAAGGTTGAAGTTTAGTAACTTACTGGCAACACATCTATAAAATCACGGTGAATTACAGGAAGTTCAAATCACTTTTGTTGGGTGTTGGTTGGATATCCAGAGCAAATAGGAACCTTCTATCACTATGTATGACTTCACAGTAACCAGAAGAAATTGAGCTGGCTCTATCAACTGGTCTAAAATGAATTTTGGATCTGACAGAAAGTCAATGATTAAAAATAATTCAACACCTTAAAATTATTCTTTATTCACAATAATATGCAATAACAAAATGGAGCAAGATGGCATAAAGTCTGTGACTTGTTCTTCACTTCCAGCGGAGGTTCAATCATGTCTTACACTCAGTCATTCATCATTACAAGTAAATTTTTTTAACCAATCTTGAAACTGTTCATTATGTTATTGCATATTATTGTGAATCAAGGATAATTTTAAGGTATTGAATTATTTTTAATCATTGACTTTCTGTCAGATCCAAAATTCATTTTAGACCACTTGATAGAGCCAGCTCAATTTCTTCTGGTTACTGTGAAGTCATACATAGTGATAGAAGGCTCCTATTTGCTCTGAAGCATGCTCTGAACCAATATCCAACAAAAGCGATTTGAACTTCCTGTAATTCACCGTGATCTTATAGATGTGTTGCCACCATTAAACTTGCAACCCTCAAAGATAATTTTAAGTTGTAATGTTATGTTCTCCTGAGTAGGAACAGAATCTAGATTTTTAGCTTCTCTAGGAAGTAGCTATACCCATTCTAAATATTCTTCTAAATCCCTAGCAAATTCGTCACAGATGTTCAAGGATGTAGCAAGGATGCATCAAACTCTGATGCTTATTTTGCTATAAATTTTCAAGTTAAGCTAGACTGATACAAAGTCCTAGCCAGAGGGAGGGGCAAGTAGGCTGTGACCATACCAATAGAAATGTTTCCTGTAGTAGTGATTTTCCCTATTCATCCTTTTCATAGCCTACAATATTTCTAGCATAGCAATTTAACTGGAGATTAGATTTAAAGACAGTCTATCCTGTAATAGCCCAGGTATAGATTTCTGATTTCAGCAGTGATTGTTATCATTCTGCTGAGTTCAGTTTAGTATTTAAAAAAAAAAACTCTGTGGTGCTACATCCTTGGAGAGACTAGGCCTACCATCTGACTGCTGCATCATTTACAAGAGGCAGATGGCAGGATTGAGGGGCACGTAGGGTGACCAACTGTTAAAGGAAGGTTGGTTGGTATATGGTTATTTAACGATGGGGATGTACTGCAACTTAGGCCTATAACCGATGCTGGTGTGCCAGAATTTTGTCCCGCAGGAGTTCTTTTACATGCCAGTAAATCTACTGACATGGGCCTGTCACATTTATGCATACATAAACCTGGGCTGGGATTGAACCCACAACCTTGGGCACAGAAAGTCAGTGCGATACTAACTGCGCCACCCAGGCCGATGTTAAAGGAAGGAATGAGGGATAAGACAGTAGAAAAAGGGGGACATTCTACAATTTTGGGGGACAGCTACATTTTTAGCTTAGCTTTAAAACGACAAAAATTTTAACATTTTCAAAAGTTTGTTGTTGTTCTCTCTTTTTTTTTTTTTTTTTTTTTTAACCAAGAGTACCGTAATATTCTTATTGAAGTACCGGTAATAACAGAAAAATACATTTCACTCATCTGTATTGTACAATTTATTTTCCAGTTTGTGGGTTGAAGACCCTTAATCCAATTGAAAATATACAAAAGTCAACAAATTCTGAAATAATAAAATGAATACTGAACGTTTTATAGCCTAAATGTTATCACAAGTTCTTTTATTAGAAATAGAAGAAAAAATACTTATTTAAGGCATTTCTTAGTTTTATCAGTTACATGAAATACTTTCTAGCAACACTTGCTCTAAATTTCAACCTCTAGATATAACTACCAAGTGTAGAAATACTGAAAACCTCAACGCAAGTAAAAGGTAAGTCGGAAAATACATCCGGAATGCTTCTCCAAAGATGCTATAAACTACTTATTTGCACTTTCAAAGGCCATACTGTTGGCAACGATTACACTATGTTTAATGTGTAATGGCAGGGCAGTTGCATAATATGAAAATCCATACTGTACCGATGACAATAACATGAAAATTCATTCAGACAGAAAAATGAAACAATTGCGAGACAAATGATGTCCCATGCAGGACATTAACAAAATACCTTAAAATGCGGGATAGATGGTCCCCCTAGAGGCATGTGGTCAGCATGCCACAGTTAATGATAGTTTCCATGACTGGAGTTGCTACTTCTCTATCTAGTAGCTCCTCAGTTTATATCACGAGGCTGAATGCACTCCTGTTCCAGACCTCCCTACCTCAGAAAAATCCGAGGAGGTACCAGGGATTGAACCCTGGCCTGCGAATCCGTAACCATAGCAACGCTAACCACAAGACCATGCAGGCGGTCATTTAAGTCAAATTATTTAGTATTTAATAATAAAATAACTTGTCATATTAATAACAAAACTCTGCAGAGAAGTATTCAGTACATGATATTTTGCGATTTATTGGTGAAGTATTCCTTTTTCATACATGAACTGATAAATTGGAAAACACTTTCATCTAACACAAATTTAAATTTTGGTTTCACGCACATCATGGTCTAGTGGTGAGAGCTTCTGATTTCTAATCATGAGTTTCTGAGTTTTGGGTTCAATTTTGACTGTTGGAGATGGAGACAAATGCGGGAACGTGAAAGGAGATGAAGATTTCATAAAATGGAGAAATGTTGAGTTGTTTGGCAAATAACAGAGTAATAAATACCTAAGTGTTGACATATATAAAGCTTCATTACAAGAGATATCTACTGCATGAAAGAAATCAGCAAAAAGATCATGATGACCAACACTTCTTTCAACAAAAAGTGGCTGGGAAACTAGATTTGAAGCTAAAGAAGGTGTTTATGAAATGCTATGTATATGGAGCTGAAACATGGACATTGAGGAAAATGGAAAAGAACTATTTGGAGCTTTGACATGTGGTGTTGGAGGAAAATGTAGAAGATTTGGTGGATGAACAGAATAACAAATGAAAAAGTTTTGAGAAGAATGAATGAGAGAGTTAATTGTCAGTACACATCATGAGAAGAAGAGGACTTCTGGTAGATGCCATCGAAGGAAAAATAAATGGATCAAGAAAACTTGGTAGAAGAAGACTTGGATAGGCTACTGAATGACATCAAGAAGAAAATAAACTTTGGAGAGTTAAAAGATACAGCAAAAGATGAAAAGAGTTGTAGAGTGGAATTTCACATGTTCGTATAGATCTACCTATAAGAAGGTAGATATACTAAACTAAACTCAATGGTGCTACATCGCTGAAGGGACTAGGCCTACCACCTACCATCTACCATAGGCAGGTGGCAGGATTGGGGGGCGAGTGGTCAGCAAGCCGACACCCATGGCCATTAATGGTGGTTTCCATGACTGGAGCCACTACTTCTCTATCAACTAGCTCCTCAATTTGAATCAATTTGAGGCTGGTACACCCCATTCCAGATCTCCCTACCTCTGAAAATTCCGAGGAGATACTGGGGATCAAACCCAGGCCTGCGAATCTGTAGACAGCGACTCTAACCACGAGACCATGCAGGTGGTCGGTAGATATATTAATATCTAATAATACAATTATGACATAAGTAGAGACAATAGTTCAATGGACCCTGATGAAAGAATAAGACAGATGTGAATGTGTCGAATAGGATTTAATATATTTCTGTTGAAATACATACACAATCATTCTTTGTCAACATTGCATACCTCTCACTTCAGTAATCAACATAAACATAAAAGTATAACTTTGAGTATTCAAATTCTCTTGCAACAGTTATTTCCTTAAAAAATAGAACCATTTACATTGGACTGTCGAACTTCAAAGATAAGCATTGTAAATATAATGTGGGCAGATATTATGGTACGGAGTTTGTATATAATAACAAGTTATGAATTTGAAAACCTATTACTCCAAAAGTCACAGTTTGAGATTAATTATACAAATTTTAAGACGACCTGGATAGGGAAAACAGTGGGTTGTGACAACCAAAAAAAAAAATCTGGAATAATACTTTTTTAAAATAATAATTTATTATTTCACAGTGCCAGCACATGTGCAAAAATCAAGAGAACATTTTTGTTGGATCCATATTATTTTATTTTGTTCCTTGTTACCATTTGTAGGTTGCCTCGTGTACCAACTTAACAAGCATTACAAAAAGAGGCTGTAGGCCTACATGTGTTCATGGGGAAGAGGATCCCAATAAAAGAAAATCCGGGGAAAAAAAACTTTCCAGTTGATACAGAAAAAAAGAAAAAAGTGGAGCATTATTGAAATAAATTCACGACAACAAAGAAACATTTAAGGCTGTATGTGCTGAAGTACGAGGGTCATTTCAGAATTCATTCATTTATCAGTCAATAAAGTTGCAGGAAACAAAAATCAGGATATACAATTGAAAGTCGTTGGAATGTTCTTCACAATGCTGATAATAAATTGGGATCCAGATACAAGGAGCTATGGGTAAGGGATGTTGAAAGATGTGTAAATAGAGATAATTTGCTTTGAATTTTTCCTGGTGCTGGTAATATATGATATTTTCCCGGGCTACTAACCAGGTGGTGAATTGGATCAATTCCGACGTTTCGAAGCCAAAATGAGGCTTCATTGTCAAGGAGAATGAAATGCCGGGATTAGATGGCGTGTATTTATAGGACTGCTGTGAATGGGGACATCCGGATTGGAGAAAGGATTTGTTGAAGACCAACCAATCAGGAAACAGATGGGTGCTGTAAGAACAGGAGGGAAAATTAGAGAAGTAGAATCGGTCCAATTTGGACCGATTGGGATCTGGATCCCAATTTAGTACCAGCATTACAAAGAACATTCCAACGACTTTTAATCGTATATCCTGATTTTTGTTTCCTGCAACTTTATTGACTGATAAATAATAGTTGCCATGACTTCTGAAATGACCCTCGTATATATTTGTTAGCTTTCTTCTCATCATCTACCACTTTGGGCTGTGTAAAGTAACTTGGAAGTGTAGGTGATGTAATACAGGGTTGTCCAATAGGTGACCCGCAGGATGCATGCAGCCCTCTAAGACATATTAAACACCCTGCAAAGGTCTCTAAAATTTTTTTTTTTACTTGGATTATTACATTTCTTAAAAACAGTCATAAGATTTAGTTTTCTTTTTATCGGATATTGTATTTTCTTTTTTAATGCAAGTCAATAATAAAGCTTGTATTTAAGCTTCTGGACTGTGAATGATAAACATGCACTGTGAATGAGCTTTAACACTCAGACTACTGTGCGAAGCCCCTAGATCCAACCCTCATAAACACATTTAAACTTTCCTTCAATTAAATTAAAACATTGAATGTTCTGAATACAAATTGTTATTTATTTTTGTGGTTAGTCAGGTTAGTTTATAATCATTTTCATCATCATCATCATTATTTCTGGGCAGATGTAGATGTTTCTGTCAATCGTTAACATTTCTGTGAGTATTTAATTTATTCCAGGATGAGCTCATGTGATTGTAAAGTACAGTACATTAAATGACTGAGATGAAACGTAAGGTAGAATGAGAAAATATGATGTTTCATAAGTGATGGAAAAAATGTATTTCCCAAATCACATGGGTAAAATAGCTGAAGCTCTGAGGAAAAATGATTGGACAGTTCATAAAGAAGTTGACTGCACATCTCAGGATGGCTCCAACAAACAAGTGGACTTTATAGCTTTCTCTATAAATCTTAACGATGCTGTTATTCCTAACTCTACGATTCGACAAAAATAGGCAAAGCCACCTGCAATTGATTTGACAATTGAAATGCATTACTGAAACCAGATGCTTTGAAAGCACAGAAAAAGCACGTTTTCTGCCCATTTTTTACTCATAACTCGTGAACGAAAGCAAAAATTAAAAATCCGGCTTCGAGGTGCATTTGCCATCTATGTTTAAAATTTCAGATCTCTGCTTTCAGTAGATTTTGCTGGACATCATGTACAGATGGACAGACAAACACTTCCTCTTATTATATATATATGTTAGTATACTGAGTCCATAGTGGCTACTTCCAATAGGAGACAGTTTCAAAATAAAAAATAAGTAAATAAACAATCACACTGAGTCTTTACCAAAAGAATATGATGACTGTACCTAATAAAAATGACTGGTGATTACACTTTTGCTGGGAGAATATTTTCCTGTATGGGTGTCCATTCTTGATTGCATTAACAAAGCTTTATAATACTTAAACACTTGACGTTGCAAACTAGGATTACCTTTGGTGATCCGGACATCGGTTTCCGAACTGCCAGGTCCACACAGGCACCCAGTAGCAGTTCAGAAACCTCTGATGATGCACTAAAATAGAGCAAAACAGCCATCCGGTTCACCAAAGGCAATCCTAGTTTCCAACGTCAAGTGCTTAAGTATTATAAAAAAATATATATTTTTTCCAGCTCTCCACATTATTAGTAAATACAGTTTTGGACCTGAGATTCAATACAATTAGCAGTTCTATTCCAATATATTATATCCTAGTCCCAGTAGTTCAACTATCAAGAATATCATGATGTTGAGAACTTCCAAGGCAATTAGAAACCTCTTCATGAATTTACTTTTACTTCAAATGGGAGTTTATAAAGGCTGTGTATAGTACGTACAGTCCAATGATCTGACCTCGCACCATACATTTATGATAAGGTGGCATCAGCCAAAAGTGGGACGCCCGTAATTCCCCATGCCCCATTAATTCCCCCTATCTTTAATATCAACATTACATCAGAAGTTAGCACAGTGAAGTTGTGTAACGATATAGTATGGGACTCACTTTAACAGCTCTGGAATGTGGGGAAAGTAGGGAGACATGTTGGTGGTGGGGGGGGGGGGGGAAGGCCAGCCGTGCTACCTGGGGTTAATACACTCTTCGCTTATATTCATTCCAAACACATTTCCCTCTTCTCGAGTGCAGACTATAATGCCACATGCAGTAGGTGAGTCAATGTTTTTATACAGCATGTTAGGTCGTTCCCATCTGTTCTTCTTCCATTAGTCACTCCTCAGATAAACCCAACCCGCATTTCTTTCAGGGCTGTTGAGGCGAGTTCCATATAATAGATGTTATATGGTGAGTTGGATCTTGCACGTAAACTTAACTACAGTATTTTTCAAATGAGAAGCCAAATCCTTTTCCGCCAATCACATGTACGAGCTAATGAAGTCCCGCTAGCAGTAAGAGTCTTCCCTTCGTCTCGCCGTCTCTGATTGGTCAAAATGATGGGTCCAGTCCTTCTAGTATTAATTTTAGTTTCATAGGATTGGTACTATTAATTCAAACAACTTTTTAGAGTCCACGCAAGTCAGTAAGCAATGTTACTTATGTGAATTACCTGTTACAACTCAAGAAGGTCGCCATGGTTTTCTATGTATTTATTACATAACTTTGATATTGACTTTTAAATGCTGTTACACAATCTTTGTGCAAATGTCTGTGAAAATTTAAGTTCTGTGAGTTCATTCATGTATTTGCAGCCTCAGGGTGAAGACCTTGTCTTTCATAGAATTAGAATTAGAATTTATTAACTCTTCACATGGAGAAAACTCAGAGGGTTAAGTCAGGAGATCTTGCAGGCCAGTAGATAGTTCCTTTTTCCTGTCTACTCATTTGAAAAGTCCCATGCAGTTGTACATAATATGGAGGTGCTCCATCTTACTGCCAGATGATAGTATCACATATATCTTCATGTTCTTGATAATGAAGGTGAAAATTCCATTTCATCAACATAGGGTGCAGCAACAAACACACTTATGCTGATCTCCATATTTGTATTGGTGAAGTTTACATATTACCCTATTACAACCTCATTACCGGAGATCGTTGAATACTTGAATTCAGAAATGTCGGATAAACAATGTGTGTATTAGAATTATACACTGTCTTCTATGTTAACACACACCAAACATTAAACACCAAACACTTATTACTCTAGTATATATGTATATATATTTATAATAAAAACATTGAAATGGCTTTAAGTACAGGGATGGAAGCAGGACAAACTGCGAGCTCTGATTAATATCCTCTGGTAATGACTAAAATAAGTGTTTTCACTTCATTCTGCCTCGGTATTATCCTATGTCTATCTAGAATTATTCTGACTTCTTATTCTGAACGATATCCTTGGTATGGAATAAATCACAGCAAGAACAAGAAATGTGAACAATGGCATTAGCATCATGATTCATAGTACATAAACACAAAATAATATAACATTGTCAAAAGTCCGCCGTAGCACTCCACGCCAATGATATTGTTTGACCAGGCCACCATTATACACAAAGAAGACCTTTGGTGGCCTAGAAGAATGAAAGAAGCCTGGGAAATTGCCAGGCACCAAAAAACAACATAAATGGGGATACGTGATTACAGAATTACAGAGTTCAGCCTGGAGTGCTTTGTTTATTATAGACAGGCCCTCTAATGACGACCGTTCAACGTCGGACGAAAAATGAGTCTGCAGACCTAGTGGTCAACTGATTAATCACATCAGCATATAAAACGAGGAAACACAGCACTACAGATCTTTCTACCCAGAAGAAGGCCACGACATGAAGGCCGAAATGTCGGTTTTTAACTTGATGATGAAGCGCTACCCAGAGAGCCAAGATTATTACAAAATAATATACTTTTCTGTCATCTTTCATCATCATAATATATTATTTCTTTAGTATAGATCCCTTCTGCAGCTCTCACACCCGACCAATAATAACAAATGAGGTGTCAATAGAAAGAGAATTTCCCAGAGCCATGACAGAATTTAGTCCCACCTGTACCGGTATTGCACAGTGCCGGTATTATGGATATTTTGCTTTATCGATTTTGACAGAACTCAGGATGTTTGTAGAGGATATCACCCCCTTTTGGAAAAGAGTCCAGGCAGCGAGCCCTCAATAGAGAAATCCTTAAATGTTTAATGAAACTTTACACACCAATTGGGGGGGGGGGACGATGCATTGACATATCACTAGGCCTAGATTATCACTATATCAGTAAGCTCTTGGCTGCAAGTGTTTAATAGCTGAAGAGAATTTAGTCTGTACATCTTATTATTTCATTATTTTGATTTCATATTTGTTGACTTGGGTTGGACATGAACATTTTAGTTGTGATACTGTTATTGCTTCAAACAACTGAAGGATTATGTTAATTGCAGTTACAGTATGTTTGATACAATTATACATGTTCCTCTAACACCGTTTTCGGGGGAAATCTCCTGTGAAAGCAGAGATTTTTACGTCGGGCAGATGGGCCACATCATAGAGGTAAAATGCAATGAACATTGCAGATCCATCAGGCTGTATTACCCAGACAAGTCCACAGTGGCCCAGCAGTGCATCAACACTGGCCACAAGATCCAATTCGATCAGACCAGAATCCTAAGGAGGCAGAGATACTACTGGGCCGTATTGTAGCAGAGGCCTTGGAAATCTAGATCCAAGGCTGAAACTTCATTAAGGACGGAGGTATACATTTTAGCCAGGCCTGACAGCTCTAAAATAGGGCATCTTCACATCTGATACTATTATTCAATTCAAATTTCCTTTCCAACCAATCATAGCTCTCCATTTAATTGTTCACTTTCCAAATTTCTTATTGGCCCCCTCCCCAACTAGCATTTCCTGTCTATATAACACAGATATTTTACCAAAACCAGCTTACTTCTCCCAGAAGATGGCAGCAGAGTTAGCTGCCGAAAGCTTGGAATTAATCCTCCTATTCAGTCAGTTGGAAGCCTGAGAAACCATGATACAATTTTCATTTATTTTAATAATGCCGTGTTTCTTTCGGTTTTTTAAATGTCAAATGTAAATGTTACAGAAGCTTGTAGTTCTTGTCATTGTGTTATTGAACAATTAAGGGCTAAATTTGGGAGCGTTAGCTATTCAGAATAACTTTAAAAAGATAAGACATGGGAATGCTCAATCTGGAACTTCCAGATTTGATAGCAATGTGCCAAGTTAGAAAGGGAGAGTATAATAGATATTTCTGGTAATTATTCCAGACACAAATGTTTTAAAAGTTGTCCTAAACTAAACAAACACTTTTGCTGGAACTGTCTTCTTTTTAATACAGTAGTGATTGACTTAAAGAAAGATTTGAAAAGGAGTTTCCCATGCGAGTTCTTCCGGCAAACACAAGAAACAAAATCGTATGTTTTGTATTTTCACTCTTTGCAATTTTGACAATAAGCGAATTCCAGAACACAATGAAGTGGGGTATACGAGACGCAACCATACAGTAAGTTGCCCTGGGGCCGTTTACAGAAACAAAACACAATTTCATGGAAATATTTATTGTAACAGATAAAGCAAGTATTCAGCTATTTTTCAACATATTCACTACTGGAATTGAGACATCTGTCGTAACTAGGGACCGGATTTTTAGGTTTTTAAAAACACTGTTTTAGGTTTTCCATTAGGTGAAATAGTTTTTTTTAGGTTTTTTGTCAAAAATATCGTTTTTGGGTAGAATAATTGGTTTAATGAATTTGAATGTGCTACACAAGATTCAATACATAATACTTGTAAAGTTTAACTTAACAAAATTGACTTAAATTTGTGTAAACTTGCTTTAGGACAATATTATAGACAATTGAAGAAAGAAAGCATAAACAATCAAAAGAAGCAGTAATAAACTCGATTTAATTTGTTTCGGCATAATTAATACATCTTCTTAAACTTCACACTGTGACCACTCAGTATGAATAAGAGGGTAGTAAATAAAGGCCAACTAGCGCTTTAAAACACGAAAATCTATACCCTTGTTCATACACAGCAACAATGGTTGTTCATACGAATATTTTAAAAGGAATACGCCGGTACTCTTACACTTTCTCTCTTGATACTGTCCATCCTAGACGACAATGGGTTGAACGAAAAGCTGGTGGTATTAATTTCAACCCGACAAAAATTGTCTCTCCGCAAAATATCGATTTCTCAACTGAGAAATTTAACAAAAAAGACAAAAAGTAGCCTAAATTAGATATTTTAGGTTATATATCCCGTTTAGGTATATTTAGGTTTTTATGCCCCATTTAGGTATTTTTAAGTGCCACAGAATTAATGTGGGTGAATCCTATGGACATGATTTGAAAAAGTGTATGAGCGCTTTTTGTTTTGGAAGTAAGGAAAAAAATAGGTAAAAACCTAAGAATCCGGTCCCTAGTCATAACGTTAGAAGAACTTTTGAACACACGTGTCGTAGAAGTCTGCCGCCTGGGATCTGAACCACTGTGTAACAACAACCTCCATTTCTCTATTATTTTGTGAGGTGTAAGAAAAGATGGAAGCCACCAGGAGTGAGGTCCAGGGTGTATTTGTATTTGTATTTGTATTTGTATTTATTTACGTCCTTCGTGATCAATATACATTGATATGGGACAGTGTAGATCGAGATACTCGACCCAATACAAATTAGAATAATACAATAATCTACAAATAATACAGAAATCTACAACTAGTACATCAAATAATAGAGTGTAGAGTGGATGTTGAAACACCTCCCAGCCAAGCCTTCGCAGGAGACCTGGGAAGTGTTTAAACATCCATCCTACAGCTTGCACTTTGCTCCCAGTGATTTTAATTTTTTCCTACCCCTCGGGAAATGTCAGAGAAATGGAGGTGATTGTCACACAGTGGTTCCAATCCCAGGCGGCAGACTTCTACAATACATGTTTTCAAAGGTTGGTCCCACGATATGACAGATGTCTCAATTCCGGTGGTGAATATGTTGAAAAATAGCTGAACACTTTCTGTATCTGTTGCAGTAAGTATTTCCATAAAATTGTGTTTTTTTTCTGTAAACAGCCCTAGGGAAACTTACTTTGTGTATGGCCCTCGTACATTATCTAATTTAATGACCAGGATTCAAAAATGTGCTGTAGGTATAATGTAATAATTTTTGAGGTCTGTCATTTCTTTATTTTGCTGTCAGCATTGCTAGTTCTGTGGTGGCACTGCCGTGCACCATATCTTTCAGGATCAATGACAACTCTACTGTAGCATGGTAGCCAGATAAATCTCCTATCCATTCTAATGCCTCTTCCATCCCTGTTGGTTTGAATTCGCAGGGACGCACTTTATAAAGAGAGGCTATGGGCTCCTAGGCTCACTTTGTAGGCATCCCTGCATTGAGCTCAAACTCTAAAACACATACACAACAACACACAAGAGCCTAGCTTACCATATCCCTTATATATATGCCTATACACATACAAATATATTATATGCACTTAGCTAATAATAATGTTATGTTAAATGTGAGAATTTGTGCCTTGTCTAACACAATGGCCTCTATACAGTACATGAATCTCATATTTATCCACATTTATTAAATAAACAATTATTAAGTTTCAGTATCATATTCACAATTGTCTGTAAGTATGTGAGAATTATTTTCCATGAATGGAGACTTATTCATGATTCACAGGGTGAGCATAAATTACTGAGTGATTTTGTAAGACTTGATTTCCAATAATACTGAACAGAAATACTTGAAATGTCCACCAGTTGATAGAGGAATTCTTTCAGGATAAGATTCCTTATTGTTCAGAATGTGTAATTACTTGTATGAACATTGTATATTCAATACAAGAAGTTAATTATGATTCAATTTATATGCTTACGATTTCAAAATTACGTATGTATACTGAGTCCACAGAGGCTACCTCCGATGGGAGACAGTTTTGGAAATAAATAAAATAATAATATACCGGTAAACAAACAAACAAATTCTAAAATTTAAACATAAAAATAAAATTACACTTTTGTTCATCCCGTTGGTAATGTAGATGATGCACCTTCACAATTCTGGTAGTGTTGCTGGAAGGGGAGGGATGTAAACACGGTCTATGATGAACGTCTAGAAGAAGAAACCACATGTCACTGTAAGGTCTGGTGATTGAGGTGGCCATCCACAGAAGATGTTGTTTGTGCCACAATGCTACCATTCCATTGATCTGGCAGGGGCTTATCTAGATGCTCCTGGATCTGTATGCAAATGTTGGGGCGGGCCCCTTCTTGTTGAATAATTAATTCCTGCCCCTCCTCACCATCAGCATGTGTGACATTAACCAGTAGGTCTATACACGTCCTTTGACAATCTTCTCTGCAAACATATATATCTTCTGGGCACATCAGACTGTCACATTCAGGTGTGGAAGGTATGGAAGTTCTGAGATCCTCATAACGAGAGACTGTGTCTAATGGATAAATAAAATATTACTTTAACACTAAAAATTATTTGTTTTAACACTGATGTAATGCTTAATTAGAAGGCCAGTACTAAAATATTTCTCTTTTAAAATGGAGGAAATGTCAAATATTTCTGCTCAGTAGTTTTCAAAATATAGCCTTATAAAATTGTCAAATAATTTATATTCACTGTGTACAACTGCATGGGCTTTCAAAGCCCTGTTCAAGGGATTGAAAAGGTTTTACAGGCCTGTAGGGATTTGAAGTTTGCAACGTTTAGCCAGTAACTATATCCATCATTTTTCTTCTACTGGGTAGTGATTGGTTGTTAATTTCCCAGTTTTTGCATTTTTGATGATGGTGTCAAGGTTTTGTTGACCCTTTCTAATCATGTTTTGGTAGTTGAAACTGTTGGAATGTTTACAAATCTCAAGGTGATTTGTGAGTTTTTTTAAATAAATCTTATGGTGAGCTTTGCTCGTTGGGGTTTTCTTACAATCAGTAAATAAATAAATAAATGGATTCCCATTGTAATCGAGCATAGTAATGTACCATAATTGAAAGTAAGCTGCATCCATCTCTTCATAGTGTATATTGTGGTCATCCACACAACATGGAATGAATTACAAGAATACCGGTACAATATTTCTGAATATAATGCAATTTATCATTCCTTTAATAAACTCCTTACTTGGAGACGAAGTTGAGGAATGGTAAGAGACTTAGTTCGTGTAATATTCTTCTTCCCATTTAAAAAATATTATATTATTATTAACTGTCCACAGGCAGGTCCATTGATTTATTCTATAAATTTCACTCTCCATCTCCTAATCTTGGCTTCCTCTTTTAGTAACCAGTACTTTCTTTACTCCTTCAAATTGTGCGCAGCTGGATTCTTCTTTTTTCAAGACCTGGAGATCACTACAACTTTCCTTCAGTGACATCATGCAGCAGACAGTTATTTCTCCTCAAGATGTAACATATCCAGCTGTCTTCACAATGAAGAACTGTATTCAGGACTGATCTACTCTTGTTCCTCTTCTTAGGACTTCTTCATTTGTCATATCCGTACATTTTATTTTCTCCAGCACCATATTTCAAAACTTTCCAGGCCTACTTCTCCATTTTCATAGTGTCCATGTTTCCAACCCACGAAGAAAGGTTATTTTAAACTATACAATTCCAAGGCAGTCCACCACCAGCAGAGACCAGTTTGAGAACAACTGCTCTATGGTTCCAGCTAGCCACCACCCCCATGATCATTCATGAAATGGCTAACAGTTTTCCATGAAAACATGGACAAGTAAACAGGCAATAGGCATATAAAAGGAAGAAACAGACTACATTGTGCAGCAACTCATACAGGGTGTGTCAAAAGAGTCTCTGCAGTGAGGTGAATGAGCTAACACGCTCACTCACCACAGTTAGGTTGGCAACGGATTCCGCTAATTAAAGCCGATCTCTGTAGCCGCGGTAGCTAAGGGACATATCGAATGTGGAAATCGTTCACAAAATTAAAGTTTTAAGTTTTCTGTAAACTTATCACGCTCACGGAATACAAGTTCAACTAAAAACACTCTTTCTTCGATGCTTAACATAATGATTTCACAATCACAACCGCACGCGTTTAACTAAACATGGACTCAATTTGATGGTTCACACAAGCACTGCACTTCACTGCAAAAGCATACAACCACACAGTTATCAGTTATCTTATCACAGTACTACTGTTTCAAAGGGATGAGGACAGTACCTGCTCCAAGGTCAATGTAGTCCCGCTACCAACCTAACCACACCCGCATGCGTCTGAGCTCACTCCAGATACTCTTTTGACATGCACTGTACCAAATTCCATGACAAAATTGTGCATCTATCTCAGTTCAACATCAATGATAGAGCACACGCTCATAAAACCATCACTGTGTATGAAGTAACACTATTATTTCCTGAATATTTCCATTACTGTAGCAGACATACTACTCAAACTTATAATCTCTGCATGCTCATGAAATAAGAGGAAAGGAGAAGTGCAAATTGATTACCTTCTCCTATTTAGGGCCTACTAGGTATGAGCTGGAGAGTCTATACTGATCTGTGGTGAACACCACTTAGCAACATCTAACACTTGTATGTTCAAGTTTTTTTCATTTTACACTAGCCATCACTGCATGTCAACACTTATTTTATAAATCAAAACCTGCAGCATTAACTGAGGGTTGAAACATGTTTTATTGCTTAAAAGATAAAGTTAGGTATTGCCACCCCCTTGAACTGGTCATCCTGTGAGCTGGGAACAGTATTGCTACCTCCAGTATGACACAACACAGTTGAGTTAGAAACGAAACCCTTAAAAACAAAATTTTGACTGATGCACAGTACTTGGAAATAAAGCCCCAAAAAGGGAAATGTTATAATACAAACAGAATCTTTGATCACAATAAACAGCATTTTTTCAATGTATCAGTATCGACCCATATGGGACTTCATAAAAGTGATAACATTACCCAACTGATAACATTATCCGCAATTACATTAAGCAGCGTTGACTGAATAATATAATTAATTTTCATTTCAATCACCCACTGGTGTGCTTTCACTGGCAGCCAATACCAGTCATTAGAACTTGTGATGGCCTATGTAGGCATCTTAATGATAACATCGCTAGATCCGATGCTTTTTAACAATTTCTCAGTAACAAAATATTGTAACTTTTATATTGTTTAAAAACGTTTAAATACTTTTAAAATATCACTGTTAAATTAAATAAAGGTCAGTCAATCAACAATACAGTAGGCCTACTCGTCCTCAAACTGAAAGCATGGACATCGCAGACAGAGGCAGCGGGAATTTGAATGTAAGCAAAACATGCTGAGATGAAAACATTGACGGTATCTCGCTAGTGGTCCACGTGGTTAACTAAAGCGTGTGGAGCCATAGACAATATTTTCATGGTGGTCTTGAGCACTACACACATGCGCACTGCCAGCCACATGTTCAAATTTTAAAGGCTGCAAAGCTTTCAGATTCCAGGTGAGCTCTGTACAAGACTTTTGTGTTCCTGATTGACAATCATCTATAAAGTAGGGTTGCATAACTCATGGAAGAAGTTAATTAAGAACACTGTCGAGTGTATAAAACACATAATTGTTTTGAAAGGAAAGGAGGTTTTTTTTTCAAATCTTGGGATAGCGTATTGCCTATCGTTTTATCCTGCTTCCTTCACTGGTTAGCAGCATGAATTAGTAGAGAATGAATACATCAAACAGTCAGCATGGAATAAAATATGACCATAGGCCATAGGCGAGTATGTCTTGCACAGAAAACAACTTGTCACACATGACTACACCTCTGTTTGTCTTATTGAACATCATTTCCAACATAGATGCTTGTGCGGGACTGTTGGGGAAGAAAAAAATACTTTCATGCTATTGAAAGTTGCTATAATTCCATTTGTAAGTTTCAGTTTCCAAACATCAACTCAAGCTCAACGTAATTGCTTCATTCAATAGATTATACTGTTTTTAAACAGTAACTTGTGGCTAATGATGATTAAGATTGCTATTGACAATGAATGAAAAGAATAATATCTGACATCTCTGTGACTGATTTATACTTTGTACAGTGCATCATATGTCTAATGGTACTTACTTACTCAACAGCAATAGACAATTCCTAAGTAAGCTAAAGACATATTATCTATTTTATGGAACCCAGAGGTTCATTGCCGCACTCACCTGAGCCCACCATTCAAACCTATTCTGTGCTAACTCCATCCAACCATCCCTCGCAATTACTATTTCCCTTAAATCTATCCTAATATTGTCCTCCCACCTATGTCTAAGTCTTCCAAGTGGTCTTTTCCCTTCGGGACTCCCATTCAATACTTTTGAGATATGTCTTTCCTCCCTCATGTGTGCAACATGTCCAGTCCATTTCATCCTCAGTCATTTTACTATATCTGGTGATGAATACAGGTTATGAAGCTCATCATTATGCATTTTCTCCAGTCCCCATTTTCTTTTCTCTTAGGCCGAAATATTTTCCTAAGCACCCTGTTTTCGAACACTCTCAGATTATGTTCTTCCCGAAGAGTAAGCGACCATGTCTCACATCCATACAATACAACCGGTAGGATAATTGTGAGTTTCTGAGCATAAAAGCAGGCATTTCCTGGTTTGAGTCCATGCCTAATGGGAGTTAATAAAAATAAATTAGTTATCTTGTTTCCACTTAAATTTGTAAACCTTGTCTCTGGCAACCTTCAAATGGAGGAACCAAAAATAAATTAATTTTAGGATAAAATTTCAGTTTTTCTTCTGTTCACTTATGGGACCATTCATTCTTTCCTTTGAAACGACCCTAAAAAACATGTTGCAAGATAATTTGAAGAATCACTTACAGTTGGCACTGCCATACACATGAATATGTCAAATGGAGAAAATCGTAATAACATGGTATATAGAATTCTTTAAAATATATAGAAGAAATGTACAAGCACAATATTTCTTTAACACAACTTCAGTGGATCAGTAAAACTGTACAATAAAAGTTGAAGACTAAAAAGTTAATTAGATGTTAAAGTCTAGTTTATCAGCACTCCATCACTCGGAATGCATAAATTAGCTGCCACTTCCACTCAGACAATAGCAGTCAGAAATGCGAAGGAACAACAGTAAAACATACAGATATGTGAAAATATTATTCACAGTACAAGAAGCCTGGAAGAGAGCAGATCTACATGATGTAGATATGTTGAATTGTATTAAATTATTCATATTGTTAATTATAAATCACCACCCGGACTTTTTAGGTACAGCACCAGTAAGGTAGCTACTGTATGAGATTGTATGGTGCACGGGAAATGTCTGTCATCTGCCCATGTGCCTGTACATATGATAACTCGAATATACTTTATGAGATTTTCATGAAACTTTACATACGCATTTATAACATCCATGGAGTGAAGCCTACTGATTTTGGATCAAATCAGTTGACTGGTACTGGAGTAATGCCCAACTAGGGGCTAAGTTTTGAAAATATTCATCAAATGCAATTCAGTTCTCATGACAACAATATCGTTTGCAATGTTCATATTTAGCTTTGAAAGTTCTAATACATTGGGCTTTGACAAGTAACACTACCCACATATTCCTTCATATTGGCCTATGCTTATAAACTTGAGACCTTTGTTCTTCCTTAACCCCTGCTTAATGAATCAATCTGGAGCTTAACTCGGAGATTGATTACAGAAATAGCTTCTTTTCTGCCTATCGTAATTGCAATTGACACTGATTAAACAAAAGCATGATGTATAAAGTAAAGAATACAAGACTTCATCTAGGAGTTATGAATATAAAATACAAGTTTTCAGATATTGGGCTATTAACTCCATCTGGCAGTTTGTTACATCAGTTTGCCTGATTTTATTTTATCAGCAGTTGGAACACTGATATAGACAAAAAAACAAAAAATCTTTAGACCTTAGAATATTTAAAACACAATATTTACACAGTTCAAAATATCTTCAAATTTTGTTTAATTTTATGGTGTGATTGATTTAACTTTGTGTCAGTTCAATATCCCAACCAGCAATATACCTCTTAAGGTTAAATATGTAATATTGATTCTAACATGATGTGTTGGGTGCATTTATTAATGGCTTGCAAAAAACACTCCAGACTTCTTGTACCAGGGGAATAAAATGCAATATAACTGTGAAATCGTGGCTAAAGACAATGAATTATGAAATATAAATACAATGGGAAAAACTGTGAACCTCTAAATATCTCTTTTCGATCAGAAGTAAGTTATCATTGCGATAAAAACAAGAACATGGTCATCACACAACAATGGAACAGAACCGACTACCCGATGATATTTTGTTTTAATGCAAAACAGGGAATCTCACTAAACCAGCCCCTGTTCTACAAAATCAGGAATATTCCATAAAGAATACTCACAAGAATTTGTAACTAACTGTATGAACACCACACAACTTTCTTGTTCCCAGCATAGTTCATAGTTGTAGCATTTGCTAAACCATATAAATAGAACAAATGTTGGCAGCAAACTGTGAAATCAGTCACTGATTGTTTATTTTTACCAAACTTATATTTGTATTTCTAATATTTAAGACGTACAGTGCATTTCACGTAAGAGTTGGCCAATCGTGCGGATTTCTGCAAGGCGGCAGCCATAGCCCTAACTCCCGAGCGATCGGGTGAAATATGCAAATGAAGCTGCTAACAGTTCAGGTTCTCAAGATTACAGTTAAAAATTACAATGAAAATAACCAATTACCTCATCACAAGAGATGTTGGAAATGTCCTACTCTAGCATCCACACAACACTGGCACCTTTCTAGGAGATTTTCTTTCAGGCACATAAGTTCAAATAACTGTATGTTTGAGTGTCCATTCTTGATTGCTTTAACAAAAGTTAGTTGTTAAATTTTCACTTGACAAGCAAACTGACAAGCAAACAAGCAAACTGTGTACAACACAGGCACCCACCAGTAGCAGTTCGAAAACCGCTGATGATGCACTAAAATAGTGCGAAACGGCCGTCCGGATTACCAAAGGTAAATCTAAGTTTGCTTGTCAAGTGAAAATTTAACAACTAACATAAGTTCAGCTTCCAACACAGAGTTAATTTCTTTTGCGATTGTGAACGAACTTAGCTAGGCATCGAACTTTGGTTTATTTGGTACTCACACTAGTGATTAGAAATTGTTCACCACTACCTCTCTTAAATCAAGCCCTTGAGGTCAGATTAAAAAAATCTGTTCCTACCAGGAATCAGACTTGAATCGCTGGCTTGGAGAGTGGGCATGCTGTCAACCATGCTATAGCAGCAGACTTCAACTGAAAGGTATAACATAAACTGTTGGAAAGACTGCAGAGTTGTATTAAGATATGTGGAATCCACATATGGCAATCAAGATGTGAAAGAAAGGACTGACAGTACCTGCACAACCAGGGTTGGAGTTGGTAGATGTCATTAAGATCCTTGCAAAAATAACAATCTTTCAGAAAATGTTTCCCAACTGTAACGGTTGACTTTATTCACCAAAAATAGGATAGAATTAAAATGGTACACAGCATACATTGTATGGATTGGCCGCAATGGTCTAGTGGTAGTGTGCCTGCCTCTAGATCCAAAGGTTGTGGGAACAAACCCTGCCGCGATCGATGGATTTTTCAGAATGTAAAAATCCTAGGAACGGAGTCCTCTGGAGGGGCTTTAAGCTGGGTGGCCCATGCCCATGTCGTAGATTTACAGCACGTAAAAGAACTCTAAGCCTAAATGAGAGCCTCTAGACGAAATTTCTCGGCCCTTTCACGTCCAAGTAATACCTTATTTTTTTTTGGGGGGGGGGTTGAGGTCCCTCTGCTTTCTCTCGGAAAACAAGAGTAACAAAATTTAGATAGGTAACAGAAACCTCCACTTGGAGGCCCTAGACCCCAACACTAGAGTGGATATAGGAATCCAGAGAGATACAGTGTATGGAGAGAAAGTAATCACAAGAGTTTTACTGAATGATATTTCAAGCTCCGCGGAGCTACGTCCCTCTGGATCCAGCCATAGGCAGATGGGAGGGCCATCATGGATTGTTTCTGAGATCAAAGCCACTACTTCTTTATCAAGTAACTCCTCAGTTGGGGTCATGAGACTAAGTGCACACAGTTTCAGAAAAATTTGAGGTGTTAAGGATTGAACCCAGACCTGCAGATCGGTAGTAAAAAATGTTAGCCACTAGATCATGGAGGCGGTCTTCTGGTTCTCTATTGTAATTGTAATATCATTCTTCATACAATTGCAAATTATACAACTCTAAGTTAGACTGTTTTGTAAAGACCAAAGTTTGAATTTTGGGATATGGCAAATATTCACCCCCCAAACCTAAGTCTGGTCAAAATAAACAGCCAATGTCCGTTTTCGCAGTTTCTCCCAACTTACCCAATACCTGATAATGTCTGAAACTTATTTAACATAATCTTCTCTCACAGTTTCAAAAAAGTAATTATAATACATGTCATAGAAAATCCGTAACTATGAAGACATTGGCAAAAAACAGTTTTTTGGTAAGAATATTTACGTCACTCTAACATTTTGGAAAATTGTACATAGAAAATCTAATTTCAAGCTTGTATGCAGCATTCCATTCACCCAGAAAATATTATGTTTAGTAATTTCATACATTATTACTGTAAGTTATATTTGTGGTTATAACAGTTCAGGCACCAAAAATTATCAAGACTAAAGACAGAACCAAAAAGAACAAAAATCGTAAAGATCTAACATTTAACATATTAAAATGTTGAATCTGAAAAACAAGATTTTCATAAGTATCTTATAACAACACATTCAGGAAAAGAAATTAAATATTATTGCTATGAAAACATTCTGCTAACATCAGCAATTTGGAAGAAATAAAACTGAGGAATTTAACATCTTTCTTTATATTCTTGACATATATTGTCTTTACAAGTACCGGCACTAGCCTTTCTGGATGCACACCAGACCGAGTCAGGTAATGTACACATTTATAACAGGTTTCAAAATTTCCCACATTTAGCCTATTTTAAAAATACAGGGTGTTAATGAATAACACCGAAATATTTTACCTGTGTATAGAGGGAACATAAGCAAGCAACTGTCATTAGGAGATTTTTGCTCTATGACGTAAAATGTGTATGCTAAAGGGCATTAAACTCATTATAATATGGTACTCATAAGTCAATTATTAAGCAAAACATGGTTAAAAATTTCATTAAATTGACTTCATGCCTCCTTAGTGATCAATAAAAACCTGATTCTTAATCATTCATCGACAGCTATATCATAATTTAATGTTTTAAGGGGAGATGGTAGTTATCAGTGTCAAAAAAATCGATTTTTTTCTTAGGCTCATGTAATAGAGCATAGTTTTGTGAATATTTTTATATATAGGCCTAGGTCTTATATGTTGCGTTATTATTAAGCCAAGCAGAGCTTTCTAAAGTGGATAAAATACCATAAGGCACGCTATTTTCTTTTCGCTCTCCTGTAAAATCACATTTTTTGTACTTCAGGTACCATTTTCTGAAAAGCTATTCATGCTAAAATAATGAAACTTTAAAGAATTCATTATAGATGGATGACAAATCTCCCTTAGCAGAATTACGGGGAAAAGTCTTGACTATACAGAATTTTCAACTATTTTTATTTTTAAAAAGTATTTTTTCTTTAGTAGTGAAGTTTTCATGCAGTTTTCATGCAATAATATTGTACATATTAGACTGATTGTGCTAGGGTAAATAATAGTACCTATTGTTAGTAAGTTCCCAAAGTTTTACAAAAATCTAAGCTACAGAAATTGAATAAAGCGTACCTATGTCAAGGGAAGTAACCGTAAAACAAAATTATCACCTATTTGTTAAAAAATTCTTTCCTACCAAACAGCGAGTTCTAGAACAACCATTCTCTGCTTATTTTAAACTGCAGAGTGCACTTGCAAATCATAAAAAAAATTCAACTAAATCTGACTGTTAACACCAGAGTTAAGGCTTCTTGAACATACGCTATATTTTCTATCATTTTGCTAGCGGTAACTACCATCTCCCCTTAATAGTCTGCAAAATTTAAATTGACTTCATGTCTTCTTAGTGATCGATAAAACCTGACTCTTAATCATTCATCGACAGCTGTATTATAATTTAATGTTTTAATAGTCTGCAAAATTTACAGACTGATCACTTGACAGGCTGCCTCTGCATTAGTATTTTTTTTATTCATAACTACAGTGTTAAAGAAGTTTCTTTGTTTTGCATTCTTTCTAATGTTAGAAGTCAGTGGCGGCCATGCCATAGGAGGTTTTATGCTGTAACAGGAAAAATTGAATCCATAGAGCAAAAATCTCTTAATAAAAGTTGCTTGTCTATGTCCCCTCTATACTCAGGTAAAATATTTCCGTGTTATTCCTTAACTCCCTGTATATTAATAAATATAATTAAGCTAAGCAGGGTATAAGCAAATACCCAATTAAATCTTCAGTTGAAGTGATTGAAGATTGAGAACCAGTTAAGTCCTCCTGAGCTCATGATGCAGTAAAATATCAATGCACTGTTTTAAATATAATAATGAAAATATCTTCATATCTTCAATTTGACCCAAATTATATTAACAAGATAAAACAATAGGGTGATTATTTCATCTCTGTAGGGAACACAATCACAATTTAACTCTCATGTTTTTTTTTTAATCCGCACCTCAGAAGCAGAAGGAAGTAAGTCCAAAATTATTACTTTTGGTATTTTTATACCATTGTAAAGAGAAGAATGTGATCTTGAAAGCAGAACAAAGAGTCAATGTGAACTTGCTAATACTTTCTACTTGCAGAATGCAGTAAGTAGGCCTAGTCTACAGTGATAGGAAGTAATTGAGTAAAAGTAATTGGATTACATGTAACAATTCCTTTTTTGGTCCCATTTACTTGTAATCAACTAGGAGGTGCCTGTGGCTTCGCCACGATAATTCTTTTAAAAATTAAAAATTAAGAGTATAATAATTATATTTATTAACACTTGCACGCGAATCATTCATAAACTAAGCCATTAATAATTAATGAAACAGCTAAAATTCCTGCTTTAGAGTACATTCCACGACATGAAAGCGCCCCCCCGGGAAAACTATATCAGAATCGATTATGCAGTTCCAAAGAACCTGTGAACACATAATGCATATTGTTTCTCAGCTGTTTATTGACATGAATATGATGTGAATTTTATTTTATCAATTCAGTGTAATTTTCAGAAATTATATAATGTTTCAAGGGAAGGAATGATTTGTTTGGATTATTATTATCAGCGATATTTCAAGAGATAAAACCATCAATATTTTACAGCTGTTGCCCCCGGCTTCGCCCGCCATTATTCATTGACTCCAGGATTTTTAAGAAAATTACACTGGTAGATTATTAAAAATGTTTGTGGTTCAGAGCTATGAAAATTGTAAGTAAAAATAAAATTAGAATATTTGTTCATTGTGTTCATTTCACTTAGGCTTTATATAATAAAGAAACGGTTTTCCTTCCTAATTTTGTAGTCGTCATGAAAGTTTAGACTGCGAGAGACGAACATCGCCGAGTATACCCGATGTCTCACGAAGCGGGCGAGCAAGCATGCTATTTAGGGCCGTTGAATTGTATAAGAGTAGATACTTTTTTGAAAACGTAATTTTTACTTGTAATTTACTTCAGGAAATAAAATTGTAATCATTACATTTTAGTACTCGTTAGTAGTAGTATCATTCTCGCTTACTATATCGTCATCATTACTTTTTTGGCAACTAATATCCAAATTAGAGGTAATGTTAACAAAAAGTTACTTAATGTGTCTGGAAATAATGGTATTGATGTGTTTTTTCTTTTTTTTGTTCATTAATAATTTGAGACTTGGTATTGTCCCAAGCAGCTTTACCACTGAGTGGCCCAATAGTTTATGGCCTTATTCCCAAAACAAAAAACAAAAGGAAGGAATTTTAGGTACTGCCATTTTGTAAAGTAATTGAAATTGTAATTGTAATTTTACAGATTACTTTTTGAAAAAGTAATTTGTAATTGTAATTAAGTAAAATGTCTCTCAAGTAATTGCAATTCAGCTCAATTACTTTCTTTTTGTACTTTTCCCATCACTGCTAGTCTACATACCGCATTTAAAGTTATGGTAGGCCTACACGAATTTGATTTACTGGTACTTAATATTAGTATTGAAAAGTAAAATAGCAAGTGTTTAGCCTGTGCCAGTTTTATTTCATGTCTTTGATAGGGTGTCCATGTACTTTTATATAAATAAAAAACGAATGTATGTCTGTTTGTCCTTTATGCATTACTACACCATTCATTTGATTGCCCTGAAACTTTGGGAAGTTGTTGAGTACACTCCCGCGAAGGTTTCTGGCATAGTACCCTACGATAGGTGGCATGTGTGGCACGTTTATTATTTTTCCATATGAAAATGAATAAGTTTCAATAAAAATGACACAATGTAAATTGAATGTTATCACAACGAGTTTCCTTGAATTTTCTTTCTTCTGAGATCGCAGCAACGTGCGACAGGTAAGCTAGTTTTTATATAAAAACAGAACATTTTAATTTTTGGGAGGAAAAACCTGGGACACAAAAATTTCATCCACAAAGGTTTAGAGAACATTTAAAATTAATCTAGACTTCATGCACACAAATTATCCCAGAATGACTACTTAAATTTCTTCTCCAGGTTGGTGTAAATAAATTATCCGACAGAAGTAGGTGCCTCATTGTCACTGTACTCTTAACTTTTATGTATTCTATCAAGAAGTGGATTTTCTTCTGATACTTTATGATAAAAAAGCACATGATACCCCATTACAGAATGACAATGAGTAAGGCCTTCACTATTGAAACTTTCATTAATATAGCATAAAATCACCACCGTCTCGAGAATTACACTGCCTGTCCTATGCTTAATTTTAACATGGAGTTCAGAGTATTGTTAAATTGCCTAATTTCTCCAGTAGAGGCGACACAGTTCACACCCAGATAGAATGAAATTCCAGCTTATTTCAGTTTCCGAGTTTATACTTCAGAGGGCAACACAGAGCATAGAAGCAATGCACAGTAATGTATAGGCTATTGCAGCAAGGTGTGGTAGGTGCTGCCATCTCTAATGTCGCCGCGTATGCAAACTTAGTCGTATAGGACAGGCAGTGTAATTCTTGAGACGGCGGTGCATAAAATACACTGGCCAATCAGAATCACAAAAAGCAGGACATTTGAGCATCCCCAAATAAAACTTTGAGGACAGCAGGACATTTTGTAAAACAAACAGGATTGTCCAGGGATAAGTAGCACGAATGGACACTCATTTACCATAACCCTGAAGCTAGTAAGTAACATACATCCCTGGCCTTAAATAGTCTCCTGAAAAGCACATTTTTGTCTTACTTCTTCCTGCTTCTGAAATACAGAAATTATAGATTATGAAATCTTTCATTACTTTAGCTCACTGACTTGGAAAAAGTTCTTTTATTAAAGAATGGTCTGTTAGAGATGATACACCAAATCCTGAATTTGCTAAATAACACAGGATTAAAAAACATTTCAATATTAATAATTTAAGAAAGGAACAATGGGCACATAAAATTCTACTGAGTGCTTCACTACCCTGAACTTTATAATACAATTTCACAATAATTTTTTAAGGTAAAACTCAGATAAAGTAGTTAGTAAGAACAGTTGCACAATATTTTAGTAACTTAGTACTGTATTGAATTTAGTGATGAGCAGGGCCCGGATTATAGTGACATGTCATCTTTTTATTGATGCTTCATAGATATTGCCAACTTGTAGATAAATCCTAACCATGGCCTCTAGATTATAGAAATGCATTGTTATTAGGTCATTTTTTGTTATTTGATGCAATTTTATATTTTTAGGGCATTTATTTCAATGTTGCGTCATTATTTTGTCATTTGCTTCCTTATTTAGTCATTTTCATGCATTTACATTTAGTACTATTAGCTTTTTGTCGTCTTTAATATTTAAATAACTTATTGGTTAGTATAATTTAACATTTTTTGTAGGATCTACTTTAAAAAATTTCTTAGTTTTCTTCTCAAATGCTCCAATCAGGAACAAAGAGCAAAGTTTTTAGACCTACAACATCCTTTCTGCGTTTACAGTTTTTATAATTATGTACAAATTAGTCTGTAACACTGATGTACAATAATAATTTTTATAAATAAAATATCTTTATAATTATTAAGTCATTTTCTGTAAAATTTAGGGTCATTTTGTAGGTCATTTTTCAAACAATTTTAAGTCATATCCAGGCCCTGGTGATGAGAGTTCTCGAATATAAAATCATAATTATTTGATTCTTGGAAGTTCTTGAGATATCAAGAATTACAGTAGAGCCTCAGTAATTCGAGCCCCGGTATTTCGAGGTTCCGTGTAATTCGAGCTGGTCTTAAGAAAATTAAAATTATCCATAAAACTAGAGTAAAATCCCGTTTTTATACGGTGTCCGCAAGTAAGTTTTACGCACTTCCGAATGTGTTACATTTTGAGCTTTCTTTCAATTTTTCCATGTACAAAAATGCAGGTAAAACTGTCCCACTTAGGGTTTTTGTTCATAATACACAGAAATAACCTTGGCTTCAGACTGCTAACGCATTTCTATTACAGATTGACAGAAACCCTTAGGTTCGATTTTTCTTTGTTGGGACCTCGTGTCAATCAATTGTACAGTGCATATTTCCCCATCCTTTCAGAAAAGAATACTGTATTGTTACAGTAATCCCTACAATGGTAATTAAAAGTGTTTTCCTAGTAGCATCGCTTTCCCGTTCCACTCCATTAAGGGTCAGGCAAATTGGAAATGTTTGACAATATATACATACAGGCATAACACAGGTATGTAGGCCTACTATATTGTTTATTTATTTATTATTTAAACCATTATTGTGCTGATTAAACATTTATTTGCGATTTACCCATTGATTTAGTGAAATTTCCGTATAATCCGAGTTTTTTGTAATTCGAGGTAGCCTCAGCCCCAATTAGCTCGAATTATCGGGGTTCTACTGTATATAAAAAGTATTCAAATGATTATTCAAATGATTTATTGCTAGGAGAAGCATGAAGTGAGGACGACTTATCGAGTTCTTGTGTTAACATGGAATAAGTTTTGCAAGCAAGCAAGAAAGTCATGTATATGAATGCACAGCTACGATGCGCACAGAGGAGTTCAGTGTTGCCAGATTGCTGATTCAGACAAGAGAGCATTCTTATCTTATAAATCTTTACTCTGTGAAGGCTTGTAGTAGAATTCCGTTAACACAATATCTGACAGCATTGCATAAAACAAACTCCTATTGGTTTATGGTTCACAGTGTGGGTAAGACACACTCATTGCCAGAATATTATTGCAGTAGATCTTGTAACATGACAAAATTTCCATGCAAAACTTTTGATCCAATATTGAAAACAATGTTTCTGAGAGAATCCACAGAATGCGCTAGTCCCACATAACCAATAAAACCCTTCTCGCCACACATGAGAATATCACGAGGACCAATTAAATGCCTGATTGAGATCGAACTGAATATGGATAGTGTTTTCATGGCGTTTGCATACGATCTCAGTCTGATCCGATCCTACTTTTTAGGAGGATTGACCTCGAGACTCAGATCGATCTGAGTTCCCGTTTTCATGACAATTTCAATCCAGTAAGAGGAATCAGATCAGATCAATAGTTAATGATTTGAGTTCTTGAGTTCTTGCCACCAAGTTTTTGCTTCTTGGATCCTACATCTGAGAACTTATTTATTTGAATGATCATTACTAAATTACTCGAGAACTAAATGAACTATAATAACCTTTCAAGAAGTGGGCAGCATTCAATGGTGTATCCATTACCAGGTGTTTCACTTCCAGCTACAGGGAACTTCTTCAGTGGTTGCTATTATTTATCTTGAAAGTCTGAAAATGGCACCTAGACCATAAAAGAAAGGAACTACTGAAGAAGTTCCCTGCAGATGGGAGCAAAAGAGCAGGGTCCTATTTCATAAAACTCTACAGGTGTGACAAATTTGTCAATATGTCATGACAATATGTAAATATTACAACTTTTCCTTACATTACAGGCAAATTAATGTAAATTGTCAGATTAAAAGAACCATTTTCATAAATGCGACAAATTTATATCAAACCTAAAGATTACTTTAGTACACTGTAGATGGCTCTCATATATGCATGTGATAATTGATCTCAACATCGAATGTGATACCTAAGCAATCGATTATTACTATCAAAAATAATTTAAGTATACGGTATGTCTCTTTGTATAAAGTCACTGAAATTGAAAGTTAGGTTAATCCGTTTCGAAAAAAGCCCTACGTGGTCTCATGTCTATTTCTTCATCACTCCTACTCCTTCCAATATCACTCCTACTAGTGTTCATTATTAACAAGACAACTTTACAAGTTTATTAACAAGAAAGTTTAAATCACAAAGAAACAGTTTACCAAGTTATGCCACTTGGCCTACATATGAAAGATTGCCTGTCATTTCTATAATGACAATTCTACATTTTTTGTAAATTTTTAAATATGTCAACAAAAAATTAATGTTTTATAAATGGTAGGTATCATAAGATTTGACATGTTTGTCAGACTTTTATCTACAAATCCAAAACTTTTGAGAAACAACAATATGTAAAATTGTCAGACAAATCTACAAAACTGTCATGACATTTATGTAAAGTTGTCAGCTTTTATGGAAAACACAATTGTCAAAATGTAAACCTGTAAAACAATTTACTGATTCCTGTCACCTGTAAAATTGTACCTTTTATGAAATAGGACCCTGGTAATAAATATGCCATTGAACAAGGCTTACATACGGAAAGTTGTCTACAATTAAGAATTTTGCCGTGGAATCTTCAGAATAATGTGTTGCATTACAAGCTTCTTCCATCTATGCTTTTTGCCCAAATTTTCTCCTTTTTTTACATTCAGAGAGATAATAACAAATAAACAATGTTTAGCAAAAATAACGAAGCTTCATGCAGTTCAATGTCACATATTTAAGAGAGATAGAAAAATGGAGATATCACTTTATTTCTATAATGAAATTAATCACTTTACTCTTGTTAATATCAAAAAGACAAGACTGTTTTTTCTGAGAATTTTCTGGCATAAGATTCACTTATAGGGTAGAAGTAATTAGTTCAATGGATCTGAACCTTATTGAAAGCTGCAACAATGAATCCAGTGCAATATTTCTCATAGCAACAATTAATCCAGTGCAACATCTCTCTTAGCAACAATGGATCCAGTGCAATATTTCTCATAGCAACAATGAATCCAGTGCAGTATTTCTCAGCAATTTCTTCCATTTCCATTTATTTGCATTCAACAGCTTTTTAATTATATTAAATTCAGTGGACTCGCTACAAAGCAACTTGAAATACTATTACACATTCAACTAGCAGTAACTTGTTCTGAACGTGTGTCACTGCAGGGCAAACCACTCTTCAAGTCCTTAAATGCAATGCACATGAGCTGAGTGTTTTCAAATCTAAGTTTATGACTGGTTAGTTCTAATATTGTATATTCAGGAGTTTTTCGAAATTAGTGTTGTAATTTAAAGGCTTATTGTGCTGTGAATTGTTCAATCGTTGCATTGTATACAACCTATTTCCAAACTAAACTCCGTGGCGCTACATCCCTGAAGGGACAAGGCCTACCACCTGACCGCTGCGTCATCTACCATAGGCAGATGGCAGGATTGGGGGACATGTGGTCAGTATGCCGACACCCACGGCCGTTAATGGTGGTTTCCATGAGCGGAGCCGCTACTTCTCTATCAAGTAGCTCCTCAATTTGAACCACAAGACTGAGTGCACCCCTACCAGACCTCCCTACCTCAGAAAATCCGAGGAGGTACCGGGGATCGAACCCGGGCCGACGGATCTGTAATCAGCAATGCTAACCACAAGACCACGCTGGTGGTCATACAACCTACTTAAGTTTCGTTATTTATATATGTTTTGTATTTTAATTAAGTGTGATTTTTCAGCTTTATTAGCAAATTTGTAACTACTTTACCTTATTTTGTGTGTCAGTATTTAACGTGTAGAATACTTTTACTCTGTATTTAATGATCACAGTTTTCAATTCATGTGTGAACACCTTTGTAATATGTTATACTGACTTTTTAAATTTGTATTTCGATTTAATTTATAGGGATAAAGTTGCAAATATCTCTTTCTGTATATTCAATTTTTATCTCTATTTCTTGGCTTTAAATCTAGTTGTATTATTTGTTGTAATTTTCTAGTACATAAGACTAAGGATGTTCTTGAGTTTTGTCCATTCTGTAGTGATAATCTTAATGATTTATGTATAGCGTAGAGCTTTATCACTGGTACTCACTACTAAATTGCGGTAACAGGTAACAAAATACCGCAATTTAGTAGTGAGTACCAGTGATAAAGCTCTACGCTATACATAAATCACTAAGGATGTATATTGCTGTAATGGCCGAATGACAATTAAATTGTGTTTATTAAAGTATTGAGTTCCACCCTCAAATTCCATGTCCAGTTTGAGGTTCGTTGAATCCAAGAAAATAGCGATTGTAGGAAATAAAAAAAATTGTTTTATATAACTTTCTGTGAAGAAAAATGGTTTGTGACTTATTGTACTCTTTTAGTATAAAGTAAATTGTAGTATTGTAAATTTAGTTTTAAGAAGAAACAGTGTTTGTGACTCTTTGTATGCTTTTAGTATTAAGTAAATTGTTTAATGGCTTAAACTTCTGGGTAGCAAGTAGATTATATTTAATGTTTAATTAATCTAATTTTACTTAATTAAATTTCTCCCTTGTATTATATTCTATACTTATGTTTGAGTATTACTTGTATTCTTAAATTAATTTGTTTTAACCTTAGTCTATTAATAAGTATTGAACTCCGGTTCTATTCTATAAATTAATACTCTCCTTTGTTTTTCCATGTATTTTTGACATATTTTTGTTTGTTTTGTATATATAGGCTATATTTTTCTTATAATCTGTACAGTCTCTATTCTATTACTTTGTAAAGTCTGCCTATGATGTACTTTTGACTGTCCCTTTATGCGAGCCATATGTGCTCTTTGGGACCTTTAAGAAATAAATAAATAAATAAATAACAATTTTCAGAATTTGCCTGTTCATGTGTGTCCATGTGTTTATGAACAGATATTAGAATAAAAAAAAATATGGCATTTTTGTTTACAAAAATATTGTTTTTGATGCTATTTTTTGAAGCTGATTTTAAGTTATTGATTGTATTACTATGAGGGCTATTTTCTTTAACCTGTGATGGGGCATAAAATGAAAACCACAGTGAAAATCAAAACTGTTTTATTTGAAACATTTAGGTACACCTTCTAGCTACTTTTCTACATAGTTTTGCTCCGATTAAGACATTTATTGCAGTGTGGTACCAAGTTTCCAATACCCTCTTCATAGAAGCTGCCGCCAGCGTATTGAGAAGGGTCTTCACGGCATTTTGAAGTGTTTTGAAATTCTTCGTTGGTGTGGAAGCCAGATCTTGGGTTTTGGTTCTGGAAATTTGTATGCATCCATTGTTTGGATTGTTCTTTTGATTCTGGATTGTCCTAAAGAATCCACGTTTCATCCCGTCACAATGGATTTCAAAAACCCATCCCCATGCCGAGTGACTTTCATATTTTTCGTTAGCTGAAGAAAGATCTGGGAGGGCAGTGCTTCCACACCAATGAGGAACTTCAAAACACTTCAAAATGCCTTGAAGACCCTTCTCGATACGCTGGCGGCAGCTTCTATGAAGAGGGTATTGAAAAGTTGGTACCACACTAGGATAGATGTCTCTCTGACACGCATATATTAACCTGGCAAACAAAGAGTTCAAACAAAATCTTACAACACTTGTGTTGCTTTCACGCTCATGTGAATGGAATGCATAAGACTTCATTCAGTGGTTTGCCCAGCCACACAATGCACTACGAATACTGTACATTAGAATTAGAACGCCTTGAGAAAACAAGGTGGACAGAGGACTGAAGAGATATTATACTATGTACATGTCATGTTAGGCCATTTCCAAAGTCAGTATCTTGTATATATAGGAAGTATTTATACAAAAGATGATATATACTAAGTATGTGTACAATAAATATTATTTCATAAATAACAGCAATTTCACATCCATAAAGCAATGTCACTTTGTGTAATATCATCTATACACAACTCGAGAAAGTCATTATGTGGTGTTTTTGCTAACTGGTATATAATAATGCTATCCATAATTACTTGCTACTATTCCTGCTAGAGAGCAGCACATAAGTCCAAAAACAACAAGTCGTAGTTACAGGTATGTGACATCAGTCACTTCATCATTTTATTTTACTGACTTCGCAGTTTCAGCTACAGAAGTGTTAACAATTTGGTTCTGACATCTTTACAGTTGCTCAAAGTAAACAGCTAAGAGCAAGGGTTAGTTTTAGGAACTGAATTTTTTCAGTAAAATTTTAATTATCTTAGCAGAGACAAAGTCAAAACGATTGTCCAGATTTAATAATTTACAGTGTAAAATTCAATGAGAGTATCACATTGTCAGATGTGTGCTTCTAACAAGAATTCTATAAGTTTCAATTCATGGGTCAGTTTCACATTGCTTCTGATATCGTTCGTCAAGAGCAGCTGAGGAAAAACACGAGTATAATTTTGAATGCTGGATTAACATATAAATAGCTCAGTAACTTTGTGATAAGCATTCAATGGCATTTCCGAACAATAATTCAATGCATTCAATTTGTAAGTGGTATGCATATCTAAAAACAAAGGCTGCATTTGCAAAATAAAATCAAAAGGAAGTCTGACAACTGGAGAAGAAACAGTGGAATAAATTTGAGCATATTTCACAAAATCTGTCTTCCGAGCAGTTCAAGACTGCTTCTTTGGCCACCATGTTCACCTGATCTCAACACCATCTTCCGGGTTTCATAGAGGAGTTTGCCGCTGCATTGACCTGTTGTCACAGAGTAAGGGGGTACCAATGGTGGATAGGCATGATTCAACACCTGTAGCCTATATTCACATATATACTTGAACAAGACTCGAAATCTTAGATCAGAGCTAGTTTGCTCAGTCTTTGTATAATGTATATAAGTCTGTCTCCAGGATATCATTGTCAGTAGGTACAACTTAAAAGAATGTGAAGCTCTTTTGTATGGCTTAAAACTTTTCAATCGTTCCTGAAATTATCTTTTAAAAGGTAAAAGTATCTGGTTATACATAACAGAGGAATATTACAAGGGTTATTTGGAAAGTAAGATCCGATCATCGATAAAGAAAACAGTGGTATGCAGAGAAAGGTGACGAGTTTCTCGACAATGTTGTCACTGGGGATGAAACATGGATTAAAAATCTGAGGAGGGCAATCCAAACCAAGAGATGTGGAATGCTGACAAGAGGCATTATGGTTGACAATGCATGGTCCCATACAGCCAATGCCACATGAAATCAGTTGCTTCAGTTTGGATGGGAAATCTTCGACCATCCACCCTATAGCCCAGACCTTATGCCAAGTGACTTCCACCTCTTCTGACTCATGAAGCAATAGAAATTGCCAGAAGGCTGCAAAACATTTCCACAATGATGCTGAGGTATTTCATGGCTCCAGACATTGGCAGCAGAGTCCTATGACACGGGTATACAAATGTTGGTGCAACGGCATGATAAATGCCTCGATAATGGTGCTGACTATGTAGAGAAGTAGCCAATGAATCTCTGTAAATATAGCAATAAATATTTCTTACTTATTAATGTTTTTGTTTTCTTTATTGGCAATCAGACCTTACTTTCTGAATAACCCTCATATTTTGTTAACATTCATGAAAAGTTGTCTACTTACATGTGAAATTCCACTGGCTCCTGTCTGGGACGATACCATAATACCTTATTTATTAATCACTTAACTGATGGCAATTAACACCATATGCTCCCTGTAAGTTGGCAAATAATAAATAAAAGACTGCCTGCCATTTAAGACATTTGGACTGTAAAAATTCTTCCATTTTTTCTATCAAACACATTCTTGGGAAGAAATGTAATAGAATAAACAATGATTTAAAAAAAGAGATTAATAAAATTTATAAACTGTGACTTTTTTTAAATACCTTACTTCATTATTCTACAGTACATAAAAGCTATAGGCCTACATATAATTTACAGATAACTTTTCCCAACCTTAGCGTTGTGACTTCCTTGACACATGACACAATGTCCTCGGAAAATTTCCAGGGTTTGAAGCTCTTGATGCCTGAGGAATTGAGGGCCTAGTTTAAATAAGCAGTGTTGGCAAGCCTGGAAGATGATGAAGCAGAAGGAGCCTCATACATTTAAGGTATTTTGCTGTGAAGAAGATCTCATTATTAATCATGAAAGAGTATCAGTTTTTTCAAAGTTTCCAACAATTTTGCATACATTCACTAGATGCTTAAAAACTACATCTGAACAGACAGCATGTGCGCACAGATTTCATGCTCTTAACAGCAAAAAAGTTATTACAAGATTCTGTTATTTTCCTCACTTTATTAAGGTGATAAACCTAACCGTTTATTCTTACTACAGTAAATTATGAATATACGAGGGCTACTCTTTTTTGAAGGTCCGATCGATCATGAAATGAAAACCACAGAGAAAATCAAAACTGTTTTATTTGGAATGTTTAGATTCGTTGAGAGAACATAGAGATTTCAGAATTAATCTTAACCTTGTTCAATAAAGGAAATAACTTTCTGTTTGTTGTCCATGTCCTTTATTCACTCAAAATGACTGTATTATTAATATAAAAGACACCAATGCAATTTCATCAACCCTCCACTTACAGCCACTCAAATGAAATTCCACCCCCTTTCACCGCTCACCTATGCCTGAGCGTTGTTCATAGGTTATAATGCATGTGGTTAGACTTGAACTTACACCAACAAGAGATTGCCTTACCCAGGACTGGAGACAGCTTAGATACTGCCAGACATCCTAAAGGCTTTTGTTTTTTTTTAATACAAATAACTATGAACCCTTACTTTCAGGGTTCTATCTAGTTATTACTGACTGGAAGGTTAGGTTCAAACATGAGTATAAGTCCTTTTTTAATGCTCTCAGCACCAAGGCACATATTTTGTACTTGTCTCAAGAACCAGGCAATTTGAGCGATTTACAAAATATTCCTTCTATGTACCTACTCAGTCGATTTTAACATGTGATGTACAGGGACCATATGTTTTGGTTTGACACCAAAATTTTACATAGGAGTTTTCCTTAATTATATTTACTGAAACAGTATACAGTAATTTGCATTTCTTTATTACTCAGTTAATATTATGAATTACTCAAAATAATTAAGTCACTTGCTTCAAACAAACCAGTAGTTTCGATAAATTAATTAACTCACTCTCAGAATTCTATATTGTTTCTTACACTAAATATTGTATTTATTTTCTCTGCTAACCTTTCTGCGCCTACAGTCAGCTGTTTCCTAGAGAACTCAACATATTTCTTTTGGTTCCTCAATTGTGAGAAGTGCTTTACTATGATATCATATAACTATAACCAAGAGCACAAAATTATTGAGAAAAGATTTTAATAACAAGTCCGTAGAAATTAAGGGCTTGGTAATTTTCAGAGGAACTAATAGTCCATAGAATCTAAAGGCTCGGTAAGAAAAATGTTATTATTACTGAATGCATTTACTGAAAGGTTTGCCGGCACGTGAGCCTGGCATACTAGTGGTCCTGAGTTCAAATCTCGGGGCTGGTGGGTGTGTCATTCATGGTGGATGAAGCTGTGCCTTGGGGGTTTTTCTCGTTCCACCAACACTCTCCACTTCATACCACCTTTCCCCCTTTCATCCTCATCTCGTTTCCACTTCTGGTATCGGGTCTGCTTTGGCAGTCAGAGCCCTTTGGGGGCCTCTCCCACTCTCCCCACTGCTTGTGGTCAAGAGGTTGTTGGTGGTGGTGTCGCAAACCTGTCAGGACTCCCAGTTGGAGGTACCGCAGGGGGTGGTGCACATGTGGCACGGTAATAGGCTTGTTGGATGTAGGGGAGCTCCATGGAGGTAGGTACAATAAGGCCTCGCAGCTGCGGTGCTTTGGGTCATTCCCACTCCGTCTCCCCGCCTTAAGGACACCGATATAATAATAATAATAATAATAATAATAATAATAATAATAATAATAATAATAATAATACTGAAAGATATGGTTCTTGGTACAAAGCCCTTCTCCTTATAGCCTTAAGAAATTTAATTAAATGCAAATGGGCCAGATGGCATAGTCCCAGTGTAGAGGACCCATTCATGCGATATGCACATTTGCATGGACGATGTGATGGTTTTTTTATTTTTGAGTGAAGCAGGATGACCAACTGTCCTTGTACATTGCTTATCAGTACCATCGCAGCAGATGGCCATGAAATTTTGTACAAATAATATACTATCAATAAAGTAAAGCAAGCAGAGCAGAGGTGGCAGCCATAGCATAGCGGAAATGCATTTGTAGAATAATGTAGGATAAACCAAGTCAACAGTTAGTTTAGTGGAGGATACTGAATTCTCTCCATTCAAAAATGTGTCATATTATTATTTCCATCAAATTTTGTCAACCTGTTTACCCAGAATTCTAGCTGCTCACACCTCTAATGTCCAATCACGAGTTTTTTCATGATTCGAGGAAGGAAATATGGCAGAAATCTCATTACTTTTTGCTAGACTGTGGTATAAAAGAAAGTGTATCATTTAGCATGGCCAGGTTGGACTAAATCATTCGCCAAGACATCTCCTCTTCACAGAACTATCTATAATAAAAATGTGTCATATTAGGTGTTTTATGAAGAGAATCAATGTTTTAAAATACAGGTCCTCTACAATTGCACTTTACTGGGCCGGATTTACATATTAGACATCCCACACCACATCACGAGGTTACTCAACGTTACTAATATATTAGTCGGACACAAGAATGAATAATATATTAGCCTAAGTATTTATAACAATGCCACTGTTTTCATGAGGGTAGGAATTTTTAATTTCAAGAAGTAGAGGAAAATTATATTAATTAGCTGAAATAATGAAATATTCATAATTGCTATACAAACAATACAAAATATTGTAGCCCCAGAGGAAAACAGGCATGTACGATGTAATCTGCAGGGCAGAAAGACTGAAATGGCAATGGGAAGGACACGCAGCAAGGATGGACACCACAAGATGGACTTACAGGACAACCATGTGGGACCCCAGAATCAGAAAACGAAATGTAGGAAGGCAACGAACCAGATGGGCCGATGCATTCAAGAAGATAGCAGGAGAACAATGGTCAAGGGAAGCAAGAGATTGTCAGGAGTGGAAAGAGATCATCAGCGAAATAAATGAAGAGTAAAAATAGAGTGGGAAAATGATAACAAATATGCGAAAAGATCATAAATAACAATATGTTAAAGTTAAACGTGCTCATGCATGAAAAATTTAACACATCAATAGCATGAAAGTAGAATCTGTAGGTCACCCTTGCACCTCCTTAGGAATAGCACCCTTAAGGAACTTTTAAAGCTATCACTGCACTTGCAGAAGTCCTTGACCGGGATGTTGTAGGTAAGGGACACGAGATAATATACTCAAAAAAGGGACGCCTGGTAATCCTGCTTAACAATCATGAAAAACCTTAGTTCTTAGATCATTAACATGGCTCTGACTAGCAGAAAGTAAAGCAGAATGAAGATATAGACCACTATTTACAAGCACATAGTGCCACATACACTCGCCACATAGACTTGCTTGGTGCTTGCTTTTAGCCCAGCCAGGCCAGTCAACCTTCATCACTGGAACAATTTCTTGAGCTGAAATATATTTTCCCATTACATACTCAAGGCTAAAACTCCAACTCTGATTACACGTCGATGATATTGGAGAAGCAAAGTATTTTATATCTTATAGCATGATATCAATGAATAAATTTGACTTGTCCCCTTTGCACTAATTTTTCAGAACTATAATCAGAAAATTTTACTAGCTATATATCTGCTCATGATAACAAGGTTACTAGTGAAGAGCGAAGTCGATGGCTCTGCTCCACATGGTTTCAGTAAAATGGAACAGATGACAACTAAATTGTTCTGTGTCTATGCTCTCTGCTCCACATGGTTTCAGTGACTGTACAACTGGAGAAATGGAACAGGTAATAACTAAACTGTTCTGTGACTGCTCTCTGCTCCACATGGTTTCAATGAAATGGAACAGATGACAACTAAATTGTTCTATGTCTATACTCTCTGCTCCACATGGTTTCAGTGAAATGGAACAGATGACAACTAAATTGTTATATGTCTATACTCTCTGCTCCACATGGTTTCAGTGAAATGGAACAGATGACAACTAAATTGTTCTGTGTCTATGCTCTCTGCTCCACATGGTTTCAGTGACTGTACAACTGGAGAAATGGAACAGGTAATAACTAAACTGTTCTGTGACTGCTCTCTGCTCCACATGGTTTCAATGAAATGGAACAGATGACAACTAAATTGTTCTATGTCTATACTCTCTGAAATGAAGCAGTATTTGCATAGAGCAGTAACTGTTAAGATGTCAGAGCCAAAGAAAATAACACATGCTACAAGTCGCATGACTGGCTCCTAGTTAACAATGAGGGGGATATGTTGTAATTCGGCTAACAAATCTCAGATTAGAACAAATTATTTTATTTTTAAAAATTAACATTTAAAAATACACAAACATAAAAGAAATATTGACGATGTCAATGAATACTGTATATAACAATGAAGGCGACCACTATGTACTGCTTTCTATTGTATTTTCAGATGAATAATACACTTTAATATTTTGGCACATCTAAATAAAATGGAGATGCTCAGCAAAAGGGACTTAAATTCTACATTGAGAAGTAATTTCTATGCATATGAGGATGATAAATATGTCCTCATTATCGATCAGAAAAATCTAATTATGTGTATATATGTATGTATATATATATTCAGAAAATACATTTTGGAAGAAAATAAGCTAACACATTTTAACTCTGTCTAAGAGGATTCAGCAATAATTACATGTGCCACTATCTAAATTATACCTTATGAACACTTTCATGTACAAACGCTTGCTTCAGAATCGAGGAAATACATTTAAAATCACAGAAACCAGAACGAGTGGGTTTTACAAGGAGGCACAGAGTTTGTGGATATTGCCCTGCTGTGGACAGAGCAGCACATAATGGTAACAAGGGAGAATACAAGAAAGTCTGGGGCTCTCTTTCTGGACTTGAACTTCTTTTAACAATTTATCCTTCCAATATTTTGCTAATAAAAGGAATTCATAAGCCTAAACCATTATTATTTCCAGATGCTGTCAACATTTATTGCAGATAACTGCATGGGTTTTTGTTCTTGTAGGCTTCCACGGCTAAATGAACAATAATAATCTTGGATGTCCAGGTGGCACCGAGTCATCGTGTTTAAAACAGACATTTTGGCCCTCATGTTGTGGCCTTCTTCTGGCCTTCTGATGTCAGACAACCATTAATGACCTCATGCGCAACCTAGCGGCAGACTGACTAATCAAACCGTCACCATATAAACAAAAGGAGAAAACAAAACATCAAAGTTCAGTATACCCAGAAGAAGGCCACAACATGAGGGCAGAAACGTCGGTTTTAAAAACAATGATGCAGTGCCACCCGGACAGCCTAGATTATTATTATTGCATGATTTTTTGTTTTCATAAGAAAAAATAAATAAATTTATGTGAAAGTATTTGTTATTATGGTATTTCATTGATTGAAGTAGAATAAATATATTATGTCTCTAGTGCTTAATTGTACAAGCTGAATTTCCCCTAAGCTTAAGCTTATCTGTCCTTCTTGAAGGCGACGGGACTTGAATAAATTCTCCAGTAAGAGGGGCACAATGTGGCTTATGTGTGTGGGACCAAAAGGGCCCGATACATTTATTTTTATTTCATTCATTCATTCACATTTATAATAAAATTAAACATAAAATAAAGGAAAGATAAATAAAAAATATAAGCATAAAAAATAGTGCGGGTATAGTAGGTTCCATGTGACCAATGGTGTTCTACTAGAGCGCACGCCTAACAGAAAGTTAAAAAGTGAATTTAAAGCAATTTTCACTAGTTATCCCTTTTCACTTATTGACTAATCAGTTCTACACTATCTGCCGAAGTTGGAGTGACATTCGTGCTAACTCAGATTCATATAGAAGCAGCTGAAAGGACTGAGGTTAATAATAATAATAATAATAATAATAATAATAATTTTTGATGCTGTTGACTTATTAATATTGTTAAGTATTTTAAACCTGTATTTACTGTACTATAATGTGATGTTGCCATTATAAACTCAAATTTTTAATGGCATAATAATAATAATAATAGTAATAATAACAACAAAATCAACAATAATAATAACATTTGAGGACGCCAAGGCAATAATGTTACAAACTCATATTTGTGAGGTTGCAGGTTCGAATCTCATGGGTGGCCAATCTGATTGTAGGGCTTTCAGGGTTCTCCTCACAAGTGAATACCACATTGGACTTAACCCTACTCCAAACATTCCCTGTCTGTTGTCTTTACATGCTTGTGTCATCTTAGGAGGAGGCTCTGCATTGTGCTGACCCCTTCTCAAAAATTAGAAACATATAGCTATACATTTTTCATATAGCCTGTCTCAAAGTATGGAATAATTAATTGCAAACCTTGTAAATTCGAAATATTGAGTAAGTAGCCTCTTACAGCTGTTGGTGGGAAAAGCTGGTGACCTCCCCTATCTAGCGCATGCTTGGCATCGCTGTCACAGTGTTCCCGAATCCTGCGTCAAATTAACGTCTATGTGTTTTTTCTTATCTCTCCTTTCCTCATCACTATGAAAGGGAATATTGTTATAATAATGAATAATATACATGTTTGTATTCAGTGATTGTTTATACAATTCCTATTAGCAAGACAGTATTCAATTGTGAAATTAATTCAAGATGGCCTGACTTGCTTGCTATCTTCATTCATTTGTTTATCACAGAGATCTGATTTTTTTACACACAGATGGACAGAAGGGGAGAATGAATGCATGCTTAACTGTGAAAACACGGAATGATTTGGACGAAACTCACTATGTGGGATTTTTGGGCTAGAGAACTCGAATCTGAGGTCCCCAGGCGTTTCCTAAGTCGTGAAATATACGAGGGTCGTTCCAAAAGTAATGCCTCCTATCTTTTTCTCATGGAAACTACAGGAGATACATAAATCACAACAGCAGAGCTAAATAGAGCAATATTTCAGCTACAGAATGTCATTTTTCCACAGTCACCACCATTTGTTACGCACTTTTGCCAATGATGAACCAGAGCCTGCAAGCCGCGCTTGTAAATATCGGAACCAGCTGAATCTAACCACTTCCTTACAGCTTTGACAACAGCATCCGAGTCTTGAAAATGTTCGCCACATAGTCCATCTTCCAGAGGCCCAAAGAGATGGAAGTCTGAAGGTGCTAAATTGGGACTGTACGGTGGATGCGGTAAGACAGTCCAGCTGAATTTTGCAATGAGTTACATGGTCGCAAAACTGGCGTGGGGCCTGGCGTTATCATGTTGGAGGTGAAAGTTGGTCTTTTTCTCTGGTCTTACTCTGGAAATTCGGGCTTTCAGCTTGTCATTTATGCCCATATGGCAGCTTAATTTTCGTTTTGTTTGTTTAATTAATCATGTTGTTAACGTTCGCAATATAATTAAGAATAAAACTACATAATTCCTGCAATTTATGTAAAAAAGATGTCAGTGTTAATAAATATAATGTTTTAATTACTTTTCTGTTAAATTATTTAAATAAAGCATCTAGCAGTTTAGTAAATAATCTCGGTCGAAGCCGCAGGCACCTGCTAGTACATTTATGCAACAGGCCTCTTACTCCTCCTTGCTTACTGATTTTTATTTTTATTTCCTTAATTTTAAGTGATCAAGGTTAATTCTTGTGTACAAAATTGGAACTGAGTAAATCAATGAGAAAAATATGGTGTTTTAAATATGACTGTGAATGCAGCTGTGTGTTATGAACAGCTTACAAGATGTGTGGAGGCAGTGCAATTTTTAACAGTGATGTTGATAAACAAGTACAGCTGACAGCTGAGGTAGAGATGGGGAAGTCCCACAGATTGTACACAAGATTAATACGTATTTCAGTTCAAGTCCAGACAAAGTCCCCCAAGGATGAATCTGTACACATACATGAACAAAGTTAAGGTGTTCTCTCGCTTCAGTCTAGAATTTACTACCCATTGTCCCACCACCAACTCTTATGTACAGGAATGTCTGTCTGGCAAGGCATCTCCAAAAGAGAAACTCACATGATTAATTACTGTGTTATTTCAATATAAACATTCACAACATAGATAACTGACATTGGGAATATTGTTAAAACCAAAAGACGAAAAAACTTCACTTAAGGATAACTGCCTCAGAACATGTTTCAAGAACTGTTGCACCTATCCTCAGCTGATCTTGATCCTCTGGTGGTTGAAGGATGTACCTTTTGATCAAACTGTCTTCTGCTGGTTTCTCAAAACCAATAAACTCAATCAAAAAATTTAAATCAGCTGTCAAAAATTATTTAATGGATGGGTGCTACTATTCCATAGAAGAATATCTAATTCACAACTCACAGCACAGTGCATCTTTTGCTACTCCCTGAATTAAGTAGTGCTTCAATATAGTACTTTATGAGTTGTTTCTTATGTTAAGGTTATCTGTATTACTAGTTCAATATTTCAATATTTGACATATCCTACATCAATGTACTTTGATATAATGGATTAATAAAGTATTACTATTACTATTACCGTATTTTACAGACTATAAGACACACTGTTTTTACTTTGAAAACAGAGCCTTGAAATTTGGGTGCATCTAATGGTCTGAAGTACACTAAAAAAATTTAAATTATGGTAAATATTCCCAGAAAATTTATTTATTTATTTATTTACGTCCTCTTCATCATTAAAATGATATGGGACTATATATAATACATGTTAGACTACAAAAGCACAATACCATACCATAACAATACCATAGTTGTAAACAGGGTATTGTAAACGATAAGATAGTTACAAATTTTGGCATAGACTGTACATGAGTGCACTTGTTATAGGTAGTTGGAAGCCAGGTATAAATGCAAAAAGAAAAGAACGACAAAAGGATTGTCTCCGCCGGGTGGTTTAAATGAAGGCAATGACCTCTAAACAGCCTTGTCCCGTTACACTTCCATATGCTGAATTGAGAATTAGAGGATGTAAAAGTATTTTCAGTCTTTCATGAGAAATCAGTTCACTTGTTAAAATTTATTCGATGCCACCTGTACAGAAGAGATTTTCGTATAACGCAGGTTTTTAGTTAGAAGTGATTTAAACTGATTCATTGTACAAGGTTATAATTTGTTTATGCAATGAAGTATATTATTCCCTTTAAAATTTTTCGTATAGAATCACTTTAAATTTCTTTTCCTTTAAATTTCCATTCTAAAATCAAGGTGCATCTTATGGTTCGGAGTGTTTTATAGTCCGTAAAATACAGTGACTTATTTTTTGGGGGAGGGGATGAATACTTTCTCTGGGAGACTATTAAAAAAACAAACACAGGTTAATGAGTTCTCAAATATCAGCAGGAGATATTTTGATCAGAAAGTAGGCTACATCCATCCACCACCGGAGGGACTTCAAAGCATCCAGCAATTGAGATTAATTGAGGATGAGAGCAACCACTCTTGAAACTTGCTCTAAAGTGAAGTTTTTGTGTGTGTGATTGTTTTTAACAATTTTCCACGACATATTGCAGTTTTATGCCCAACGTTTTAATATAAAACTCTGTGGACATGTTGAAGCTTGATGTTTTTTTCAGAATTACAAAAATGAATTTTCTCTTCAAGAAAGACCCCAAGTTTGAAAGGCCTGAATGTATACAATAGTTCAGAGCAGATGTGCAGCAAGTCTCATTCTTAATTCTAATAAATCAAAATACTTGCATCTAAAGACATTGGTTACAATCAATATTAAGAATTCACTAGCATTAAAAGCAGATACGAGTAGAAATTGTTAAGCGATCACGGACATAGTACATAATCATGCACTACTAGATGGGATACACAGAAAAACTGGAGGTTTATCAGAATGATAAAAGCTAGATGAGGATAACCCTGAGAGAAACTTGCCTTTATACATATATATATATATAATATATATTGATAACATGCCACAAAATGCAACAACAGAATTGTGTTGTATTTATAACAATTCGTAACACACTGACATATCTTCAAAATGCAAAATTTGTGTCATGGGGGAAGTGAAAATCTTGCACTAATGAAGAAACATAACCTCATCACATAATACTGTCTGACAGCTGTATGTACCATTCTCAATAGCCCCCCACTCAATGCCTGATACCTTTCCCCTACGCGCTCCCATGGACCCACTCTTTCGATAACAACTCTATGCTTGCTACTTACCCCCACTACTTTCGTGACTATTTTGTTCGTAATGCTAGAGCGTAATGCAACTTTGGGTTAGCTCTCGATTTACTCCTAGTGCGCCTAAAGAAGTTTCACTTGAAAAGTCTTTTAATTGTACTTTGTTTTTGATCAAGAAAGGTACAACTGGCCATTGATATTCTGTCTGACTGATGAAAGAATTTATTTCTACATTGAAATCTCAGCTAATCTATTTATTTGTAGAGCTGAGTCTTGATTGAAAAAAATTTCTTGGGAACCAATGTTACTATTAATCTAGATATCTTTCACATTTTTTACCAATATGCTTTGTTGAAGCTGCAAAGAGTCACGATCGCTAAGTCATCTACCAAGTACATTCATAGTCTTCAGTCATATCAAGATCAACAGGATTTCAATTACATACATGTTATAGTTTCATTTGCTCCAAGCAGGAAAGAAGCCACGAATCCAAGCATAAATAACTACAAAAGATAAAACTTAGAGATGGATTCTAAATACTTTTGATGCTTCGATACCCTTGATACTCAAAAGGTTATCTGTATCTAAAGATACTACTCAGGATGAGCTTCATGTTTTTAGATACTGTGTTAAAAAATGTTGAAATTTTTAATAATAATAATGTTAATTTTCCAGAAGAATTGCGAGTGGCGAATTGTAAGACTGTAGGCAACAGAGTCTCCTTAAAATTAAAAAAAACCCTGTAAATTATGAAATGTTTCCTAAAAGACAATGCAATATTGCATAACATCCAACATTTACCTTGTTCTGAAGATAATATTCACAGCTGGAGAAAGCAGAAGATGATAGAAAAATTTCTGTGGGACTTAGTTACCAGAATAAGGGATATTCCACTATATTCCAAGATCTAATCATCAAAGAATAAAAAGTAATCTATTAGATCTGTGTTTCTATTGAACTGAGATGGTAACATGGGACCTTGGTTGGTATTGTAAATGTGGATGGACCTGGATCTGAATGAGTCACGTCTATGCAGGCGAAACTGCTAAGCCTGCATCTACCATGTTACTGTCACTTGTATCATCGTTGCTTTCAGTAGCACCATCTGGTATAAATTCATCCTCACCCTTACTAAAGCTCATAATATGTTTCGTTTAACACAGACTCTATTACAGAGTTAAGTTGTTCGTCACTTAGCACTCTCTTGGAACCCATTTCACTACCAAAACAGTAAATAGATACAAAAGAAAGAGGCAAGAAAAATTTACCTCTGACCTTCAAGATAATTTACATTTCCTTGACTGATCCAATCATGTGATGAAGAGGATTCACTGCAGGAAGTGTGAAAGAGACTTCCCATGACATCTAGTATCAATTTTGTGCACTCCGTTGCCAGAGAGGCAGGCCTGAGATGTGAATATATTAAATTCCTGCTACCACAGAAGACATTCTATATAATGTATTAAATTTTGCGTGCAAAGGGTTAAGTTATTGTTTCATCATTCATTTAGCTTTTACATTTTTAAATAGCGTCAAATACTTTTTTAAAATTTGCTTAGTGAAAATATGTGTAACTAACTACTAATTAGAACTACTTAACTCAATATAATTTCAGGTTAATTTAGAATTATACAGATCTTGAAATATTAACAATGCTTATTTATGAAAAATTTGTATTTTACTATATTATTTCAAGAATGAAAGTATCAGAGTATCGAGACATTAGTATCGAGTATCGAGCATCTTTAATAAAACTCAATACTATTCATAAATTGCTAAAATACTGCTAGTAAAAGTAATAAAATTAAAAAGTCATAACCATAAACAATCGTTAAGACAATCTTAAAAGCAGTCTAAAACAAACAAATAAAATAACATAAAACTACCCTGAGAACAAGAAAACTGTAGGTTAAAATATCACAAAGTGCCACTCGCACAAGTCGCTCTGCAACACAGTCAGGCCTTTCTCCGCATCATCCTACAATAACTACTTCAAGACAACCTTACTCAAAAACTCCTCGTCCATCTAAATAAACATAACAGTTGGTGTCATTGAAAACAAGTGCCATCGAGGGCACAGCATCTACTTCCTAATGGAGATGATCACCTCGACATTCATGGATCATCATCGCCATTAGATAATACTTTCATTAAAAATAACCAATTTTTATTGTATGATTATTATAGCTGTAAGAGGTGCAACTCCAGGCAAGATGTTGGTTTTCTCTTACAGCTCAAAGTTCCTCATTCATTCGTCTTGAATGGCAAGAATATGACAGATTGCGGGATGTTCCTCATGGAAAGAGAGAAGGTTGGTCACCCTGCAGGTTCGCCGCACTCGCCTTGGCATTGCATTCCCATGGGCTCGGCCCTGGGACAAATGGAACTGATGATGTAGCTGAAACACAGAACAGCACATTTCAAGTGGCATTCTTACGATACCATCACTGTATTTTGTCAAAATAATATCATCTATATCAGTGATGGGTAATAGTTTCTCCATGGAGGACAATTCTGAGCTTTCACAGAGGAGCAACGTACCCAGTTGGAAGCTCGAGAACCATTATCCATTTTCAACACCAAGAAAGCCTTAAATCACACATTCCACAAATATTTTGAAAGTGACTATTCCACTGTTTGATATTGACCAGGGAAGGAATTTTACCTGATAAAACATCAACTCGTTACTGGACTTAATCATCAATGTGCCGTGATTAATACGTCACATGTTGCCATCAAGCAGCACAAAAACCGATTATTTTATACAACATAACTTGTTTGGAAATTGAAATAATATAAGTGTACATTGATTAAAAACACAATTTCAATTCGGTGCAAGCCAGTTTGTGTGCTTTTATTCTGTTCTGCTGTTAGCTTACCTGAATGAAGTTAACTGTGTCTTATATGCACAATTGGTAGAACCGATCACAACATGGTAACTACAATTGATTCATGGATGGTTGATTCATAGTATGCAGTGATCTCGCAGCTGTTAGTTTTGTTTTTAAATAACAAAGCATGAAAGTAATTATTATTTGTATAATCCGTTACATTTTTATTCATGAAATAGTCTTAATAAATCCAACTCGAGTTGACAAGTTTCGTCAGATAAATTCATGGGATTACCTATGAAAAAATTAGCATGACAAGTTCTTGGGCATGTAGGTTGCAGTCCAGCGGGATTTTCAGAGCTTGTCAATAGAGATGTTATTTTATGACGAATAAAAATGTTAAATTTTGGTACAAAAGTGGGGTTAGATACAATGTTATTTTGTACAACAAAATGCAATTATTTCACATTAAAACCAATTAGACAAGCTCATGTGGTGCAAAATATTGCATACTTCTGCAAAAACATACAATTAAGGCTTTTATTCACATTTCTTTCCAGTTGTCTATTAACACCGGCCTACAATGTAAATAAACTGGTTAACACAAAATCCCTGACCTAATATTGAGGTGCACCAAAGAGACCAATATATAGCTATTTCCATATTGAAATAACATCTAAAATACATTCACTAGGAATGGGGTTTAGTTTCAAATTAATATATAGAAAAAATCAATTTCTGTTGAACATCTCTACATATAGAGTTATTTTAATTTTGAATTTATAGCAGGGTTTCACTATTTAAGTTACCATATATTTATTGTATATATATTGTATATATATTTACGTACTGTATACATATAATTAGGTGGGCTAGTCTGACGTAACTTTCAACACATAGTAGCGGGTACTGTGTACTTAAGGAAGGCACAATAAATTCTTACTGTTAGAGATTGCACAAAAGAGATGTGTGATCACTCAGCAATAACATATATTGTGTTACTTTTCACAGGAACTTCCAAAGAAAGCTGCCTGTAAGCTACTACAGTTACGAGTTTTTGGACGTCTACATTAATCTGTGGGAAACACCGTGCAGCAAAACATCTAACGCCTGTCTGTTCAAGTCTTTTCATTTTACACTAGCCATCATTGCATGTTAACAGTGTTATCTTCATAAATCAAAAGCTGTAGCTTAACTGTGAGGTGAAACATGTTTTATTGCTTAAAAGAGAAAGTCAGATAGTACCATCCCCTTGAACTGGTCATCCTGTGAGCTGGGAACACTACCAATACAGCACAATACAGCTCAGTTAGAAACGAAACCCTTAAAAACGAAATTCTGAATGACGTACAGTACTTGGAAATAAATCCATAAAAAGGAAAATGTGATAACACAAACAGAATCTTTGATCAAAATAAACAGTATTTTTTCAGTGTATCAGTATTAATCAGATAGCATTACTCGACTTCTGCATCACTCAATGCCTTTTTGGAACAGAACCTACTTTTATTTATACTACAAGAACTGGCAATACCGAATGTCACACTGATTTCACGTGTTTTTCCAAACACAAAAGAAACCTCAAACAAAGCTTGTTTCTATCTGAGAAACAACATCTATCATCTGAAGAAAGAATTACATTCCTGTTCAGCTCTGGTCACAAGATATACAGCAAAATGTTAACGCTTGTCCATAAGCAAGTTATTTCGCCCTTAGTTCGCTGGAACTGAGAATTCTTGGACGAGTTATGTCGACTGTAGGAGTGAAGGTGTTAACTCACCACTGCTGTCATACCAAAGAGCTACACAGAATGGCATCCACACAATCGTTTCAAGCCTAGCACGATACAATAGGAACATTTTGAAACTTATCAACGATGTGATGAAAAGGTGGAACATTGTTACCTAGCGCAGAGCTACACGTGCTGAATAAACTCCGGGTTGAGGAAGGAGAAGCCCATGAATTCCGTTTGGTCCAGGTTCATCATGAACAGCTTGTCTGTGGGCGTCAAGTCCGTCTTCTCAGATGTGAACTGCTTGTCAAAGTTGCTCACATCTTTGCGATGTTTCTGAAAAAAGAAGAAAGAAAAAAAAAAAAACACATTAACTCATTACAGTAAATTTATCTTAAAAGTCAAACATCCTGTATTCATATATAGGGTGTTATTGGTATACTGTCCATTGCAGGGCAGATGCAGCCTAACATCAATCGAGTCTTGAAAGTTGAGTGCACCTAATAGTCCGAAGTAAACTAAAAAAAATTAAAATTACGGTAAATATTGCCTGTAATACCATAATCATAAAGAAGGTGTTCTAAGGAAAATACTTCTGTGATTTTTTCTACATAGATTTGGCAAATAATATAATATTTTTAAGTAGGCTAAGTTTAATAAAAATAATGTATACTTGAAAAATAATACTTAAATTAACTATATTAAATCATAAAGGGTTTAGTACCTTAATGTAATAGTACACATTTTCTTGGGACATTATAAGATATGTCTACTGTACACATGTTAAATTCTAGTGTCTCCTTGCAAAATGGCGACACTGTGTTTTTGCATGGAAAAAAAAAAAAAGCCTTAAAATGTGGCAATTATGCAGTGAAATGAGGTATGCTGGTAAGATTGTAAAATTGTAAAAAATTACGAAGAAGTTGTTAAAAACCGTGGCACAACTGAATAATAAGATTAAAACTTTAAAACACTTATGCACCACTACTTATCAATAGGGGATAGCGTCCCTTCCCTCGCTAGCTCCAGGGCACACTGACCCGGTGTGCAGTACCAGGCCGAAGGGTCCCTTGCACAGGGTTACGTGTGAAGACCTTAACGGGGGTTTCAGCGGAGAAGAATTCTTCAGAACGGTGAAAGTCACGGAAGAGGCATCCCTCCTAATTGGGGATAATACATTAGGGCCTTCTGCATAAGGTTAATATGTAGCGGGAAGAGGACTCTCGATAGCCAAAGTGAAGGCAACCTTCTAAGGGACGGATACCCTGACAGAAAACCCTGGTCCTCCAAGTTGGGGGTTTTGCGTTGGGTTAGCTCCCCAACCATTGTAAAAAAAAATTGGCTGCAAACCTCCAGAATGGAAATAGCCGGACTGTCTTAAATTATGATGACCGCAGAATGAAAAAGGACATCTCAATTATTTTGTACATAGAAGTGTCTTAACTGATAAAATACTTAAAAAAGTATGAAATAATTTACGTAACTGTAACACAGATTAAAGTGACAATTTAAATCAAACATAACATAAGTGGCATTTAAATGAGTTTGCAGAGTTCAAGCACATCACTTTAAACAAGTCTTCAAGGGGTTAAATACATAATTTCAAAAGGCTTATATTAACAATCGTTGCTGCACTGACTTAATCTGGGATCTGGAATGCTGACTCAGCAGTCAATAAAACTTGTTATAAAGATAATGACACTTACAATCTTGGGTTTGAATGGAGGTTGCACTTCTCTATTCTCTATCTTCTCCCAGTCGATCCGCCTGAAGAAGGCGTGTCCTCTCACATCTTCCTCCCCTCTGGGTCCACATCCTAGTCGCTTTGTAGGATTTTTTGTGAGGAACTGTGAACAAGGACATTTACATCATACACTGTGGAGAGATCCAGTTGTTGAAATTTAGTATACAAAGGTCAGTAAAAGTATTCAAAGAGGGAAATTTTGTTTCTTTAGTTCTGGCAACTATTTCATTTCTCCATATATAGCATGCATACATGGTTCTATGTTTTATAGGCTTTCGATGTAATCACCACCATTGCATAAAATGTGTTCCCAGTGATGCTTAAGTGTTTGGATTCCATTGGCAATGCCTAATCTGTTGACGGTGCGAAGAGAGCGGTCGGCAAGGGAGTATGAGAAGCATCGTAATGCAGCCAATTCTGCATGTCTGTTAACTCATGCGGAACTCATTTGGATGCAATTTCCCTCATTTTCAGGATGTCCTTTAAGATGTGGAGCACAGTCAAAGGCGCTAATGCGGTATCTTGTGCTAACTCCCGAATCGTTAATTTCCAATCTGTCTCCACTAGCAGGGACACAGTCTGTACCATATTGTCACTTGCTGGTGGGTGACCTGATCTGTCCCTCATGAGTTAACAGACATGCAGAAATGGCTGTTACGATGCTTCTCGTACTCCCTTGCTGACTGCTCTCTTCACACCATCAACAGATTAGGCAGTTCCAACAGGATCCAAAGACTTCTGCATCACTGGGAACACATTGTAGGCAATGGTGGTGACTACATTGAAGGCCTATAAAACTTAGAACCATTTACGTATGCTATATATGGAGAAATAAAATAGTTGCCAGAACTAAAAAAATCGACCCTTGTACATTTTGGAATTATGTTATTTAATGTTAATTTAAGTTTGGTCTTTAGGCTTGAGTAAAGTAAAGGTATTTGAGGGTTTCATGGAAAATTATGGAAATATTTATTTTAATTTCGAGCAAGTATTGTTTTGGGTTCAATTTTCAATTTTTTCAGAATGTGAGGTAATAATATGGAGTTATGATGTAGAGACATTTTGTCATCAGAATAAAAGTGGAGGTTGTGATGAAAATATGTCTCCGTTGCTAGTAAGTTCATGAGAATAGAACGATTCTCTAGGTCTTTTGCCAATATGTTGAGGTAGTTATCAGATGTGTTGAGAATTCGGTCTCAATTCGAGGGTGGTGTTTAAATGATCTTTCTTGAAATGGTGACGGATGTGTTGAAGCTTCGGACCTCAACTGACATTTAATTTTGGTACTTCTGGAAACCAGCAAGAATTTGGAATTATGTTTTTAGATCCTGGACACCTCTGACACTTATGGAGAACATTTGGGAGATATTTTAGGCAACTTCTCAGGTTGATCTTGAATGTGGAACGTAATGTATGTGTTCCTTGATATTTAAAGTAAGTGAAATCTCGATTTTATTTTCACAAAGGAAGATATCAGTAAGTTATCTTTATTTAAACTATTCTTGTAAGATATGTAATTAAAGATAAAGAATAAGATTAGTAAATGTGATAGGGTAAAGCATTTGATGATTTTGCCTCTTTTTTATATGACGGTAAAAGATAGCTCGAACATACATAAATGTGTCTCATGAAATAATTGATTAAATAAGGGCAATTTGATTTTGCATTTTTGCTTTATTTTTCATTTTTCGTAATATTCAAGAGATAGGTAATTTTTTGGCCATCTTTAGGTCATTTTCAGCATTGGGGACAGAGAGGAGATTTCTATGTACAAATCGTTTCTTTCAGACAACAGACAATCTTTTTACTTCCTCTGCCCGTACCATAGGTACTATAGGTAGAGGAAGTATTGTAGTAGTGAAATCTTAAAGGATTGTATGTCCACCTTATACCCTCAAAAAATGTTTATGTAACCTAACACCAACAAATATTTTTTGGGATTGCTTCGAAAGAGTATTTAAAATTATAGTATTTATTTGCACACTTATTTAAACTCGATTTGTAAATATGTACATTGGCTAAAAATTAAAACATATCCAGATTACAGATTACAACCAAATGAAACTAAGATAGTTTTCACTTTTTACATATTATAATTAAAAATTACACTTGTACAAGGTGTACGACATTAATTTAAAAACACTAAAAATTAAAAACAGTCTATTGATATTTATCACATATAGTGAAACTTTTTTATTAAAACTCCATGCAAAATGGAGCAGTCATAGTTTATAAAACTTTGTATAAAACTAGATTTCCTTGTGACTTGTACTTATATAAGTTTTTTGTTTATGGATAAAACTAAATTAAAATTTCTTATTTTAACAAATATGCGTCTTATGTTTCCTTATATAGATATTATTCAACCATTAGGTTTCGTATTTTCTGAAACGCTGACTCTATTCAGCTATAAATAAAACTAATGTTGATTTGGCAAATGCTGGCCAGTGAAGTATGCGTCGATCCAGATAAAATATTTTGTATATGTTTATAAGTGCTCTATTTCGGCTGCAATCCCAAATGCTGATGTGGTTGTATGTTACATGGAAGAGAAATGATGATGCATTTCGGCAAACATATATGCCATCCTCAGATCCTAAGTAAAAATAAATATAAAACAGTAAGAGGAATGAATAGTTAAAAATGTTGTAAATATGAAATTTAGCCACGCAAGAATTGTTACTAACCTTGAGTTTGCAGAAGGAGACTGCATCTCTACAGAGTTTATTAAGAACTGAACCTTTGATCTTAGGATGTTATTAACTTATATCGGCTATGTGTGTTCAGAAATTAGCTCAAACAAAGGGTTGTAATCAATAGTATCGTCATTTATAATTTTATGCTTATTTCTATATATTTCCAGGGACTCTAATGTATTTAGTTTAGGTCCTTTATCCTGTCTATGTATAATTTCTAGTGTATTTTCTATTGTGTTGAGTGAATGTTTTTTATCTAGAAGATGTTTGGCATACGCTGATTTCCGGTTTTTATATTTATAGTCCTGTACATGTTCTTGATATCTTAGTTTGAATTTTCGTCCTGTCTGCCCTATATAAACATTATCACAATTACTGCATTTAAGTTTATATACCCCATTCTCGTTATATTTATCTAGGCCTATGTTGTTGTTATTAGAGTTATATAGTTTGTTTTTTATTGTATTATTGGTTTTATATGCTACTTTGATATCATTTTGTTTAAATACTTTTGTAATTTGATGTACTTTTTTGTCAGTGTAGTTGAAAGTTACATATTTTTTCCTTTTTTCTTTTTTATCTTCATTGATTGGAGTTAAGTGACTAATTCTATTTTTTTGTGCAAGTTTGTTCCTTTTTTGTTTTTTCAGTAGTTGCCAGATTGTTTTCTTTTTGTAACCGTTATTGGTAGCAATTTGTAAGATTGTATTAAGTTCATTATTATATTGTCGTTTATTCATCGGTATATTAAGCAACCTGTGAATCATGTTATTAAATGCTGCCATTTTATGGCTATGGGGATGGTTTGAGTTCTTGTTAATTATTGTGTCTGTGAATGTCGGTTTTCTATATATGCCGAAACTAAGTGTGTTATTTTTTCTTGTTATATTTAGATCCAAGTAATTTAAGGTTTTGTTTTTTTCAGTTTCGTGCGTGAAGCTTAACTTTTTATTAAGGTTATTGAAATCTTCTACTATGTCGGTAGTTTTTGATTCTTTACATATTATAAAGATGTCATCTACGTACCTGTAGTATGTAGTTATATCGTGTTTACTAATGAGACTCGGTATATGCTTTTCTTCTATATTTTGTAAAAATATTTCTGCGAGTATTCCAGAGAGCGGTGAGCCCATTGCTACTCCATCTTTTTGTAAGTATATTTTCTGATTGAATTTGAAATAATTTTGTTGTAATATTGTACTAGTTAATTTTATAATTTGTTCGATGACTAAGGGGTTTTCTTTGTTTTTGCGGAGGCTATTTTCTATAATTTGTATTGTTTGTTGAACTGGAATGTTAGAGTATAAATTCTTTATATCAAGTGATATTAATATTTCTTTATTTTTAAGTTTTATATCTTTTATTTTGTTAGTTAGGTCCAGCGAGTTTTTTATTGCAAATTTATTTTTTAGATTTAATTTTTCTTTAAGGATTTTTGCTATGTATTTTGAAATTTTGTATGTAGGTGAGGTTGTGAAATTTACAATTGGACGTATCGGTAAGTTTTCTTTATGAGTTTTTATTTGTACCCTAAGGTTGGGTGCTTTTGGATTCATATTAAGATTGCGTTTTATATCGTTTTCAGTCAGAATAAGGTCTGATTCTTTCATAACAGTTTTTATGCGTGTTTGGAATTTTTGTGTAGGATCATGGTTTATTTCTATTATGTCATTTCCTTGTATAAAATCAAGAGTTTTTTGTATAATATTCTTCATTTTTAATTAGAACTATGCTGTTTCCTTTGTCAGCTTTCGTGTGTTTTATATTGTTATCTTTTAGTTTTTTATTGAGTGTATTCATCGTATGATAGTGTTCATCCGTCTGTGTTTGTTTTTGTTCTTCATGGTATATTTCTTTAATTTTATTAGCAATTTTATTTCTATAATCCTCTTGTTGAGACGGATATAGCTTAGAAATAGCAGTTTCTGCGTCAATGATATTGGTTTCTATTTGTTTTTTAGGTTGTTGTATTAAGTTGTGTTTATATCCTAACTGTAATAGTTCCTTTTCTCTATCATTTAATGTCATATTTGTAAGATTTATTATTCTAGGGTAGAAAGTCTTGTGTGAATTCTGTTGTTCTGTTTGGTTTGCATTTTGTTTATGTGTAACTGTTTTTTCTTTTTCTTTTTTCAGTTTTTCAATTTTCTTGTTTATGACGTTGTATTTTGTTTCCATTTCTTTTTCCAATTTATTCTGAATTTCATTGTTGATATGTGGCCATTCATGTTGAAAAACTTTTCCTACTTCTAGATGTAGCGTGTATACTTGTTCATTAAGGTGCTGTTTTTTCTTATATAGGAACTTTATTTTCATTATCAAGCCAAAGTTTTTTCGCTTGATTAATCGTTGTCCTAGCTGTTGTGTTCTTTGTGTTGGAGCGTATGTTAATGTATTTCGGAACAAGATTTTGTTGTTTACATGTTTTATTGAATCTTATGTTGGCAATCGTCTTTAGTAGTTTCCTCTTAGTGTTAGTATATTTATTAATAATTTTAGCTTGGTTAGCTAATTCAGTATTAATAAATTTCATATTTCCTATTGAGGGTGGTATTATAGTAGTGAAATCTTAAAGGATTGTATGTCCACCTTATACCCTCAAAAAATGTTTATGTAACCTAACACCAACAAATATTTTTTGGGATTGCTTCGAAAGAGTATTTAAAATTATAGTATTTATTTGCACACTTATTTAAACTCGATTTGTAAATATGTACATTGGCTAAAAATTAAAACATATCCAGATTACAGATTACAACCAAATGAAACTAAGATAGTTTTCACTTTTTACATATTATAATTAAAAATTACACTTGTACAAGGTGTACGACATTAATTTAAAAACACTAAAAATTAAAAACATGTAAACAACAAAATCTTGTTCCGAAATACATTAACATACGCTCCAACACAAAGAACACAACAGCTAGGACAACGATTAATCAAGCGAAAAAACTTTGGCTTGATAATGAAATAAAGTTCCTATATAAGAAAAAACAGCACCTTAATGAACAAGTATACACGCTACATCTAGAAGTAGGAAAAGTTTTTCAACATGAATGGCCACATATCAACAATGAAATTCAGAATAAATTGGAAAAAGAAATGGAAACAAAATACAACGTCATAAACAAGAAAATTGAAAAACTGAAAAAAGAAAAAGAAAAACAGTTACACATAAACAAAATGCAAACCAAACAGAACAACAGAATTCACACAAGACTTTCTACCCTAGAATAATAAATCTTACAAATATGACATTAAATGATAGAGAAAAGGAACTATTACAGTTAGGATATAAACACAACTTAATACAACAACCTAAAAAACAAATAGAAACCAATATCATTGACGCAGAAACTGCTATTTCTAAGCTATATCCGTCTCAACAAGAGGATTATAGAAATAAAATTGCTAATAAAATTAAAGAAATATACCATGAAGAACAAAAACAAACACAGACGGATGAACACTATCATACGATGAATACACTCAATAAAAAACTAAAAGATAACAATATAAAACACACGAAAGCTGACAAAGGAAACAGCATAGTTCTAATTAAAAATGAAGAATATTATACAAAAAACTCTTGATTTTATACAAGGAAATGACATAATAGAAATAAACCATGATCCTACACAAAAATTCCAAACACGCATAAAAACTGTTATGAAAGAATCAGACCTTATTCTGACTGAAAACGATATAAAACGCAATCTTAATATGAATCCAAAAGCACCCAACCTTAGGGTACAAATAAAAACTCATAAAGAAAACTTACCGATACGTCCAATTGTAAATTTCACAACCTCACCTACATACAAAATTTCAAAATACATAGCAAAAATCCTTAAAGAAAAATTAAATCTAAAAAATAAATTTGCAATAAAAAACTCGCTGGACCTAACTAACAAAATAAAAGATATAAAACTTAAAAATAAAGAAATATTAATATCACTTGATATAAAGAATTTATACTCTAACATTCCAGTTCAACAAACAATACAAATTATAGAAAATAGCCTCCGCAAAAACAAAGAAAACCCCTTAGTCATCGAACAAATTATAAAATTAACTAGTACAATATTACAACAAAATTATTTCAAATTCAATCAGAAAATATACTTACAAAAAGATGGAGTAGCAATGGGCTCACCGCTCTCTGGAATACTCGCAGAAATATTTTTACAAAATATAGAAGAAAAGCATATACCGAGTCTCATTAGTAAACACGATATAACTACATACTACAGGTACGTAGATGACATCTTTATAATATGTAAAGAATCAAAAACTACCGACATAGTAGAAGATTTCAATAACCTTAATAAAAAGTTAAGCTTCACGCACGAAACTGAAAAAAACAAAACCTTAAATTACTTGGATCTAAATATAACAAGAAAAAATAACACACTTAGTTTCGGCATATATAGAAAACCGACATTCACAGACACAATAATTAACAAGAACTCAAACCATCCCCATAGCCATAAAATGGCAGCATTTAATAACATGATTCACAGGTTGCTTAATATACCGATGAATAAACGACAATATAATAATGAACTTAATACAATCTTACAAATTGCTACCAATAACGGTTACAAAAAGAAAACAATCTGGCAACTACTGAAAAAACAAAAAAGGAACAAACTTGCACAAAAAAATAGAATTAGTCACTTAACTCCAATCAATGAAGATAAAAAAGAAAAAAGGAAAAAATATGTAACTTTCAACTACACTGACAAAAAAGTACATCAAATTACAAAAGTATTTAAACAAAATGATATCAAAGTAGCATATAAAACCAATAATACAATAAAAAACAAACTATATAACTCTAATAACAACAACATAGGCCTAGATAAATATAACGAGAATGGGGTATATAAACTTAAATGCAGTAATTGTGATAATGTTTATATAGGGCAGACAGGACGAAAATTCAAACTAAGATATCAAGAACATGTACAGGACTATAAATATAAAAACCGGAAATCAGCGTATGCCAAACATCTTCTAGATAAAAAACATTCACTCAACACAATAGAAAATACACTAGAAATTATACATAGACAGGATAAAGGACCTAAACTAAATACATTAGAGTCCCTGGAAATATATAGAAATAAGCATAAAATTATAAATGACGATACTATTGATTACAACCCTTTGTTTGAGCTAATTTCTGAACACACATAGCCGATATAAGTTAATAACATCCTAAGATCAAAGGTTCAGTTCTTAATAAACTCTGTAGAGATGCAGTCTCCTTCTGCAAACTCAAGGTTAGTAACAATTCTTGCGTGGCTAAATTTCATATTTACAACATTTTTAACTATTCATTCCTCTTACTGTTTTATATTTATTTTTACTTAGGATCTGAGGATGGCATATATGTTTGCCGAAATGCATCATCATTTCTCTTCCATGTAACATACAACCACATCAGCATTTGGGATTGCAGCCGAAATAGAGCACTTATAAACATATACAAAATATTAATTATTACAGGAAGTTAGTAACAGTGAAGTTTTTCTAATATAGTAATATAAGAATTGAGTCAATTTTTGTGACACTTACTTCACTTGAGTCCTCTATTTGGAGACTAGTTTCGGGAAGTTATTCCTCCCATATTCATTCCATTTTGACTGCTGCCTGCTGCTACTTGACTGCCCTCTGGTTTCTTTAAGATGAATTTATTGAACAGGTCATTGGAGGCGGGGATTTCAAAATTCATGGCTTTGTCTTGATGTTTGAGGATGAAGATTTTTTCCCAATTGATTAATTCTGTATGTCCTCTTGCAGATTTTAACAGTTTTGCTTCTGGTTTAAAGTCATGGTTTTTTATCCAAAAATGGGCTGCAACTGCCGATTTATCTATTTCATGGTTCTTTATGTTCCTGAAGTGCTCTTTTGTCCTGATTTTTAAATTTCTTTTAGTCTTTCCGATGTAAACCTGGTTGCAATCCTTGCACTCTATTTGGTATATTCCTGATTTGTTGGAATTAGGTATTCTGTCTTTTAGTGAGGAGTTTAGTAAATTTCCAATACTATGTTTGTTTTGTGGTGCCAAAATTATGTTTTGTTCTTTGAAAATTTTCTTGAAACTATTGTTAGCCAAAGGGTGGTAAGTGAATTTTTTGAATTTTCTATCATCTTCTTTACTGGTCAAAGTGCTAACATCTTTGACATCTTTCTGTCTTTTTTGTCTGCCAATCTTTCTATCTACCAGATTTTTGGTGAATCCATTGTGGTGAGCTGTATTTACAATATACTTGTATTCAGCTGCATATTCTTCTTTAGTTATCGGTGTATTTACTAGTCTATAGGTTAGACTACTGAACACTGCATGTTGGTGAGTTATGGGATTGAAACTATCTTGTTTTATGTAATTATCTGTGTGTGTTGACTTTCTATGGATACCAAACTCTATCTTGTTGCCCTTATGGATAATTTTGAGGTCTAAGAACGGGAGGTAGCCATTCTTCTCTATTTCCAATGTAAATTTAATGGATTTGTCCTGCATATTCAATAATTTTAATGCATCTGTTATCAATTTTTCTTGTACCACTGCAAAGATATCATCTACGTATCTGTACCAGGTTTTGAATACTACGGGAAAAGCTTTTGTGATGTGGTTTTCAAAGGAACTCATATATAGTTCTGCCAAAAAAGGAGAAAGAGGGTTCCCCATCGCTAATCCTGATTTTTGTTGGAAAAATTTATTGTTGAAACTGAAAAAAGTTTGATCCAAACAAATTTTTGTTAATTTCATGTAATCTTCCAAAGCTTCTGGTTGTATATCTATTGATTTCAACCAATCTCTCAGTAATATCAGTACTTTGTCTGTCGGAATACTAGGGAATAAAGCTGTTACATCAAACGATACCAACATATCTCCTTTGGTTAATTCTGTGTCCTTGATTTTGTCCACAAGATCATATGAGTTATTAATGCTTAGACTATCAAATTTCTTGAATGAACTAAATGTGTGTGTTAGCCATTTGGCTAGATTATAAGTTGGTGAATCAATATTGTTTATAATGGGCCTCATAGTATTTCCTGGTTTGTGGATCTTTGGGAGTCCATATATCCTTGGTAATGTTGGGTTATTCGGCTTTAATTTATATTTATCTTTCTCAGGTATGATTTTAACTTCTTTTAAGATCTTGTTGAATGTATTGACACACTTGTTTACTGGATCTGTTTTGACTTCTATGTATTCCCCATTTTTTAGGAGGTTTTCCATTCTATTAATGTATTCATCTTTGTCTAATATTACTGTTTTGTTCCCTTTATCTGCCTTGGAGTAAATTACTGGTTTTTTATTCAAGGAATTAACCGTTTTTTTGTAGGAGTTCCTTTTTCTATTGTTTTCTTGGATTCTTTCTAATACCTTTTCACATTCTTTCCTTACTACTACTTTATCTGTTTCTTTAAAATCTTGTATAGCGTTCTCAATATCAACTATATATTCATCTAAATCTGTGGAAAAATCTACACAAGTTTTTAGGCCTTTATTTAGTAATTCCATTTCACACTTATTAAATGTCTGTGTAGATAGGTTGATGACATTCTGTGTTGGGTTTGGTGTTTCATTTTCCTTATTTACTTTTGGAAGTTCAAATGTCTTACACCTGTTGGTGTCTGTAGTATGTTGGATTGGCTGGTATGTATTCTTTTTAGTTTTTTCCTGTCCCAATTCCATGTTGTTTTGTTTTTGGCAAAGTCTATCTAGTTTCTTTTTGAGGTTAAGAGTTTTCTTTTTCATCTTGTAATTGAGGTTAGCATAGAGATTTGATTCTACATTTTCCCAAGCAATGCTGCCTAATGTTTTTGTTAATTTCAATTGAAGATCATACAATTTCAACTCTGTATCACTTAAGGTTTTGTAGTGCTTGTTTTTTTCCATTATTATGATTTTTCTGTCAGCTGCCATTTGTTGTTTACTGTTGTTACTAAATTTTACATATCTTCTTACAAAAATAGGGGTTACTTTGTTACTGAGGCATAGATTTAAAAAACGAATGTCTGCTGCTATGTATCTCCTTTTTTCTTGCAACACACACATTTAGTTCATTCAAGAAATTTGATAGTCTAAGCATTAATAACTCATATGATCTTGTGGACAAAATCAAGGACACAGAATTAACCAAAGGAGATATGTTGGTATCGTTTGATGTAACAGCTTTATTCCCTAGTATTCCGACAGACAAAGTACTGATATTACTGAGAGATTGGTTGAAATCAATAGATATACAACCAGAAGCTTTGGAAGATTACATGAAATTAACAAAAATTTGTTTGGATCAAACTTTTTTCAGTTTCAACAATAAATTTTTCCAACAAAAATCAGGATTAGCGATGGGGAACCCTCTTTCTCCTTTTTTGGCAGAACTATATATGAGTTCCTTTGAAAACCACATCACAAAAGCTTTTCCCGTAGTATTCAAAACCTGGTACAGATACGTAGATGATATCTTTGCAGTGGTACAAGAAAAATTGATAACAGATGCATTAAAATTATTGAATATGCAGGACAAATCCATTAAATTTACATTGGAAATAGAGAAGAATGGCTACCTCCCGTTCTTAGACCTCAAAATTATCCATAAGGGCAACAAGATAGAGTTTGGTATCCATAGAAAGTCAACACACACAGATAATTACATAAAACAAGATAGTTTCAATCCCATAACTCACCAACATGCAGTGTTCAGTAGTCTAACCTATAGACTAGTAAATACACCGATAACTAAAGAAGAATATGCAGCTGAATACAAGTATATTGTAAATACAGCTCACCACAATGGATTCACCAAAAATCTGGTAGATAGAAAGATTGGCAGACAAAAAAGACAGAAAGATGTCAAAGATGTTAGCACTTTGACCAGTAAAGAAGATGATAGAAAATTCAAAAAATTCACTTACCACCCTTTGGCTAACAATAGTTTCAAGAAAATTTTCAAAGAACAAAACATAATTTTGGCACCACAAAACAAACATAGTATTGGAAATTTACTAAACTCCTCACTAAAAGACAGAATACCTAATTCCAACAAATCAGGAATATACCAAATAGAGTGCAAGGATTGCAACCAGGTTTACATCGGAAAGACTAAAAGAAATTTAAAAATCAGGACAAAAGAGCACTTCAGGAACATAAAGAACCATGAAATAGATAAATCGGCAGTTGCAGCCCATTTTTGGATAAAAAACCATGACTTTAAACCAGAAGCAAAACTGTTAAAATCTGCAAGAGGACATACAGAATTAATCAATTGGGAAAAAATCTTCATCCTCAAACATCAAGACAAAGCCATGAATTTTGAAATCCCCGCCTCCAATGACCTGTTCAATAAATTCATCTTAAAGAAACCAGAGGGCAGTCAAGTAGCAGCAGGCAGCAGTCAAAATGGAATGAATATGGGAGGAATAACTTCCCGAAACTAGTCTCCAAATAGAGGACTCAAGTGAAGTAAGTGTCACAAAAATTGACTCAATTCTTATATTACTATATATACAAAATATTTTATCTGGATCGACGCATACTTCACTGGCCAGCATTTGCCAAATCAACATTAGTTTTATTTATAGCTGAATAGAGTCAGCGTTTCAGAAAATACGAAACCTAATGGTTGAATAATATCTATATAAGGAAACATAAGACGCATATTTGTTAAAATAAGAAATTTTAATTTAGTTTTATCCATAAACAAAAAACTTATATAAGTACAAGTCACAAGGAAATCTAGTTTTATACAAAGTTTTATAAACTATGACTGCTCCATTTTGCATGGAGTTTTAATAAAAAAGTTTCACTATATGTGATAAATATCAATAGACTGTTTTTAATTTTTAGTGTTTTTAAATTAATGTCGTACACCTTGTACAAGTGTAATTTTTAATTATAATATGTAAAAAGTGAAAACTATCTTAGTTTCATTTGGTTGTAATCTGTAATCTGGATATGTTTTAATTTTTAGCCAATGTACATATTTACAAATCGAGTTTAAATAAGTGTGCAAATAAATACTATAATTTTAAATACTCTTTCGAAGCAATCCCAAAAAATATTTGTTGGTGTTAGGTTACATAAACATTTTTTGAGGGTATAAGGTGGACATACAATCCTTTAAGATTTCACTACTATAATACCACCCTCAATAGGAAATATGAAATTTATTAATAGAGGAAGTATTGTTTTCGACCCCAAAATTCGAAGTTGAGTTTTTAGCATATATACACGTTTCAAGGCCCCCTGAATCCAAAAATACTATTTTTGGAAACATGTCTGTGTGTCTGTCTGTCTGTGAACACTCTAGCTCCAAAACGGATAATCGTATGAAAACAAAATTTCTTATTTGGGTCAGGTACCTTCTGAAGATGTGAGGATAAGATTGGCGACTATTTTCTCTTATTTTTAAGGGGACTTTACATGAAGAAATTTTCGTTTTTCGCGATTTTCTCGAAAACGGCTCTTACGATTTTCTTTAAATTTTGCGCATGGATTGCTTGTACCAACAGCTAAAACTTTTATTTGAAAAAAATTTTCGAACAAATTCTCTGAAGGGTAGTTATAAGCAACCCAGTGTGAATACGTGCTTTTTGCAATACGTCTTCTTGTAAATCGTATGAAAACAAAATTTTGTACTTGGGTTAGGTACCTTCTGAGGCTGTGAAGATTGGCGACAACCTTTTCTTATATTTAAGGGGACTTTACATGAAGAATATTTTGTTTTTTTGCTAACGGCTCTAACAATTTCCTTTAAATTTTGTACATGTATTGCTTATACCATTTCAAAAACATTCTCTGAAGGGTGGTTGTAACCTACCAACTTGCCTGGTGAACAACTCAATATGCGGACATTTAAGGCATTTTATCCTATATAAGCACGTGAAGTGAGGAAAATGTACTGTTGGCCCTGCTTACAGTAAAGAAATATCCGAGGGGAATATTTGATAAATTTCGGAAATTATTCTTAACAGCGGAAAGTTCAATAAATGTTTGCAGTCATTTGTTTTTTTTTCCCCCATAGCCTGCGTTTTTAGTCGCAACATTCAAAGAAGGGGCTATAAGATATTTATAGCATAATTAGCGTAAATGCTGCAAACTTTTATTTGGGCAGAGGAAGTTATGTGACTTTCACATCAGATTTTTTATTTCAGAATCTCATTTAAATTCAGGTTTATTGTAAACACCTTAGCAGTATTACTTGTTCCAATAAAGAATTCTTTTCTTTTCTTTATTTTCAAATATATGTTAGGGGTAATTTGATGGGCATGCCAATTCAGAAAGAATTTATTTTTCACTAAGGGTGTCCAACAGTATAAATTTACGTACTTCTTTAGTATCAAAATAAGTGTGTTTTATATTGCAACTTTATAAATAACGCACTGTCATCCATTAAATTGCTTTCAGCAATTCATTACTTAAAAAACTAATTATAAGTAACAATGTTAAATTAATTGGTCAATTTTTAAAAGGTTGTGTCATTTTTCACTATTTTTAGGTCATAAATGCATTTTCATTTTGCATTTTTTCACTATTTTTGGGTTATTAAACGCCTTACTGATAATAATTTTATGGACTATGTGCAACATTTTAGACATTCACCACTAGGTTGTTATCACAGATTGAGAATGCCTGGTGGTATACTGGGGCATGTGAGTCAGTTGGAGAATTTAATGGTAGCTCAATGGCAGAGTGGTGGCAAGGAGAGCCGAAGATCCTGGTTCAAATCCCTGCTATGGCACTGAAATTTTCAGTCTGACCCTAACTTTCACCTTAGCCTACACATGGCTAGTGAAATAATTATCGTTCGCTTGTAATGTTCAAGAAAAAAATATTCTGTGGAACCATAAACACATATCTACATGTTAAAAATAAAATATTTGATTACTAGAGCCCGGATTTCCATGCAAATGCATGTTTTTTTATATACTATGGTTACACTTCTCAAACTTTGTAGATACTCATTACATGACTTATGAATACCAAATAACCATAATTTTTCCGTGCTTGTTTGCATATTTCGGCCTTTTTATGGCAAAATTCATGCATAATGCATGTTTTGGATTTTTTTGTTTAATATAGTATATTCAGACGTTTTTAATGCATATAAACCCTCATTTTCTGGTTTTAGTGCATAATATCAAGTTAATATGCATAACTGTGCATATTATGAATGTGCCTCCCTAAAATCTAGTCTTTTCAAAGAAACGTAAATATGTTATATTGTATTACCATTGTTATTTAATTGACTTGGCAAGAGATTCTGCCACCTGCATCGATTTCAGAGTGCAAACTACTGTTTACCCTAAATAAACAGTAATATAATACACCAGGCTACAAAAGAAAATGCCGACTCGCCGACCACCACCACCTTCCATTGAAAGAAAACTGCTAAACAGAATGTTCACTGTTTGAATTTGTCAGTCACTAGCCATTGTTGAAGACGTTGAATTATCTTTAGAATCGTGTTGTGGAGAAATGGGTGTGACAATTAGGGAAAAACTTAAGAAGGTACTTAGTTCAAATCCTGATCTTAAACTTCTGAAAACAGTGAAAGACGTATTATGTGGAAAAAATGTAAAAGACATGGAATTCGATCTCACCCTCAGGCAAATTTCTTCCCTTAAGTATGCACCTGTTACTTCTTGTGAAGTAAAAAGATCCTTTTCTGCTTTCAAGAATGTCCTAACTGATAAACGCACGAGTTTGTGAGGAGAATTTGGAAAAACTCGTATATTGTTTTAAGAGAAATTGAAATATATTGCAGTACAGTGCGGATTTTTGATAGTGCATGTTTCGCCCTGCATTGTGCATATTTCGAGATACGATAGTGCATGAATGCATGCATGTTTTTAAGTTTGAAAGTGCATGAAAATCCGTGCTTTATTGGTTACATTACTGAGAGTGGGAGTGACTTTGCTATGTACTCACTCCTTTGCAGGACTCCTTGGCTTCCTTAGACAAACTCTTAGGATACGACACGTTGTGGTCTGTGATCGCTGCAAACAGCTCCTCTTCATCTTCTCCATCAAAAGGAGGCTGTCCCACAAGCATTTCATACAGTAGTACTCCATATGCCCACCAGTCCACTGACTTCCCATACGGCTGGTACAGAATGATCTGTGGCAGTCAAGAGTTTCACATCTCAGTCTAACACACATATACATATGCCAAAACAAAATGTTCAGATGATGAACTGAAACTTTCAAGACTCACATCGGCAATGTTGTATAAAGGATTGTAATTTTATACAATACAGAAAATTGTGATCTCAATTTATTTGGAATCACATAAAACTTCAATAGTTGATTAGCTTCATATTTTTTCAAGTGGTATAATTATAGATTAGATGTTAAGATAAAGTCCGCCTATATCCACTAGATATTTGAAAACAAACAGCTGAAGCCTACATGAGATATGAGAAACCAGTTAATAAAAACACGTTTTAAAATTAACTTTTATTGTATTATTGTAAAAGTACCTTTATTGTATAATTGGTCTATCACTATCACTTGGTTATTAATTCACTAGACTCTTTTATTAAGTGATAGACCAATTAATACAATAAAGGTACTTTTACAATAATACAATAAAAGTTAATTTTAAAACAACGTGTTTTTAAGTGGAAGGAAAGGAAATAGACATTAAATCCATGTCTGGGATATTAATACAAGTAAGAATCAGCTTGAAAAATTTTATGTCATAACCGGGATTTGAACACGGATCTTCGGCTTAACGCGCCGAAGACTGGCATGTTGTCATGGTAGCTCAATGGTAGAGCATCGGCGCGTTAAGCCGAAGATCCGTGTTCAAATCCCGGTTATGACATAAAATTTTTCAAGCTGATTCTTACTTGTATTAACGTGTTTTTATTAACTGGTCTCTTATATCTCATGTAGGCTTCAGCTGTTTGTTTTCAAATATCTAGTGGTATATAAGCGGATTAACATCTAATAAAACTTCAAAACACAGCACAGTTTAAAATTAAACTCACAATGGATATAACATTATCTATTAAAAACTCGACATTTCTACCCACCCACTAGGCCTTCTTCAGGAACACTAAATGGAAGGAATGGAAGTCCCTCCTGATGCTCTACACTAACTTAGGTCACCAGACATCAGCAAACTCGCAAAGGAGTATCCTCAGCAGCAACCCGCATTCACAAAGCCAACTCGTCGGTTTCACAGCTTACTGGATCGTCAAGAACATTAACTTGGAAACCCGTTGTTCTACCAAATCTTTTAACCCAATCTTCCGGGACCTTGGAGATGAATGGTTAAGTTTGGTGAAGAACTTTAAAAACAGTAAGCGCACGGTAAGATTTCCCTAGCAACTGTGATTGATTGTCTGTACTCTGTTTGCAACATCCCACAAGATTGGGTTAAAAGATTTTGTAGAACAACGGGTTTCCAAGCTAATGTTCCTGACGATCCAGTAAGCTGTGAAACCGACGAGTCGGCTTTGTGAACGTGGGTTGCTGCTGAGGATACTCCTTTGCGAGTTTGCTGATGTCTGGTGACCTTGGTTAATGTAGAGCAGGAGGGACTTCCATTCTTTCCATTTAGTGTTCTTGAAGAAGGCCTAGTGGGTGGGCCGAAATGTTGAGTTTTTAATAGATAAAGTGATATCCATTGTCAGTTTAATTTTAAACTGTGCTGTGTTTTTAAGTTTTATCGTATAGACAATGGAAAAATGACTACATACAATTTTGGAATCACATGTTTATTAATAACATAAACAAAATTATTATGAAATGAGGAAAATAAGTAAATATAAAAGTAATTTGAAGTCCAGGGCGTTTTAAGTTCTTCCATACAAACACCTAATGCATACTCTTTGTAATCCATATGGTAATAACCAGTGTTTTTTTTTCTAAAAAAAAAAATTAAGGTGTTACTCTTGCCTTTGACTTGACGGAACATTGCCAAACTTACCCATATTTGAGGGTTGTTTGGAAAAAAGGTCTGATCGCCAATAAAGAAAATAAAAACATTAATAAGTAAGAAATATTTATTGCAATATTTACACAGTTTCACTGGCTACTTCTCTACATAGTTGCCACCATTATTGAGGCATTTATCATACTGCTGTCTGTACCTCAGCGTCATTGTGGAAATGTTTTCTGCCAGAAATCGCTGCATGAGACAGAAGAGATGGAAGTCACTTGGCACAAGGTCGGGGCTGTAGGGTGCATGGTTGAAGATCTCCCATAGAAACTGAAGCAGCTGATTCCGTGGGGCGTTGGCTGTATCGGGTCATGCATTGTCATGCAAAAGCGAAATGCCTCTTGTCAGCATTCAAGAGTCCTATGATACAGGCATACAATATTGTTGGTATACCGCTAAGATAAATGCTTCTTGAGTTTTGTCCATTCTGTAGCGATAATCTTAATGATTTATGTATAGCGTAGAGCTTTATCACTGGTACTCACTACTAAATTGCGGTATTTTGTTACCTGTTGGAGCGCTTTCAACCGCGTGGAGCGGCCATCTTCAGCAACTGACTTCCGTGGTGTTGTTGTTGTTGTTGTTAGGAAGACATTTCTGGATAACAGTTACCTACTGATACAGTTATCCAGAAATGTCTTCCTAACAACAACAACAACAACAACACCACGGAAGTCAGTTGCTGAAGATGGCCGCTCCACGCGGTTGAAAGCGCTCCAACAGGTAACAAAATACCGCAATTTAGTAGTGAGTACCAGTGATAAAGCTCTACGCTATACATAAATCATAAATGCTTCGATAATGGTACAGACTATGTAGAAAAGTAGCCAATGAATCTCTGTAAATATTGCAATAAATATTTCTAACTTATTAATGTTTTTGTTTTCTTTATTGGCGATTGGTCTTTACTTTCTGAATAACCCTTGTATTTAGAATGAAAGTGGAATCACATCCAACATTCATAAGGTCATTAATGAACTTCATTCTGAAGCTTGATAGATTTCCACTAGTACAATACATATACAATATATACTAGTACAGAGGCGGAAAATTATATTAAATTTTATTAAGTGCCAGTATGGTACTTTATGAGATTGTGTGGGGGACGAAAAAATGTCTGTCCGTCTGTCTGTCTGTACGCGCCATAACTCAAATACGCTTTTTCGGACTTTTATGAAACTTGGAAAACACATTTAAAATGTCCATGGGAAGAACCCTATTGATATTGAACCAAATCAGTTCACCGGTATTGGAGTAATGCCCAATTTAGTGCCTATTTTAATAGATTATATTAAAAAGGCGCCATAACTCAAATGCGCTGTATCGGATTTCCATTAAACTTGGTATACGCATTTATGACGTCCATAAAAAATACCCTATTGAATTTTAACCTAATCTGTTGACCGGTACCGGAGTAAAGCCCAATTTAGTGTCTATTTTAAAGGCGCAATAACTCAAATACGCTTTATCGGATTTTTATGAAACTTCGTATACACATTTATAATGTCCATGGGAAGATGCCTACTGATATTGAACCAAATCGGTAGACCGGTACCAGAGTAAAACCCAATTTAGTGTCTACTTTAAAGATGCAGTAACTCAAATACACTTTACTAGATTTTTATGAAACTTGGTATACACATTTATAAAGTCCATGGGAAGACGTCTATTGATATTTGATAAAATCGGTTGACCTTTTTCGGAGTAATGCTCAATCTAGTGCCTACTTTATGGTAATATACGTATTCGAAAGAATTTATGAAATGCAAATCAGTTACCATGACAACATAGCCTATTGTTTAACTGTGATCTTATAAGGCTTTGGAACTTAAAATACAGTTAGCTATGACAAAAAGCACTATTGCTTTACATGCGCTTCAACTAGACCTACAAACTGGCCCAGGTGGCCGAGATGGTAACGTCTTGGCCTCACATTCTGGAGTTCCATGGTTCAAATCCCGAAACCGACCAATTTGACTTTTTGTTGTTGTTGTATTTTTATGTGAGTGTGCGATTTTGTCAAGATATCACAAATCTGTATAGTTCAGCTGATGTTGGAAGATTTTAATCTGATTAAAAAACTAGACCTTTGTTCTTCCGTAAGCCCTGCTTAATGAATAAATCTGGAGCTTAACTTGGAAATTAATTTTTAACATTGGGTATTTTGTATGTAACTCTGTTATGTTACTGTAATTTATTTTTTCGTATCTTTGTTCATGCATTTATTTCATATAAGCAATCTTATGTATTTTTATTCTTATTTTTTACATATGTTTTTTTTATATAATTTTCAAAATTTAATTTTAGTATGACTGAACTGACCCCGAACACGAGCTATGCTCATGCGGGGCAAATAATACTCTTTTCAAATTGTACAAATTGTGTGTATATTATTTGTATTTGTAATAATTTTGTATCAATTTGTATTTTTTAATTTGTAATAAACTTAATTTGTAAATTTGTAAATTTGTAAGTAAAAAAACACATCAGCTGGTGAATTAAAAAAAGACATATTCTGCATATCATAATTGCAATCATAACTGATTAAACAAAAACATACTGGCACTTTGTTACATCAGTTTACCTGATTTTATTATTCATAAGGTTATATGAGTTTAAGTCCTCTGAAGTGGAGTCAGTTTGTATACATCAATCCTGCCTATAAGTTGCAATTTAGTCTATGATATGCTCACAGGGTTCCTTGCACCTTTCACAAACACATAAGAGAAAACAAGTTATATATTTTATATTTGGAGTCAGTTCATACAACAAGTAAGGGTACACAATATTATTGTGACATGCATACACGCGGAGTCATTTTCACAAGGGAACATATAATTTAACACATGAAAAACTGTAGAATAACCAGACAGGAGCATTAAATTCAATTCAATTTGAATCCAAGAGGAAAGGGTTACAATAAACTCTTGAATACGTGCTAATGTTGAATCAGTAACATTGGCAACATAGTCATGGTTACCATTGAAACGGTGCTATAGGGCTCACTTGTTTTCCTGATTGCACTGCTAATATCAGACCCCACCTCTCAAAAATAATGGTATAGGTAAGGAATGTAATACTAAAAATCCCTTTAGGCAGGCCTACAGGCTGAGGTAGATTTCGAAGTGCTTCAGGTTTAATTTATTGTGCCTGCACAGCACTCGTCTTCTTTAGCCTTGGCATGACAAACCCACAATAATAACTGCAAAAAAGAGAAAAGAGCACTTTTTCAAACATTCAAATCTCGTCTTATATGAGAACTATCAAAAAACTAATTATTGATTTGTAGAGTACTCATCAAGAGCTTTTCAATGATACCCCACAAGACGTAGTTTCAAAAATTTCGAATTTCCATCCCCCCACCCCCACTCGAACCCTCAAAACCCCGAATCGTTGGTGTCACTGTGAACTCCATAGGAAGTACTCTAATTTATTAAAACAAAGTAGTTTCCCTCTATACTTCATAGGGGCCGAGATATAAATTTTTCAAAATTTCAACCCCCCAGACCCCCCCCCCCCCGCCTTGGGCTAATTTTGCTCATTAACGAACTTGTCCGAACTACTGGGCCTAGAAATAACATAATAAAATTTGGTTCAAATATCTTCAAAATTACGGTCGCTAGCGTGTATATATATATATCACAAATTTTTTTTGGGACGGACGGTGGTTTCATACCTAGGGAGGCATGAAACGTAAAGATATGAAGGAATTTTTCGAAAGTCATGACATGGTATCAATTGCAATAGGTAGATTTATCTACCTAAAAAAGCTACTTTAATGCAAACAATGCATATAATCACTTTCATTATTTTGTTTTGCTCAAATTTCTCCAGATTTCAAAATTGTGGAAATTAATGGTTTTCTCATATACGAAATTGGAAAAATCTTTATGGGGTACGCGTACCCAAACATGCCTTCAGAAAAAAGCACTGGTAGTAACTTATTATATTAAAAACATACAATAATATAATTTTAACCATGTACCTAGAAATGAAATAATAAGTTTTATCGCAAGACATTTGGTCAAAACATGGTAACTTGAATTGATTCATGGATGGTTAATTCATAGTATGCCGTGATCTTGCAACTGTTAGTTTTGTTTTTATATAATAAACCACGAAATTAATTATTTATATAATCCATCACATTTTTATTCATGGAATAGTCTTAATAAATCCAACTCGAGTATATGAGTTTCATCAGATAAATTTCCTCCTGCTGTGCAGTCACGAATCTCTCGTAAAACTCATACTCTCTCTTGGGATTAAGTATGATAAAAGGTTAAGTTTAAAAAATAAGAAAGTATATTTTGTAAAATTATGATTTTGTGTTTTATCGAGTTGTGAAAAACACTCCTCATTTGCAGTTTTCATTGTATACTGCACCTCTGGGGCAATGTAGTCAGGCGTGCCACAGAAAGTCTTGGTTGTTCTATCTCCTGTGATTCCTTCCTTGCACATTCCAAAATCTGCTATCTTGATGTGTCCATCCTGGTCCAGCAGCACATTGTCCAGCTTGAGATCTCTGTACACAATCCCTCGGGCATGCAGGAAGAACAGCCCAATGGCAATCTCAGCAGCGTAGAACCTGTACAAGACACATATACAGTCCAACCTCCTTATAATGATATTCGTGGGCCTTAGCAAATCATATTGTTATAATATGAGGGTTATTGTTGTATGTCAAGGGACACCTTAAGAAAACTGCATGCAAAACAGAAAAACGAATTATGTATTTACAAAGCCAAACGGAAGAATTTATTTAACACACACTGTAACAAACACAACACTTTCCTCAATTTCTCTTCTCTTTTTAAGAAATGTAGCCAATGTAGATCGTGAATATCCGTACTTTTTTGCAACTTCTTTCTGTGTCAAACCATCACCCAAATCTTTAAACGCTGCTGATTTTGTTTTGAGACGTTGTTTTTTATTGAGGGAAGTCATAGCTATTTTTCGCCCACCCACTGAAAAATAACTTTAAAGACTGGTCAGCTGTTTAACATCGCCTAGCATACGTCACAGAAAGTCCAGTCACATGGGGGTGGAAAGAGGGAAGAAAGAGAGTGAAAAGAGAGAGGGAAGATAGAAGAAAGACGGAACAATCACATTGGTCAGTGACCTTGTATTCCACCCTCTACTGAGAATAAAATTTCTCTTCCAGAAGGTGGCTTAAAGGTTTGCACCAGCTGGGAAGGACACTAATCTGCTACCTGCTATTGCCTGCAGGGCTAAGGTGCTGCTCTGAAATGTCAATTTCACTTAAAAAAAAATGTATCATAAAAGGGTATTCATGAAATATCTTAATCGCTATAACGAGGGATAAGTAACATTATTAAGATAGAAAATTTGCCAGGATCATAGAAAAATATCGCTTAATGTGGATTTATTGTTTTATCAGTCTTCGTTATATGGAGGTTTGGCTTTAGTAGGCCTAATACTGGCACTATGATTTAAGAAATTCCTGTTTTTAAGGAATACCATACCTGCTGTTGGCCGCGGTGGTCTAGAGGTAACGTGCCCGCCTCTAGATCCGCAGGGCGCGGGATCAAACCCGGCCGCGGTCGATGGATTTTTCAGGACGTAAAAATCCTGGGCACGGAGTCCTCCGGGAGGGAATTTAAGCTGGGGGTCCCGTGTCGTAGATTTATGGCACGTAAAAGAACTCCAAGCCTAAATTAGAGCCTCTGGACAAAATTTCTCGGCCCTTTCACGTCCAAGAAATACTTAGTTTCCAGAGGGGGGTTGCGAGGCGATGGGCTTACCACCTGTCCCTCTATGCTCTCTCGGAAAATAAGCATATCCAAATTAGTATAGGTAATGAAACCTCCACTTGGAGGCCCCTTCGCCCCACCTGGGGATCATAGGGTACCATATACATATACATATACCTGCTGTTACAGAATCTTGCTTTAACCATCTTAGTTACATTGGGGTCATATTGACTTTTGAAATAAATGTCTGCTGATTTTAAAACTATAATTTTCAAAATTTATTACTTTGTCCCTCTATGTCAACTGATCCAATCTATTTTCAGGGTAAACATTTATGTTTTTATGCCTGTTCATTAAAACAATTGCAATACTACCAATACTAGAGTGATAGGGAAAAAGCGAATAAGTCAAAAAACCAAAGTTTCAGGAGAGACAAACAACAATTTATTTCCACAGCATTGTAACAATATTTAGTTCAACTCACCCAGATATTTTTACATACTATCTTATACTATGTAAAAATATGTGGGTGGGCTGAACTAGATATTGTAATAATTTTCTTCCACAGCATTATTACAATATCTAGTTCAGCCCACCCAGATATTTTTACATAGTATAAGATAGTATGTAAAAATATCTGGGTGAGTTGAACTAAATATTGTAACAATGCTGTGGAAGAAAATTGTTTTTTTGTCTCTCCTGGAACTTTGTTTTTTTGACTTATTTGCTTTTCCTTATCACTCTAGAATATATCTCATGTAAATTACTTTGGGTCTTCATGACCTCAGTTGTACTCACAGTAACAAAGATACGTGCAACATGGTAGTAGGAAGATGAAAAACTTTTTTTTAGGAATAAATATTTGAGAATTAATATTTATATTTACCCTGCAATAGTAAACTTCTAAACTAGGAAAAAAAAAAATTCAACTCATACGAATTTTTTTAAATTTGGGAGCTCATTTTTAAATTATATCTCTACAGAATCCATAAGAATTGTTCTGACAATGAGCTGCTACTATTGACACTTCTCTATTGACAGCAATCATATTTCTCATATGCTCTGTATGTCCACTTCTTGTTAGAGGCCAAATTGTTAAAATCAGTAAACAAACAAATAGATTTGGAAATGTGGGAAAATATTTCTATGAAATAGTTTGAAGACGGATTGATGAATTTTGAAATACCTCAAGAGGTAAATTTTATCATAAAATTCATTAACCTACACCAGAAGGCACACCAGGATATTCGAAACAATGAGCTGACTGTTGACAAGCAGCTAAGAGTGTGGACAAGCGCCCATGAAGCATATTCTGCATAAATATTGTTAAATTGTGAAGTCTAAAGTGTTATAAGCCAATCTATTTACTATACATGATGGTCCTATTTTCCACTGTTTCGTCAAGAATAAAAAGTTAAAAAACCAATAAAAAGAATAATTACCAGTGGATACAGTTTGCTAACACGTTTCGACCCTCTCCATCGGGCCTTCATCAGTAAAACTTGCAGAAGATGCCGCCTCACAACCCCTCCACTGGGGTGCGTTGTTAACCATGAAGTTAGTGTTTCTGAGATGTTTGTCAATCCATTCCTTGGGCACTCCATATTTGCACTGCTGTACACCGCATTCAGGGGGCGGTAGAAATCTAACCTCACGTTTATCTCTAACACTTCTTATCAAGGTCAACCAATCCTCTCCTAAACCTCCTTCATATCTATTCATACATAAGTTCCTGTTCCCAATGATGTTCCAAGCTTCGACTACCTTCCTCATAGTCTCTTCCCCCTCCACCTGTATCAGTTTTACATCCCCGATGCCATGTTTTTCTTCTATCATGTGCTGGGCCAATCCCGTGGACGTTCTCCCATATTTAACGTCTCTCTCATGCTCTTTGAACCTTGCTCTCACACTCCTCCCAGTTTCCCCCAATCTATTTGTTTCATAAGTACAGTGCTTCACTGTATAAAAGTTCTATTAAAGGAGCACCAGCAAAACAATGCACTTGACAGTTCTTGCATATCTGCCTCCTCAAGTTGCTGAATTGCGATTCTAGCAACTGACAAGGAAAAGTCATTCAGCTGTATTTGGTTACAAATATTAGATGCTACTATTTCTAACTGCTTACCTTTCATTTTTCTGTTATTTCATGTATTATTTCTCGATATAAATGGTATTGATACAAAGCCAATATTATTCCAAACTAAGCAGCATTACAAAAACCGTGTCATTCTTGCACACAAAGGTATACAAGGACATCGGAGGAAGCATATTTACTCATAGCCATCAATTAACTTCGTGACTGAGTGGTTAAGAAGCTTAAAGGTTTGGTTCATTTCCCATTGCAGTATTATTTCTTTTCTTCTTTTATAAATTTTTTAAAACACAAACATAGTGTATGATTCTGAATTTTTTAATGTCACTGCCTTATATTTAATTGTGTAATGTTCAGTCAAACCATTAACGCTCAGCCAATTTAAAGATTGTCTTTAGGAACAAAACCTATTAAAATCGTGTTCAGATTATATTTGGGATTAACTGCGTGAATTAAGTATTGCCTACTAATTTAATTACAAGAAACAACTAATTTTGATAATGTGTATGTAGGAAAAACCAAGAGGAAATTAGAGGTTAGAAGAAAAGAACATTTGAGACATCTTAAACAAGGAAACACAGACAAATCTGCAGTAGCGGCCCACTTTTGGAATGAAGGTCATGACATCAGTCGGGATCCAATATTAATTAAATGTGTCTAAGGCTACAAGGAACTTTCGGTTTGGGAGAGGATATTCATCCATAAACATAAACAACATCTCATGAACTTCAACATCCCAACAGATGAATGTCTCATCGCCAAATGCAGCAAACTCCCTCGAGAGGGCAACACCAACTGTCGGCTGGATATTTGTGTTGCCCTCTCGGGGCATATTCTGATCATTTTGAATGACGATGGTCTTCGAAACTAGTTCAGGTATACAAAAAGTGAAGTATACGTGCTAGACCCAACTCAATACTATATCCTTTTTAAAAAAAAATGTTGTTTTGCCCAAAGCTCACACTGCTGAATAACCACTCCCCCAAAGCGGACCCTGACTCAATGTCAATGCGTAAAGGAAGAATATATCATATACAGTGAATGCCACTTAATGTAATCGTGGACAATGTTATCAGTCGGGTAATGTTATCACTTTTATGAAGTCCCGTACAGATTGATACTGATACATTAAAAAAATGCTGTTTATTGTAATCAAAGATTCAATTTGTATCACATTTTCGTTTTTGCAGCTTTATTTTCAAGTGCTGAATGTCATTCAAAATTTTGTTTTTAAGGGTGTCATTTCTAACTCAACTATATTGTGTTGTACTGGAGGTTGCAATTCTGTTCCCAGCTCACAGGATAACCAATTTGAGGGGGTGGCATTACCTAACTTTCTCTTTTAAGCAATAAAACATGTTTTACCTCACAGTTAAGCTGCAGCTATTGATTTATGAAGATAACAGTGTTAACATGCAGCGATTGCTAGTGTAAAATGAAAAGATTTAAACGGACAGGCGTTAAGATGTTTTGCTACACGGTGTTCACCACAGATCAGTATAGACTTCTAGAACTGCTCGTAACTGAGTATGGAGTATTGGTTAATGGACTCCTAAAGGAAAGTAAAAACAATTAAAAACTTTGTTATTGGTTGAAAAAATAGTTGCTTGCAGTCTATTACTGTATTAGACTAAGAGAGTTCAATGATTCACAGTTACATATAAGTTTATGAATAAATAGCTTTTATTGTGTTTTGTAGTCTTATATATCCCGATGAGGTTGTAGTTTTTCAATTGGCCTAATCATTCTGGTGGCACTATGGCCCTGGGGTCAACTCAGCCTCTAACAGAAATGAGTACCAGGAGCAATCCTGAGGCTGACAACCTTACCACCTTCACGTGCCGAATGCCGAAAATCTGGAAGCCTCAACCTCCTGGAACCCTCTGGGCCTCCATGGCCTGTATAGGGATTACTTTACTTTTTACTTTAGTCTTATATATGAATAAATAAAATTTATTTAATTCCTTCGGCTAGTCTTATCAATCGGTTAATATTATCAGATTAGCTGCATTCCAAAGTGATCACAATAAGCATTGTGCACTATAGCACCATATGCCACAATGGGTATTGAACCTGGAACCTCTTGTACACTAGAGTCAAGCTTCTTAACCACTCTGCCACTAAGGATGTTGGTGAAGTTGCGTGAATTTAGCTGATGTGAAACTTTATGCCATAAACCCTTGTGTGCATTAATGAGACTGTTTTCTAATACATCACATGCTCCTCAGTTCGGAATAATAGTATTTTTGTGTGAATATCATAAAGTATCGAGACTTATTGCATAAAAGAATAGAAAAAAAGAGCAACTAGAAGCCGCATCAGATGTTCCAAGCTGAATACAGCCGAGTGACTTCCTCTTGTCAGTTGCTAAGCTAAGTCAATTACTTCATTTGTCAGTCTGTGGTACTAGAAACATAAGGTTTAACTGTCAAATGCAATGTTTCAGCGGCGCTCCTATAGTATACTCTTTAAAATTCTGCCTGCATGGTCGTCACTGGCTATGGAATGGCAGGCCTGGGTTCGATCCCTGGGACCTCTTTGCATGTTTCTGAAGTCAAGAGATCTGGTACAGAGTGTACTCAGTCTCATGATCCAAATTGAGGAGTTACTTGATTAAGAAGTAGCAGCTACAGTAATGGAAACCATCATTAACAGCAGTGGGTGTCAGCATGCTGACTACTTGCCCTGTAATCCTGCCATCTGCCTCTGGTAGATGATGCAGCTGTCGGATGGTAGGCCTAGTCTCTTCAGGGATATAGCACCATGGAAAAAACTCTTTATAAGCTAAATAATAATTTTAAAACTTGCAAAAAATATTGCATTCAGTAGAGTTAAGAAGAAACACTCACACAGCAACGGGTTCCTTGAACTTGCCGCACTGCTGTATCTGGAACATGAGATCTCCTCCATTCACGTACTCCATCACAAAGTACAACCGGTCCTGCATCACAAAAAGAGCAAATGTTTTAAATCAAAATCTCTATCAACAGCATTTTATTTTACTTTAATTTATTTACAAACTCTATCATGACAAATATTAATAAATATTTTTTGTTATTAGTAGTTATTAATAAATTAATTTATTAATTTTGTTATTAATAAATCAACTAAGGTACAATAAACAAATTACTAACTTGTAATATTAATTACATGTTATGATATGTTAAGTATTGCCATTATGAAGCGATGCTAACCTTGCTATATAAATGGTTTTACTTTCTCGCAAATACGTAGTATAGAGAAAGTATTTTACAAGCAAATTATGATTATATTCCATGTCTACAAAGTTACAGGCATTGACATAATGTGGCAGATGTGCAGTAAGTAAAGTTGTCAGCACTGCATGCAGGAATTAGAGTTTTAATCACGATAGAATGAACAGAAATGGATGAAAAAGTACTATCATAGAGAAATCTCATTTTCAGTACTTATGGATTCTGTAAGGCTAATGAAGACATATACGTATAGTTTCAGAAACTGGGCAGTAGCGCCTTATTTTGTGCAACTTGTTATTATGAGAATATTATAGGAGAAAAATTCCTCTGACACTGGGACTTGAACCCAGGACCTATGGCTATCCGTGCCAATGCTCTACCAACTGAGCTAAGCCAGAGTTCACTTCACAGCACCTGATGGAACCTCTCTCCTATGACTTGCTGCGCTTAATGGTCTACCTCACTGACAGACAAGTTATGTCATATGCAGTACTGTGAGGCACACTAAGTAGTGATTTTTGTGACCGGGCTCCCACTGTTATTGTAGGCCTACAGTTAACATTCAAGATGGATATATATGCATTCATGAACAACAGATTATTGTCTCTGTTGGACATTACATGAGAAGAGAGGTTCCATCTGATGCTGTGAAGTGAACTCTGGCTTAGGTCAGTTGGTAGAGCATTGACAAGGATAGCCAAAGGTCCTGGGTTAAAGTTCCAGTGTCAAAAGTATTTTTTTTCCTATAATATTCTCATGTAATGTCCAACAGAGACAATCTATGGTTCATGAATGCATATACAGGGTGTCTCAAAAAAATGTACTAACACTTTGAATGAGTATAAAAACATTATTTATGAACGTAGAGACAAGTTTAAAGGCTTGAATTACAGAAGAAACATGTAATTAAAGAATCATGTTTGCACTGTTCAAATTGATGACCGTCATTGTCCAGACAAAGCTGGTGTCTCAAAAAAATGTACTAACACTTTGAATGAGTATAAAAACATTATTTATGAACACAGAGACAAGTTTAAATGCTTGAATTACAGATGTACAGATACAGATTACACTACCATCGAGACGTAAGAGCTCACCTCCATGCAGCTTATCCAAACACATGAATTGGACGAAGGGGTATTGAATACCCTGCGAGTTCCCAGACCTCATGCCAATGGACTTCTTTTTATGGGGACACCTCAAGGACAGAGTTTATCACACAAAACCAAGAACAATTGATGCATTGAAATTGGAAATTGAAAGACAATGTCGCGAAATTCCAAATGAACTGTGTTGTGACGTTTGCGTTATCAGCTTTGTCTGGACAATGACGGTCATCAATTTCAAAATTTGCAAACATGATTCTTTAATTACATGTTTCTTCTGTAATTCAAGCCTTTAAACATATCTCTATGTTCATAAATAATGTTTTTTTACTCATTCAAAGTGTTAGTACATTTTTTTGAGACACCCTGTACATCCAACTTGTTAATAGTTTAAATGCATTTCTGCTCATATAAGTAGCCTACATACTAGATGTTAGGCACAAAAATCTTGAGAATAGGCACTGAAAGAGAAGTACTTGTCTAGTACTAGTACTTACTCACCATGGTTTGGAAGCACGAGTGAAGCTGCACTAGGAACGGAGGTTTGCCAGACAGAGCGAGGACTCGCTTCTCTACCATCGTGCACTCCACATCGTCATCTTGGATGATAATGTCCTTCTTGAGAATCTTGATCGCATACAACTCATCTGTTCCCTTCCTTTCTGCCAACATCACCTGTCAACATTGACAATAGAACTGCCACTTCATTACACAACTATACTTTCTTTTCACTAAAATCCTACTTGAAAATGAGCTTAGGCCTACTTGAAGTGTCTCATGTACTTATATATAGATTATTGTTTGTTAAATTGGGGATCCTGATTCCTCAAGTATTATACAAAGGAGAAGTCAGTGGCAGAACCATACTTTGCAAGATTCTGAGCCATTTTCACTAAAAGAAAAATAAAATAAAATAATTTTTTTCTTTACACAAGCTTAAATTTCAAAATCATATAGACCTAATTGAATTAGAGCATATATATAAACAGTCCACTGAAGTTTTGTGAGCTCCTCTCGGGTGCGCTGACTTGTGTGAGGCCTTGTGTTATCATGGAGAATGAGAAGTTTGTTTGCATTTTTGTGGCGATGAACACACTGACGTAGTTTCTTCAATTTCCTTAGAGTAGCACAATACACTTCAGAGTTGATCGTTCCACCATGAGGGGACATCGAACAGAATAACCCCTTCAGAGTCCCAGAAGACCGTAGCCATGACTTTACCAGCTGAGGGTATGGTTTTGAACTTTTTCTTCAAAGGAGAGTTGGTGTGGTGCCACTCCATGGATTGCCGTTTTGTTTCTGGTTCGAAGTGATGAACCCATTTTTCATCGCCTGTGACAATGTTTGACAAAACCTTTGAGTACCCCAACTGGTGTCAGCACTACCAACAGAAACATTAAGTTGAGCAGCAAGGTGTTTGATTGTGATCCGTTGATCACCTCGAATAAGAGTATCTGCACATTCCGACATTGCAGGAGTCACAGCTGTGTGCAGCCAGCTGGGACGAGGGAGATCAGACAAGTTTGCTTGACCTTGTTGTGATGATGACATGCCTCGCCCAACGACTAACTGTGCTTTTGTCCATTGCCAGGTCTCCATAGACATTCTGCAAGCGCCTATGAATATCAGTGATGCCAAAAGAAACTAAATAACTGCTGTTTGAAACACACCTCCATTACAGATGCCATTTTGAAGGCTAGTTATAGCGCTGCCACCAATCGGAAATTAATGAAACCATATGAGATGAAGCGGGAATATTTTAAAGATACCTGAGAAAAAATGTGTTGCAATACTTATTGAACGGCCTTCATATTTCCTCCGCAAGAAGGCCGTAGTATTGAAGTGTCCTCTGTGTCCATGCGAATGCTGTGCCATGAGCTCCCATGCTGAAATGGGTACATTGTAACTCCCACTGAGGTGAGGAATACATGTCCCCACATGATGGTCATTATGTTCGAATCTAGGATTAATGCTTTCTCTTCTTCTCTCTTGATGGCTATGATGTCTGCCCTCCTTTTACTATCAAATTCTGAAACACAGTGTCCTTCCTCGTGTACTTCCCACTTAGCTTTCCTGAGAGCAGTTGCAATATAGGACCTGAACTTGTGGTGTCATGTATTTTTCATACTTATTGAAAGTACAGAAATTGAAAAGTTTACTGGTATAACATGAACTCCCTTTTCTCCCCAAGGCAAAAAATGTTCGTAAAACATATATATTTGTACCACATGTATCATAACTGTAATGAACCCTTCAGCTGTTTCATGCAATAACAGTAATCACAACTAAACAAAATGCAAATCCAATCCTAAGTCAAAAATTATTAAATCAAAATAAGTAATAAGTTGATAATAAACACTGGCAGCCTTTCTAGTTCTTTGGTGTTACTCTGATGATTATGAATGACGATGGACTTCGAAACTAGTTCAGATATTTATACAAAAAGTAAAGTTTACGTGCTAGACCCTACTTAATATTATATCCTGTATAATATAGCTTCACTGTGTTAACTTCCAATATATTCTTGAATTAATCCATGCATTCCATGAGTGAGTGAGCCTATGAGTGAAATTTAAAAATCTTGAAATCATTGCTGTGAGCAGCTGTAGTGAAATCTTAAGATACTGAAACTGCATGTAAAGGGGAAGAAACATTCTACAACTCTCCTTTTTTTTTTTAGTTTATCCCCATCAATTTAGGAAAATAGCAGTCATCGGGTGGTAGTGGTACATTGTAGGTTGGCACTGGATGACCTTTAAAGTAGACTGCGTTTCTGTTGTGTAATTTAGTCTGTTGACTATTTTTTATACACTGGTCCTTCATTGAAGTGTCATTTTTGTTCTACTGTAGTTCTGTTTAGGGTTTTCTATCTCAAAGGTGTTGAAAATGATTTTATGGAATGCAGTTGTTGGACTTGTCCCATCTGTCACATATCATTTATCTTTTAAGAATCTTAAATTTGTTAATGATCCTACATTAAAACGTGCTGTGTGTAATTCTTAGGGTTTTAATTTCATGTGTAAGTTACATTTAGTTTTATATGCATACATAACTCACAGAAATAATGTCATGTTCTATACTCTCCAACACTTGAGGCTCAATATTTGTCCCGTTCGTCACGTCATTTTTCTGAATTGCAGACAAAAATGGTGGTGTATTATTAAAATTGCACATTATTCTTATTTACGAAATAACTAAACTTTGGACTCTAGGAATAAATCAAGGATTTAAATAAAAAATAGGCTATTAATTTTGAATGTCCTGTCCGTCACTCGTGGAATGTATTAAGTTGTTTGGAAGGATGTCTATATGTTTATATGAGACTAAAGTGGTCATCCTAATACATCATGTAACTGGTGCTCAATACGCATGCACGTCGAATGAAATAACTGGTTTACACTAGTCTTGATTGCCATCTTCTATCCTGTAATCTTCTCTATCTCTACTTTTAGGAATAAAGAATGGAACACATTTCAAGAGAACATGATGGATAATATCTCTGACTAATGTGCCGTTTTGACATATTCTCGGCACCCTATTGTTTATTTCACTATATTTTAATATGTATTTATCAGGTACTTACATGCCTAGGTCCTTCTATCACACTGATTTGTTTTTATTTGTTGTTAGGATCAGGTGTGTTTTGTTAGGTTTCGGTTTGTTTTGTTTATTGTAATCTCGTCTCCTCTGGACTTCTATTTCTGCTTTCTTGTTGCGGTGCCCTCTTGCTCTATAAGCGAAGTTGGTGGTATTTTCTGCATGGCAGACAGTTCCCGGATTCTCAAGAAGTAACAACTTACTTAGAGTGGTCTATCCAATGGTGGACCTAATGAAGACGTAAACTTTATCGCAGGTATGTTATGTTAATTTGAGTTATCTGTTTCGTTTGCTGGTGGGATTCATTCAGTTAATCAATTGTAGTTATATTTTGTAGGATTATATTTTTTGCTCAGTTAGTCAGTTGGTTAGTCATATTTAATTTTTTATTTTGGTTTCATTATTTATGTTCCGTTTTCGTTAATGAACTTCGTGATGGAAAGACCACCTCACGTATTGCAACTAAAGATCAGGGCCTTAAGCCATTTTTGATGCCGGAACATGGCTGTATGTTACCACTATATGTACCAGCAGGCCACATTTCATTACCGATTGTAAAGTTTCGCTAAACTTGAGAAAAAGGTGACTGCCGTCACAGCCAGGCCATACCGAATGGTACCAAGTCTACAATGTCGCCAATATTACAAACATGAATACATGCCGACTGAATTCGTCAGATAAACGACTGTTGTAGCGATGTTTTATGAAAGATGTGGAAGGGTAAGGAAGCTTCTGTATTAAGAATTCTAGGTCCGTGACAGGTTATGTTAGGTTAGGAACAGTCATGTTAGTTTAGCAGCAGTATTCTGCATAGTGCAAGGTTCATGCCTTGTAACGATGTTTTACGAAAGGCGTGGAAGGGTAAAAAGGCTTCTAGAAGTAGTGACAGCCAAATTCTAGGTCCGTGACAGGTTGTGTTAGGTTAGGAACATTTGTATTAGTTTAGGAGCAATATACTGAATAGCGCGGGGTTTATTATGTCTCACATTGAATCTCTTCTGCGACGGGAAATTCTACCCTTGTACCGATTGTTTCTCTTTTTCGTATACCTTACTGTTTGCTGGCTACGCTATTCTGAAGGAGTTTCTAAAGTTTTATTGAATTGTTATCACTACAAATAAACTTATACTGTTGCTGTTAATTATCTTGAAATCTGTTTTGTTCTTTTGGGTCAAATATCCCTCTGGTGTTAACTATCAGTACATGGACCAGTAATGCACCACAATAATGAAATAATAAATGCAGCTAGCAATTAGAGCTGTACTCCAATCTTGCTGGGTGGCTGCCGTAATGTTACCAGGAATAGGAATACTTGCCTTTCCAAAGCTGCCTTTACCGAGCACCATGAGGAAGTTGAAGTCTGAGGCACGGATCACATCTTTCTTGCCCATGTTGTGCGGCACATCTTTGTCCGATACCATTGGAGGCTTCTTGGACGTGATGGAAGTCTTCTGCATTTAGAAATCACCACAACATTAAAGTAGAGACTGACAGAATACTTCAGTACTTCTCAAGCAGAACTACTTAATGCAAATAAGTTACAACTACATACACTAGTATTATGGCAGTTTGTTTAAATGAATGTGTGAATGTAAGATCATTTTAAATGTATATTTTTTGCCTCACAATTAATTTACTTCATAAATTCAAGTTATATTTAATTAAATATTTATTTTATTTGTGAATTTATTACACAGACCAACAGCCATTTTGGTACCTTAGAATTTATATCTAATCTTGGGTATATTTAGGTCGCTGATGCCAAATGTGCCATTAGTTTTGCCCTATCAGCTTTAGTTTTTGAGACATGGTATTACCATTATGCATATTATCCCACTTTACGTTTGATATAAATAAAAAACGGTGCCTATTTGTAACTTCTAAATCACATAAAGAAAAAAGCAACCCACTAACATTACATTAACATTACAATAACAATATAACATGGGGTCTTTAAAAAAATTGATATTATCACATACTGTACTGTCGTTTATGACTTATGAGCTGTCAATTTGAGGGCCAAAAAATAATCCAGCTTTTAGTTTTTCTGTACTCCGTACAGCTTTCATCCTAAGGGTCCAAAGTATGGTCAAGAACCTTCACTAGCTATATTATCAAGTAAGATTTTTTTTTGCGAAAGAGGTTATAAGTTAATGGCTCTCTATATAAAAGTAGAGCTGGTAGAGAAAAATTGTTTACATATTTGGAATAAGCACACTAAGTACAGCCAAAATCCGGTAAAACCTCTGAGATACCAAACTAAATGTTCTTTTTTGTTGGGCTGTGTTATTATAGGTTCCAATCTGTACAATATTATTTTATTTGTAACTGTTTTGATGTGTTTCATAACATGATCATCTTCATAAAGACTAATCTATCTAAATAATATCTAGGATAAGTTACAGATGTACAGAAAATGAATTACAGTTACAGTAGAAACCCAATTTTGCATCAGTGTTGGCCACGGTCGTCTGGAGGTAGCGTGCCCATCTCTAGATCCGAAGGTCGCAGGATCAAACCCGGCTGCGGTCGAAGGGTTTTTCAGGACGTAAAAATCCTGGGCACGAAGTCCTCCGGAGGGGCTTTAAGCTGGGGGGCCCATGCCCATGTCGTAGATTTACAGCACGTAAAAGAACTCCAAGCCTAAATGAGAGCCTCTAGACGAAATTTCTCGGCCCTTTCACGTCCAAGTAATACCTTATTTTCGGGGGGGGGGGTTTGAGGTAATGGGCTTACTACCTGTCCCTCTGCTCTCTCTCGGAAAACAAGAGTAACAAAATTCAGATAGGTAACAGAAACCTCCACTTGGAGACCCTTCGCCCCAACATAGGGGATATAGGATTGCAGATACAGATATTGACTATCAGTGGTTCAATCTTATTACTATTATTATTATTATTATTATTTTTGTGTACGTTTTCAAATTTATTTTATGTACAGTATTTTATTTTATTGTAGGGCCTACAGTGTCTTTTTTGTTTGTTTGTTCGAAGATAAAAATATGAAGAAATGTACATCAAAGAAATGAACATTTTTTTGAGTACATTACCATTACACTACCTGCCTAGGATACCAGAAACTGGTCAAAGTTCTAAAATTAGCCATTATATACTTTCAAAGAAATGCCCTAAAGAAACTTCAATGTTGCACAAAGTATAGAAGCTAGTGGAAAGGAGTGTTCATCCAAACAAAAAATGACCCTCAGAGATTTCATACAATTACAAACCCATGTGGGACTACTTTAGTTATTCAGATAATCTCTTGTAGTGTTTGAGTGACAGTGCTCACAATGTAACTTCTGTATGAAATACCTTTAACATGTTGTGTTAAATGTTGGAAAAAAGTGTGGATGACTGAGTGGTTTAAGAGGGGACATACAGCTTTCGGTGAAATTCATAGGTGAGAAATAGGTGAATTTCATTATTTTTCTCCTCGTCAATGAATTACTCTACAATCTTGCAATCTGACATACTCTTTATTGACTACCTCTACAATTGCATACTATTTTCAAAATTAATCAAACTATTACAGTTATGGGTAATTATCGTTACAAAATGGCAGCTACGTTTTGTGCATTAAAATGCAGTTTCCGAGATAATTTCCACAAATAACAATATTTTTGAGTGATTATTTTTTCTACCTATTTGCAAACATCATATGAACAACATCATGTACAGTCTTTGAAATATCTACAGTATAAATATTAAAAAAAAAAACAATTTTAAAAAATTTCCTTTTTCATTAATATATATATTAAAAATAGATTATTTATGTTAAATCAATGATTGTAGATGATGATGTTCATATGAAATTAACACACACACAGAAAAATAATCACTCAGAAATATTGATATTTGCGGAAGTTGTCAAGGAAACGGCATTTCAATACATGAAACATGGCTGCCATTTTGGAACGATAATTACCCATAACTGTAACAGTTTGATTAAATTGGAAATAATATGCAATTGTAGAAGTTGTCAATAAAGAGTATGTCAGATTGCAAGATTGAAGTCTTATCACGAACCCGGCAGCGAGTGTGTGTGTAGTCGCTGTGAGCAGGAATGTGAACGATACCACGTACTAAAGTGCCCAAATAGAGGAGCGTCCCTAAAGAAATTCTGTCTTGAATGACACACCACTATATGCACATTTGTGCGAATTTCTTTATTCATTCAGATTGCAAGATTGTAGAGAAATTCATTGCTGAGGAAAAAAATAATGAAATTCACCTATTTCTCACTTATGAATTTCACCGAAAGCTGCATGTCCCCCTTAAGAATGAAGAAACTTTTGCTCATCTTGAGTTATATCATGTTTAATGTTGTACAGGGAAGTGTGCAAATAAAGACGATTGTAGTCCCAGCGTGGTTGGAAAACGCAAGTATTGTACTCAAAATTATTTTATTGAACTGACTATCCGATATTTACGATTATTCTCTTCACTGCAACAGAAAATAGGGTTTCTACTGTATACTACCAACTGGTTCAATCTAAATTGTTAAAACTGATCAAGATTTCAACTGTAATGTAAAACAGGCTATGTGTATATGTAACATTGTGCAGCCTAGGTGTGGTGCCAACTGCAACACAATGTGAATGTGAAGTGAGGCGTGTTTTCTAGCTCTACTCCTAGTTCTAGAGTGTCCTGTTTCTATCTAGTTACACAGTGCAAGTTAAACAAGATAAGGAATAACTATTTAGCTAGGCTTCCAGCTGGGTGGGTAAGAGAATTGATTCCAAAATTTTGGCAACTCTGGGAGAAGTGAATTAATTGAGGAAAAAGGAAGAAGAAAGGACAGGTGGAGTGGAGGGCAATAGGAAAATCAAGAAGTGTAACAGATAGATGGAGACCTGTGATTGGTTGGGAAGGAAACATGTTTTCCAGATCAGTCACAGGCGTCCATCTATCTGTTACAGTTCTGGTTTTCTTATTGCTTCCACTCCACCTAACAATTCTTCTTCTTTCCTATGCAGGGTGCTAATGAATAATATCGAAATATTTTAGCTGTGTATAGAGGGGACATAGACAAGCAACTTTTATTTGGAGATTTTTGCTGTATAACGTAACATGTATATGCTACAAGACATTAAAGTCATTACAATTTGGTGCTCTTAAGTCAATATTGAAGTGAAATAGGGTTAACATTTTCAATAAATTGACTTAATGCCTTCTTAGTAAGTTAAGTGATAGAAACCCAATTCTTAATCATTCATTAACAGCTATATAATAATTTAGAGTTTTCATAATCTGCAAAATTTACACACTAATCACATGACTGGCCACCACTGCATTTTTTTATTTTTTATTCATAACTCCAGTGTTAACAATGAAGTTTCTTTGTTTTGCATTTTTTCAAATGTTAGACATCAGTGGTGGCCATGTCCTGGGAAATTTGATGGTGTAACAGGAAAAATTGAATCCATAGAGTAAAAATCTCCTAATAAAAGTTGCTTGTCTATCTCCCCTCTATACACAGGTAAAATATTCCGGTGTTATTCATTAACACCCTGTATACTACAGACCTTTTCACAATTAGCTCACTTCTCCCAGAAGATGACAGCAAAACAAGCTGCCAAAAGATCATAATCTATCCCCCTACTCACAAAGCCATCTATTCTCAGTATTAGGAAAACCTCAAATTACACAACTATTTGCTTATTTGCATATAAGTGAATGATTCTGGAACCAGTCATTGCATCATTTGTTTTTATTAATCTAAAGCATAGTATTATGCTACTGGGCTTTACAGCCATGGGCTATCGACTGTCGTTCTAGAGTGACCCCATCATCAGAATTAAGATGTAGGTCAAAATTTCATTAAAAATATCTCATTGTCAATTGATGAGGCATCCGACATTTGATGAGAATTTATAGCCAGTTGGTCAGGAGACTTGTGGCGATGGCTCTAACTGATTGGTCGATCAATGGATCTATGGTTTTTGATCGACTCTTTCTTTCATTTGATACCTGACTGGCTACTGTCTGATTAGCTTTGCAGAACTGGATACCATGCTTTATTGAGTTTTAGCCCTTTTCTTTCAAATTGAGAAACAACTGACCCATTGACTGACCAATCAGTTACAGCCACCAGAAGCCAGCTAAAAATTCTCAACAAACAGCAGCTCCCACATTGGTCGATAACAAGATTTCATCAAGGAAATGTCGATCTAGATATTACCATTGATGATGTAGGTGAAACATCTGGAACAACATCCGATATATGATGGCTATATAGCCTGTACAGTTTCAAGTTTATTAAGAACGGCTGTGAAAGCCTGAATCATTTCACAAGCTTATTCTTTACACAGGATGGTAAAAAAGCATTAAATATTTTGAGATGTGGTAGTTTCATGAAAAAGCAAGAAAAATGTCTAACAGACAAAGGAAGGAAAATTAATATTTTTATGAAACAAGGGCTTTGTAACACCTGCCATTTTGGTGTCAACTGCGACTTGTCATCTTGGTGTGAAAACTCCCTAAATAACCACCATTCTGACACAAATACCACACTTGTGAGGAATATTTTGATTAGCATCCCTTATCCTATTTTAATTATTTAATTTAATATGTAATTGAAAGACTTATTAAAAGCTACTTTCTCCATGAAATCAAAATGTGCACAAGAGAGAAATATAAAGTAACTTAATTTAATTTGAAGATAGAACTTAGATATTTCAAAGATGCCTTCTTTCATCTTTTGAAAATTTAGAAATTTAAGTGAAAAACAAATAGGCCTACAGGCTCGTGGATCTAGTAGAAATAGGCTCATATGTCTAGGACAGGCTCGTGGGTCTAGTAGAAATAGGACCACATGTCTAGGATTTAAGTCATTTGATATTAAAAACCTCTTGAATATATTTCATTTTCACTGTAATAAATGAAGAATTCAGTTTTAATTACTATATTTACACAATGTATTCATATCAATCTCCGTACACTACTTCTTTACATTCAAATTTGCATATCGTATTCAGATCAACCTGAATTCTCTGAAGATTTTCACGTTGTTTAACCCATTAATATGTAACATTTTGTGTTGGCTGTAGTAAAAGAAAGGCCAGCAATGCTAAAATACAAATTAGCAAATTGAGCAAAATATTTTGTAGGTTACAATTTCAAGTTTGATGCATAACAATTGAAAAACAGACAATGTCATTTTGAGAGGTTAACCTATAATTTGAAATTGTGTTAGAATACCATCTGTACTATCTGCACTACAATAATTTTCAATCCAATCAAAATACGATCCACATCTACATGGCACTGAGTAGGGTACTTTCCAGCTGCATTGACCTTGACACTGCACATGAGTGTACTCGATACCATCAGCGTACTCAGACCAATCCAAATATGCCTTGTAAATGTACAGGTAGGGGAAAAAAAGCGGACCTACTAAAATATCAAAGTTGGCGATATGAGCCACTGTGCATGCCTAGAATCCGCTAGGCAAGGGCAGTGGCTCATATCGGAAACTTAGATATTTTAGTAGGTCCACATTTTTTCCCCTAGCTGTACATCCTATAATGTTATAACCACAATATCCTTTATTTCATTAAAAGGTGTATATCGAATTCATGTAATACTGTGAAAATGAGCACAAGAAGTTTTGAATTTATTTAATACTTTGAAAATGTACACTTGAAGTTCTGAATTGAAAATGAATACAAGAAGTTCTGAATTCATTTAATACTGTGAAAATAAATACAAGAAGTTCTGAGTTCATTTAATACTGTGAAAATGAATACAAGAAGTTCTGTATTCATTTAATACTGTAAAATGAATACAAGAAGTTCTGAATTCATTTAATGCTGTGAAAATGTATACACGAAGTTCCGAATTCATTTAATATTGTGAAAATGTATACAAGAAGTTCTGAATTCATTTACTACTGTGAAAATGAATACAAGAAATTCTGAATTCATTTAATACTGTGAAAATGAATACAAGAAGTTTTGAATTAATTTAATACTGTGAAAATGAATACAAGAAGTTCTGAATTTATTTAATACTGTGAAGATGTATACAAGAAGTTTGTTTAACATAAAAAAGACTTAAACTGTAGTTAACTGAACACAGTTTTACCAATTCCAAAGATCTGTTTCATTACACTCGTAGATTTTCAACCAACATAGAAAAAAGGTATGTGCAAAAATAGTTTCTATCTTAAAATCACTAAGAGTAACTTTTAATTGGTATTTAGTGAACATTTTGATTTCAGAGAGGAAAGTCACTTCAAATAGGTGCAGACTGTCACTATGCGCAAGTACAATATTTATGATCAAGACACAGAAATAATATTTGGAAATTTAATGAACATGTTACCTATTGACTATTACTATTCATAACAATATAAGCAAGATTCACAAGGATGTGATTAATACTATGTCAATAGCAATGAAACTTGAAACCATTCAAACTGATCCCACAAAATTACTTCATACTTCATCAAATAAATGGCAAATCAATAAACCCAAGGTAATTAAAAAAGCATGGTAAGGAAAAAATCTTAACAAGAAAAAGGTCTTCGTCAATGTTATGCCTGAACCACGAATGTGCAAAAATTCAGATTTTGACTTCAGTGCATTGCTGGCCTCTGTTTATACAAGGTGCATCTAAAGTGGGTTTCCATGGGGCTGTTTACAGAAACAAAACACAATTTCATGGACATATTATATTCCAACACACAGCAAGTGTTCAGGTATTTTTCAAAATATCGCTGCCGGAATTGAAAGATTTGTCTTACCGTGGCACCAACTTTCGAACATCTGTATCGTAGAAGTGTGCCACCTGGGTTTTGAACCACCGTGTGACAACCACTTTCACCTCTCTGTCATTCTTTGTCATTTCGTGAGGTGCAGGAAAAGATGGAAATCACTGAGAGTGAGGTCCGAGCTTTAGGGTAAAAGTTTAAACACCTCCCAGCCGAACTTCTGCAGGGGAGTTGCTAGGAGGTGCTTAAACATCCACCCTACATCCCGGACTTCGCTCCCAGTGATTTCCATCTTTTCCTACACCAAAGAAATGAGAGAATGACAGAGAGGCAGAGATGTTTGTCACACAGTGGTTCAAATCCCTTGCAGCAGACTTGTATGACACAGGTGTTCAAAAGTTGGTGCCATGGTATTACAAATGTTTCAGTTCCGGCGGCGAATATGTTGATAGCTAAACACTTGCTGTATCTGTTGGAATAAATATGTCCATGAAATAGTGTTTTGTTTCTGTAAACAACCCCAGGGAAACTTACTTTATGGACATGCCTCGTATTAATATTTGTTCTGCAGAAACCGCAAACTTATTTTATTTCCTTGGTAAGTAATAGTTAGTTCCAATTTCATGAAAATACAAGTTCTGCTTTATTTGATAGGTTACAGTAACGAATGTGACCCATTCATGATCTTTAAATTTTTGTACATTCGTGGTTCTGGCATAACAATGATGAATTATAGCATTATCTGTTCTCAACACTGGGAAAGCGTCAAGTAACACATACAAATCTCTAGAAGATTTTATTTTACTTGATTAATATTTGCAGCTGCTAAACATCAAACCTAAAGAAAGGAATTAAATTCTTTGCCATCTATTAGTAGAGTTTTCATTAAAATATAATAGAAATATTTCTAGTACTGCAATCTGAGGTAAGATTGGCCCAGTGAATGTTACATTGGCTTACATCACTTTTACTACATAGGTAGGTCAAAATAACTCATTGTACCAGGTCCCTAGCTCATTGGCATGAAGCTTTTGCTCATTTTAGTGCAAATCAACCCCTGACTGAAACTAAAATGAACATGGCAAAGAATAAAATCTCCCATGAGCACCATCTGTGCTCTTAAGGGGCTGTCACACTGGATCGATCGAGCGACAGTGACCGACTGACTGATATAACGAACCTATAGACAGCAGTGGTACCAGTCACATAGCATCGATCGCCAGTGATCAACAACGAGCGAGAGGGATCAACTGGTCTGTGAAATCAAACCTGTCCATTTTTCAATCGACGATCGATGGCAAATGGTGGCAGCACTCGGAAGCTTCGTACCCACCTGAATTTCAGAATTGATCCTTACACAATAATGTCGTTTTAGACTCATATTTGAATTAAATAGTTTTGCACGAATCATTTAAGGCACTTAAAACGATATCTTCTTATGTAATTTAATTGTACAAATACAAAAATATACATCGAGTTGTAGCACCTTACGGTAGGTGATCGAACTACAACAAACAACAAACCTCTTCGCTTTGCCGACTGATGAAGCTTCAAGTTAACAGATGTAGCCTGAGATAGTAGGCATAATATTTAACCCTACATCCCAACACATGTAGTATGATATTGTGCAGGAGATAGGCAGACGTAGCCTTAATAAGGTAATATACTTTACCTCTAATGTACAGTGATGAGTAGACCTAGTAAAATCATATAGGTACATAACCTATAATATTTCTGTTGATCGATGACGCACGATGCAGCGTGACAAGGAACAGAAATTTAGTCAAGAGCGCTTGATGGCAGTCGGTTGGTCTTGATCGATCGAAGCTCAGTGTGACAGGTCGCTTAGATATGCAGCAAATATATTTGTGACTAGCATAACCCAATTGTTCGTATGGAGAAAGCGTGAATAGTATTCCATCCCATCATTGTGAATCATGCATTCTAGAATACAAGTGAATCCATTCAGTGTAGCCAGTGATAATTCTGAGTCAAGTCTAAGCTAACTTAATTAATTAAACTGCCACTAGAAAGCTCTGCAGCGAGCGAGCACATGCTGCGCCATGCCGCTCCTGCACCACTACCTGCTTGCTATTGCCACCACCAACACCAACATCCAAACTTGTCAACTGAAGGGCTCTTAAAGTACGTTTTCACTAGTCTGCATCACACTCGGATGGATTGCACGCAACGGATATTTTGAGTGTAGTGCGGTCATTGTAACCACTTGACTTCATCGGATTTGCATTTTCAGCTGTTTGGAAAACATGACATTGAAAATAGAAAATCATATAATTCCTGGTAATGTTCTACAGTCAAACCTCCTTATACGGATACTGATATTTGCAGGCCCTAGCAAATCTATGAATCGTTACAGAAGGGTGTTCACAAAATATCTTAATCGCTATAACGAGGGACAAGTAAAGTTATTAAGATAGGAAATTTGCGGGGACAATAGAAAAATATCACTTAATGTGATTTCGAAGACCAATATAACGATAAACTCATTTAAAGTGGGTTTATCATTATATTGGTCTTCGTTATATTGGTCTTCGTTATATTGAGGTTTGACTGTATTAGTGACGTTAGTTTTCTATCTTTCATTTTGAGGCGATATTGAGCAACAATATGTAACATGACATTACAATAATCTACTCTTATACAATTCAACGGCCCTAAATAGCGTGTTTGCTCGCCCGCTTCGTGAGACATCGGGTATACTCGGCGATGTTCGTCTCTCGCAGTCTAAACTTTCATGACGACTACAAAATTAGGAAGGAAAACCATTTCTTTATTACATAAGGCCTAAGTGAAATGAACACAATGAACAAATATTCTAATTTTATTTTTACTTACAATTTTCATAGCTCTGAACCACAAACATTTTTAATAATCTACCAGTGTAATTTTCTTAAAAATCCTGGAGTCAATGAATAATGGCGGGCGAAGCCGGGGGCAACAGCTGTAAAATATTGATGGTTTTATCTCTTGAAATATCGCTGATAATAATAATCCAAACAAACCATTCCTTCCCTTGAAACATTATATAATTTCTGAAAATTACACTGAATTGATAAAATAAAATTCACATCATATTCATGTCAATAAACAGCTGAGAAACAATACGTATTATGTGTTCACAGGTTCTTTGGAACTACATAATCGATTCTGATATAGTTATCCCAGGGGGCGCTTTCATGTCGTGGAATGTACTCTAAAGCAGGAATTTTAGCTGTTTCATTAATTATTAATGGCTTAGTTTATGAATGATTCGCGTGCAAGTGTTAATAAATATAATGCTTTAATAATTATTACACTCTTAATTTTTAATTTTTAAAAGAATTATCGTGGCGAAGCCACGGGCACCTCCTAGTTAAATACAATTTACAAGAACCACAGCGAAACATTAACGTAGAATAGGATTATCATTCAACATAGAATAGGATTATCATTCAACTTCATTATTTACACAGAACATAGGCTACATCAGCTGAAGTCAACTCATATAATAGTGAAGTTGATGTGGTAATTCAACGTTAATATATTAGGCCTACATGATTTGATATGTTAATATGATATGTAGATAAAATTACTGTGAATCAGGAGGTAAGGCAAGACTGCCCATTGTCTCACATATTATTAATTGTATACTTGAACCATGCTATTAGAGAATGGGAGGACAATTTACATTCTTACTTGGAGAGATGCATGATAAATTTACTGTTTGCTGATGACCAGGCTATTATAGCCTACAATTACTCATATCTGCCTTTGAAATCAGCCGTCAAACTGTTCTTGAGTGGTATGCGTACCTTACACTTATATTTGTGGTACAAAAATAGTTCTATCAGGTTTTGATTCTGAGTATTTGACAAGCAGTGTCATTGTACAACAGTTTCTTTTGTGAATCACTACAGTTGGTTGAAAATGGTCGTATCCAGGCCCATTACTAAATTACGGTAGAAATTATTTTCATGAAGAAATAATGGAAATAAATTGAGTGTCTTTTAATTAATAAATAGAAAACAAAATATTCACTTTACTTCATAGTACCAAAACATAATTATTATAGGCATGGCTGGAGAAATATAAACATAATTTTATTGAGTCAAAGCTTCACCTAGTCTTTGAAATAAATCGTGATTGGGAGGTTGCGAGCGCCAGGTAAAATTCATACACAGTCGTTTAAACAGATCAAGTATAATTTGTAAGCAGATGGGTTAAAGAATATTAGAGCTACCTGTCTGCAATACCTATGAAAGCAAACATTTCCAATTTTCAGCAATCTAAAAGTGTGTGTGTCGAATGCCAACCCTGTTGCTCTGATGCATTTGGGGTCTGCCCATTTTCGAGTTATGCACCACTTGGGTGGGCCACATTACATGATGATGCGTAACTGGCAGAAGTGGTAAGGAGTGAAGAGACGAGTGTATGTAGTGTGAGGTGAGAAAGGGTGGAGGGGAAACCCAATGCCGACATTAGTCTACTCTTGTCGAAGACACCAAGGAGACAGCCATCCGATGGACAAATCACTATCAACAGTGGTATATGCCTCCATGTTGTATGCACTGTGGAGAAGTTTGGTATTGAACCCAGGTATATTTGGTGCGTAGACTATACTCAACACAAATCAACTCTGAACATACAATAAGCCAATAGAATGTTACGCAATGTGCGGCGTTGATTACTCAGCAGTGTGCAGCTGTCTCTGTCTAACAGATAGAGAAGGGAGATGCATGCCTACTCACTAAGAGGAACAAGCAAGCATTGTTTTAAGGTATTGCATTATTTTTAAATAAGCCGTTTTCTCTTCAACGGAGTGTCGTACAGATATGGGATTTGGACAGTTGGCTTCCAAATAAATACAGCTTTCCAACGGTGATTTCAGAAAAGACCTATATGTAATAGATTTTAACCGTGCAAATGAATAAGTGAAGTACATATCTTTAGCGAGGCAGCGCGGTTCGTTAACTGTACAACACCGCAACAACCTCATTAGCTTATCACTCGTCACGTGATTCTGCCTGCTCTGCCTCAGGTTCAGAGTTGTTCTGTGTTTATTTTAATGATTAAAAGCTGTACACCACCACCTCTTGAAAGTAATGGAATTATGAGAGAGACAATGAGCTGTTTCACACAGACAATCAATGTGCTAAATGACAAATAAACATAATGCATTTGAAATAATATGAAATGTTTAAATACCAGTAAACACTTGATAGTCGGCCACGGTGGTGTAGACGTAGCATGCCTGCCTCTAGATCCGAAGGTCACAGAACAAACCCGGCCGGAGTCGATGGACTTTTCAGGACGTAAGAATCCTGGGCACGGAGTCCTCTGGGAGGGACTTTGAGCTGGGGGGCCCCATGTCATAGAATTACGGCATGTAAAAGAACTTCAAGCCTTTCACGTCTAAGTAATTTCTTAGTTTCCGGAGGGAGGTTGAAAGGCTTACCACCTGTCCCTCTGCCCTCTCTTGGAAAATAAGCGTAACAAAATTGACATAGGTAACAGAAACTTCCACTTGGAGGCCCATCACCCCAACATAGGGGATGTAGGAAAACAGATCAGACACAATTGATAAAAATTACAAATTCTCCAGCGAGCTCACTGCCTAAAAGGATTTACTGGAATCTGATCAAATCTACATACAATATGCAGCGAAGATTCTCCAATCCATGTGATAAGATTGATGTATCCGATGTGGACTAGTGAATACATACTTTACAAATATCTGACATAAAAATGACAAAATCCGTTATAGCTATTTATGATGTAAGACTTATATAAAACTTAATAGGCAAGCACATTCATGTGAGCCTGTTATGTTCTTATAACATCAAAGATCATACAACATTTTATGTTATTTTGAATTGTAAATTTTAAAACAAAAATAAAAAATAACTTCAGTTCGCTTTGCTTAGAATAGTAATAAAAACACTTTCTGTATGTAACAGAATTCAGGCTCTTTTTGTTAGCAACAATTTATCTGAAACAAATCAGTGACTGAAACAGTTGGTCATCACAGAAATATTTGCATAAAAGATTGAACTATTCATAAAGAAATTATAGAAAAGGCAATTAATGAACTAATATTGAAAAATCCTTCACTATGAGAAGGAATTGCAGATTGAATGAATGGGGAGAAACGAAGGTTGTAAGTAAATAACATTGTATTGGCTTATGTTTGTGCTTTGTCAAAAATATTTAACTGCCAATATGTAGTTTATGAACAAAATTTTTATTGCCAAAGGAGTTATTTATAATATTATAGGAAAAAAAATTCCTCTGACACTGGGATTTGAACCCAGGACCTTTGGCTATCCGTGCTAATGCTCTACCAACTGAGCTAAGCCAGAGTTCACTTCACAGCACCAGAAGGAACCTCTCTCCTATGAGTGATTGCCCTTAATGGTCTACCTCACTGACAGACAAGTTATGCCATATGCAGTACTGTGAGGCACACTAATTAGTGATTTTTGTGACCCGGCTTCCACTGTTATTGTACAGTTAACATTCAAGACAGATATATATATACACAGATTATTGTCTCTGTTGGACATTACATGAGAATATTATAATATTTTGATTTGTAAATGATTAATAGGCACACGATAACAGTATTAGTATGAATATTAGTAATTGTAGTGGTTAAAATGAAGCAAATGGATAATAATTTGATTATACTAAAAGGAAGAGAATGACAGTGGCATCTACAATTTTTTGTTTACCCTGAACGGACTCAGCCCATAAAATGCAACTTTGCGTAGATGAAAAAATTCTGTTAAACAATGTTTACTATTCAAAATAATATAAATGTATTAATTCTTCCTAAAGTTTAACTTTCTGAAAGTTTTTGAGATTTTTACATGTCAGAATTTGTCAGCCTCCTTGTAACATGAAAGCTGTATGAAGCCATGCTATTTCCTAAGTTTGAGATGCTGGTGTTGGTAGGAACGGGTCATGGACCCAACATGCACTGCAGCCACCTAGAAACCTACAGAAATGCAAAACCTTGCCCACCGTGTGTCGAACTTGACTTTTGCTAAGAATCGTAGATCCCTGTTGAGAAGAAGTAAGCAGCATTAGACAGGAGTTTATCTCTCAGGGCAGCGGCTCACCTTGCGACACTTTTAGCACTAATTACGACGTCCATGTTCTAATTAGACATGTGTACAGGGTGTTTTATAAGTTACAGATAATATGAAGAAGCATGGAACAACTTTTACTTATCATGTTCTAAGTAATTTTGGCTTCATATACGTTAGAGAATGTGGAATGCTGAAATTACATTTTAGACCAAACACTAATGAAAGTTTTTAAGTTCTAAGAATAGACTTTTAAAAATATGTTGGACATATTTTGAAGCTATTTGCTACCGTTGTCAACCAGTCATCTGGAAGTTGGAGTAAGTCTGCTCATTTCCTCTAGTGGCTGAACTATGAACCTTCTGGCAAGATGTTCGTGGCATTTCAAAGTTTATCATTTAGTCCTTATTTTTAAAGTGACTATGTAGCTCATGAATCTGTGACCAATCATGTGCAATTTCAAACAATTACAAGTGTCTATCGTCATAATCTATCGGAACATGTTTACTTTATCTCAGGCATTGTACCAAGATCTGTAAGTCTGAAAATATCTTCTGTTAAATTTATTTATAGAATTTCAAGACATTTCACCCTTAATGACATCTGAAACGTGCCTTATCCTCAGCAGGCATTCCTTCAATTCTAGAACCAACTGGAATCAGCCGCACTGATGGCAAACGCCCTGATAGCCTATCAGGGCGTTTGCCATCAGTGCGGCTTATACCTTGGAGGAATGGTAAATCACTGCTTTGGGATGCCACTTGCATTGACACATTGGCTGGTTCCCACTTATCAATGACATTCAAACTTGCCGGTTCCGCTGCTGAAGCAGCAGTTAAGCTAAAACAGCACAAATACCGGGGTATCACCGATAACTATTTATTTACTGTGTTTGCAGTGGAAACCTTTGGCCCATGGTGTGCAGGAGTGAAAGAACTAGTGAAAGACATTGGGAATATCTTGAAGAGCATTACGCACGATCCTCGCGCCACAGATTATCTTCGGCAGCGTATAGGTATAGCTATACAACGTGGCAATGTTGCGAGCATTATGGGGACAATTCATAATTCTTCATCTCTAGAGGAACTGTTTTACTTTTAAAGTTGCTTATTCCTGTTATTCAGGTTGACTGTTTCATAATTATGTAACATGCTTAATTGTATAAAGATTTGTGTATATCGTTTATAGAGTTATAAATAATTTATGTTATATCTATTTCCCTATGAATAGAGATATGGATAATTAGGCTACAAGCAACTCTAAATTAATTTCATCACAACCTGTGAATACTACCAAAAATGGCCTGAAGGGCATTATGAAAGTGATTGTTTCTGAATATAATAAGTTGCCCAACAAAATTAAAAATTGTGTATTTACATTTTTTACATTTGTAAAAATCAAACAACATTTTCTTCATGAATATTTCAATAACTAAAGGTAGTTCATTTAATTATTTCAAATAATTTACATTGTATACCTATATTTATGTGCAAGTTATGTCTGTGTTTGTTTTATGTTTAACTATTTACTGTATATTATGATAATACTGCTGTCACCATCTTGTTAACTTTGTATTTTGTGTAATGACAATCTATTGTCTCTCTCCATAAGCTATCCTGGCTCATTGGGTCCTTTAAACAAATAAATAAAAAGTTAAATAATTTTATCGTTTTTTTTTATCACTTTCAATTGTTTTGATGTAAATTCACAAGGACTGAACACTGAAACGTCTTGATACCTGTGGCTATTTTGATCAAAAATAATTATTGAATACAACAATCGGGTATATATAATTTAAAAATAATGAATAATTATATATGTGTGTGGTGAAGCATAATATATATATCATATAATGATAAATACAATATTAAACACACAATATTATTGTAGCAATGAGGTTAATCTAAATGGTGACCCAGCTGTTCTTAACAAAAAGTGTTGGTGGCAGCATTACCATCGCGATATTTTGATTTTTACATCTCTGTTAGGGGTATGCTGTGGTGTAGTAGTTGAAGAACTGTACTACAAACCAGAAGATTGCGGGTTCGATTCCTGATGAGGTCGTTGAGATTTTTCAATTGGCCTAATCCTTCTGGTGGCACTACGGCCCTGGGGTCGACTCAGCCTCTAATAGAAATGAGTACCAGGAGCAATCCTGGGGGTAGAGACGGTGGGTGCATAAGGCTAACAACCTTACCACCTTCATGTGCTGAATGTCTAAAAAACTGGGAGCCTCAACCTCCTGGAACCCTTAGAGACTCCATGGCCTGTGTAGGGAACACCTTACTTTTATTTTTACATCTCGGTTATCTGAATGTCACCTAGATGGCATTGCTTATCATACTTATAACAGCACTTATTAGTGACGAGTATTATTAATTTTCTTGCTTAATTATGCAAACATTTGCTAAATTGCTACAATAAAGGTCTGGATTTTACCAAGATATATTCTGGACCTCGTGATATTTCCTACGATAATATTTTCCCAAGGTAAATTGTGGACCTCTTGTGATATTTCCTACAATAATATTTTCCCGAGATAAATTCTGGACCTCTCGTGATATTTCCTACGATAATATTTTCCCATGCTGCCTACTCCTTATTGACTATGACCTATAAAGTTTTGTCTTGAATCAAACAACATTTCAGGAACACAAAAGGGAAGACAGAATGAGAAATCCTGGCAAAGTGACGTCCTGATCAGAAGGTTCATACATCAGCCACCAGAGGAAACAAGCACAGCTACTTCAGCTTCCAGCAACGACTGCTGAAACACATCTCAGAAATTTCCAAAAGTCATGTATGAAGGAATTTGAAGCTTTACACATCACATCACATCAACATCTATGTGCACTTTCAAATTACTTTAACTTGGACGTAACAGACCACCATTCTGGGTGGCAAATGTTTTGAAAGTGGATATCACAAATCCCCATGTGGGGGTAGTCATATCAAACACTCTCTCCGAGATTGTAGAATTATGTCCATGTAGCATAACGTTGAATAATGGTCTCTTAGGCTTCCAACCAGGCAATCGGGATAATTGTATTCAAGCTTCCATTAGCTTACTCTGCTGCCACCTTCTGAGAGAAATGGGGAAAACTCTCTGTTTCATAGGAAATACCGAGAAAAGGCTTGATGGGGTGGAGTTAATAGGAGAGCCAGGAAGCGGATTGAATAGATAGATAGCTAGAACTGAATGATCAGAAAGGAAAATGGAATATACACTACTATTCGTACCCTCTTTCAGTACTTGGTATTAGCCAGACTTCAGTCATACCGTTGCAGGAACTCAGTCATACTGTCAGCCAAACCTCAGTCATACTTTCTGCCAGACTTCAGTCATACTGTCTGTCAGACCTCAGTCATATTATCAGCTACACCTCAGTCATGTTATCAGCCAGATCTGAGTCACATTGTCAGTCGAACCTCAGTCATACTGTCAGCCAAATCTCAGTCAGACTCTCAGCTACACCTCAGTCGTATTATCAGCCAGACCTCAGTCATACTGTCAGCTGGACGTCAGTCATACTGTCAGCTGGAACTTGGTCGACTTTAGTATTATAATAAGCTTTCTAATTTCACTGAATTACCTAAGTAGGTTAAGAAGGCTTCACCCTCAGAACAAATTATGCTTTATAGTTTTAACTAAGTAAACTAACTTTACTAAAGTATATCCAAGTATAAATACTCTTTATAAGTATAGTTTTAACTAAACTAACTTTAATGAATTAGTATAATAAAGAATATTCTAAAGTATAATTAGGCCTAATCTTTATAAGTACAAGTTTAAATAATCTAACTAAACTAACTACTTACTAAAGTATAACTAAAATATAACTAAAGTATAACTACACTTTATAAGTACAGTTTTAACTAACCACACTAACTACCCTATTGAAATAAAACTAAGATATGTAGGCCTACCTAAGTCTAACTACATTTTAAGTTCAGTTTTAACTAACCTAACTACACTAAAATAATTAACCTTACTAAAGTGCGGTATAACTGTAAAGCACAATTTTATAAGACTCTTGTTCTGAGGGGGCAAGACTCCTGAACACCCCTTATCAATCAATCTACCATCTTCACCAACATACATAATAAAACATTCAGTGTAAGTAACATTGTTAATGTCTCTACTTGATCTAATAAATATTTTTTTCTTGAATTTAACTATGTGTTATTTTATTTGTATTTTATTTAGTTTCCTCGTTAAAACTACAAGGTCCAGCTAGTACTCAAGCATCCATTTCTCCTTCTCAACCAATCAGATCTCTTTAACTAGTCAGTCCAGCTCTCCTATTGGCTCTCTACCCCATCAAATATTTTTTAACTCTTTCCTATAAAACATACACCTTTTCAAAAGTCAGCTCACTTCCCCCAGAAGATCGCAGAACAGAAAGTTGCTGAAAGTTCAGATAATTCTCCTACTCACCTAGTAGGAAGCTTGGAAATCATTGTTCATTCTCAACACTGAGAAAGCTTCAAATCACATAGAACATCATGTTGTTCTAATTACAAGATTTTTTGCATTGCTAAAATACAATTCTTACATTCGCCCATCTTATGGGTTACTGACGTGTTTTCACTTTTAACTCACTGAAGAGATTTGCATTAGACCGGACAGGAACTGAAATTAGGTTTACAGACGATGGTCCCAAGACTAGGCCTTGGGGAACTGAGTGATCTCAGTGATTGTGCAAAGCTGAAAACCTAAATTTCATTCCCATCCAGGACAAATTTTCATCTACGTTATTTAATATTGTAAGGGAACCTTTCTCTGCAGGTTGCACCGCTGCCCCAAGTAAAGTTAGCAAAGCTGTTAAAGTCACCAACTCTCTGACAATTTCACACTTTTCACATATGGTATAGAGTAAGTTAATCACTTCAAATACTGTTTGCCAGTCACTGAAATATTTTCTTAGTGAATTAGAAAAGTTACTTGGAAGAGTGACTAAAATTAAGATAAAAAGAGGAAATTAAAAAGAAGATTCAAACAATAAACTGAAAGTAAAAAAACAATAATAGTTTTCAGAAATCTTCTCATGTCTGTTTGTTCAGTTTACACTGACGTCAATCGCATTGGTAGTTTTCTCCATTTGGTACACAGAAATTTTGCCTACTTTTTAATCCATTGATAATTTTGAATTTTTAATCTTTTCCCTTAAGATTTAGGTCCAAAAATACTTTGTTCATTTTGTTTAGTCATATTTTTGTCCAGCTTTTCCAAATCCCACTTAATGTTTTGTCCATACATTTAAAGGGAACGGAACAGTTTTATCAATGGTAATTCCGTGAGAGGCATGAGAGGTTGTGATTTAACCAACAAATTTAATAGCAAAAAACTTGCAAGTAGGGAAAATCATATTCTCCAGTAGTATTTTATAAAGAACGAAATTAAATAAATAGACTGAATTACTTATTAATTTTTTTATTCAGATATCAGATAGTCGTATCTTATTCAGACTCGCTTTGCACATTTCATAAACATGCTCTTATTTTAATATGCATGTTAAATAACGTACTATTATAAATATTATATTTCACACTTCAGATTTGAGAGACTTTAACCGGAGTCAGGAGGTATAGGAGGTTTTCTATCTTCAACAAGTCCTACTGTAATATTAACAATATTAACATAATGTTTACTTTTATTATAAACATTGCTTTACAGCCATTTCATAATTACGGGTGGGACATTCTAGCAAATTATAACAATTATTTTTGTTTATAAATAAATTTAGGAATCGCGCACAAGTGTGCATTATCTCAACCTAAGACTTAACCTAACACCCAGTCCTGAACCCGGGGAGGGGATCTTTCACTACTGAAAAATCCCCGACCCGGCCGGGAATCGAACCCGGGCCGCCGGAGTGGAAGGCAGGCGTACTACCGACTCACCCACGGCGGCGGACTTATTTTTGTTTATTACATGTCATAAATAATAAATTAGAACTGGTTCTGCACATTCTGTAAAATCTATATGGCTTCTCCTTCGTTCTACATGCAAAGCATTATTTAAAATTTATTTTAAATATTTTAAATTTGTTTTTCAAAATCTGTTACGGGTGAGACATAATTTGGACACTGATTTTAATGATGAAAAACAAAATCTCATTTTCTATTCTGCTATTACTGTTAGGGTCTTAATGTTGTTATTAATGAAGGTATGAGGGATTAAATACATACTATAAACTGTTTCCAGGTTTTCAGAACATTTATTTAACTCATCAATAATAATTTAACAAAACTATCACTGTTATGGGTGGGACAAAAATTCCCTTGTTTGTTATTTTACATAGTAATTAACTACACATATTTTTGGAAGTTAATCTTATACCAAATTGTACCTTAAGATGTATATTTTCTCAAATGAAAATGGACATAACTGATTACTCTTGACTACTTGGTATTAAAGAGTGTTAAAATCATGCTAAAAATGGCAAAAAAAAAGTAACTCAATGCTATAAATAAGTAAATCAACAGATTTTACACATGAAACCACTTCAAATACACTTAAGTCCTTAAAATTCAGATAATTTGAGGTTTTAAAATTATTTTTGACCACCCAATTACAATAATTTTATAACTTCTCTCTTTGAGGGAAAAATTCCCATATTTTATGAAATGGCTGTTTAGTTATTCATAATTAACAGTTAAAGAAGCATTTAGTTTTTCCATTCTGTTATAAAATCTTTTACTGTTTTAGGAAGAAGGAAACATTATACAACATTCTATATTTAAGACTAGAAAATTAGAAATCATCACATGTCACTCCTCAAAGAACAAAAACATGGTAAAACTGCCAAAGAGTCGGTGATTGTTCATGTTATGAATGCAGATTAGAGAACTGTAAGCCAGTTGTGACCTGGTGACAAGGGTAACACGGAAGAGGAATCTTAGGAAGATTAATTCCCCCTATATAAGACTTATATAAACATAGGATCCCAGGATTTTTCTATGAATCCAGAGACACTTTGACAATTTTATGAAAGTAACTTCCTAATTGGCTATTTATTATTATTAAATTATTTTATTGCATCCTGTAACAGGAAATACACTATGTAAAAAAAAAAGTGCTACGTATGGTTTTCTATTGAAATCTCGAAATTTGTCCCAAAATTGATCGGTTGAGGGAAAAATAAAATCAGTTGGGTGTAACAAAGTGCCAGAATGTTTTGTTTAATCAGTGATAATTGCAATGCAGGAAATAATTATTTTTGTGTTTGATTTCCGAGTTAAGCTCCAGATTGATTCATTAAGCAGGGCTTACAGAAGAACAAAGGTCTAAAATTTGATAAGCATATGTGAAGGAATATATGGGTAGTGTTATTTGTCAAAGCTAACTGTATTGCAACTTCCAAAGCCATAATTATGATTACTGTAAAACAATATGTTGTCAAGAAAACTCATTTGCATTTGATAAATTCTTTCTAATACTTCACCATAAAATAGGCACTAAATTGGGTATTACTCTGGTACCGTTCAATCGATTTGGTGTAAAATCAATAGGATTCTTCCCATGGATGTTATAAACGTTTCATGAAAATCAGATAAAGCGTATTTTAGTTATCGTGTGAACAGACACATGGATGGACAGACATTTTCCCATCCCCCACACTAAGTCATAAAGTACCATTCTGGTAATGAAATGAATCCTCATTTTTAAGGAAATTTAATGCCCTGCAATGACTGTACAACTAAGGACTGAAGCTCTAGAAGGCGACGTATGTCAAAAATCGAGATGCAAATTAGTGTTGTTAAAAAATTTGCTATATTTGCTGGCAGATATCTCGAAAACTACTCATAATAGAAAAAATGTAAAGATCAGTCTTGTAGGAAATTTTATCAGCTTGAATTTTGAATAGAGTAACTTTCTCTCTACGATGCATTGGTGTTTTAGATATAAGCAGAATTAAAAAAGGTACCTTCTATGAGCCTCCCTGCCCCCTATTCACCTGGTAGGTACAGGAACTTTCAATATGTTTATCTCATAACTCCCCCAAACACAGTCCTGAAATAAGAAATTCTGTACCCAAGCATGTCCTCCACAACTCTTTATCGATTGGACTAAAAATGGAATTATGGTAAGTGTGTCCAGTATGAAAGGGTTGAACCAGGTCACATTCAAGCATCTTGTTAATTATACACAAGTGATTTAAATCAAGATTAACCACAGCTTTATATTTACACACAGTGTTATGAACATTTACTTCATTTTGTAAAACAAAAATAGAACAAACAAGTCCAGTTTCAGGAGAGGTTAGAATAAGTTGGGTAAGGTTAGAATAAATTGGGTAAGGTTAGAATAAGTTGGGTAAAGTTACAACATGCTGGGTTAGGTTAGATGAAAACGAGAAGAATATAATGATGGACTTTGGATGATTTAAAATTGTACAGAGCTAAATTTGTTTTATAAAGTTTGTTTGGTTGCTTTATAAAGACTATACAATAAGAACATTTGGCTTTGCCAAATATTGCATGTCCAAACTGGTTTGGGCAAAATAAATGGTCAATGGCTGTTGTGTGAGTTTGTTTCAAATACTACTACAAAAAATAACTGGAGACATTTTCATAGTCTTTAAAGTAGGAACTGAGAATCACTTTTAGAACATTTTATTACTCAGATTTTAATTACTCCTCAGTGCAGCAAAAAATTATCGTTAATAATTACCTGAAAATAAAAAAAACCATTAACAAACAAAAATGAGAAAAAATGGGAAATATTTCCACTTCCAGAAAAATTAGAGCTAAGCATTAGTTATGTTAGCAGCAATTGCATGAACAGCAGAAAAAACTATTATTTAAACTTAGTAAAAGAATTGCTTCAAAATGAGAGAAAAACAACTGACCCGCATCTGGTTCTTGAGGGAAGCGAGGTCGGCTCCCTCCTCTGGTACGGGCACATTGTAGAACTCGCCTTCCTCCTGAGTGAGCAGTTTGTACCAGCCCTCCACAGGTGCCTTGATCAGCTCCGAGATGCCAAATGAGAGTGACCCCATGAAGTCATTACGAGATGTGCGGTCCCAATCCCACACCTCTATAAGCAGCCGTCTGTCCTTGTCCTCCGCTTTCAGCTCACTGCAACACAAAGAGTTAACAATATGTTATATGCCACAGTTCTGATAATACCTTAGTCTAACCAAATCAAACATATTCTAATCTAACCGAATCAAACCTATTCAAACCTAACCGAATCAAACCTATTCTAACCTAACTGAATTGAACCCAATCTAACCGAATCAAACCTATTCTAACCTAACTGAATGGAACCTAAACTAAACTAAACTAAACTAAACTAAACTAAACTAAACTAACCTAACCTAGACCAATTAAACCTGAAACAGTCCTTATATGGTAATAATATAAATTAGATACCAGTTGCTTAATTAAGATATATTTTGTGATCTGTTGCCTAGGCCTTTCGGTGTTTCTACACCATCTTCAGGGCATCTGAAATTACAATGTTTTGATCTTATAGTATTTATGAGCATGTTCACCTGTATAATATGTATGTATCTTGTTTATAATATATTCAATTATGTTCAGTCAATGGTGTACGTAACTATTATTTTTGGGGAAACTTGAAAAATAAAGTGTATAGGTCAATTTCCCATACATTAGAAGAACTTAAAGACAATATCACAAGAGAAATTAACTCAATCTCAGAAGATGAACTTGTGCATGTGAAAGAAAATGACCAGGATATCATCCAATCCACATAGCACATGTATACTGCGATTTCCACGTTATTGTAAATACTGGATCTCTCCATGAAGAAAATAAAAATGTCAAATATAATACCAGACACGGGGTTTCCCATTGCCAAACCTTCATTTCTAAAAAAATACATTTTTGACCAACTCTTGGAGGAATTAAACAATATTAATAGCAGGGTAAAATTTACCATTGAACATCCAAAGGTAAGACTAGGTATTCACAGGAAAAACTAAGGTGAACTGTATATTCATAAGAAATCTGCATACCACCAAAGGATTAAGTACAACGTTTGGTGTAACTTCGCTAATAGAGCCATAAGTTGTGTAACAATCCCGAAGATTTGAATGTCGAAAAGAAGTAAGTTTTCAGATTGGCTAGGATCAATGGTTATGATGAAAGAAGAATGGATAAAATATGGAAAGAAGCAGAAAAACATAGCAGGAATAGTGATCGTAAGAGTAAGAACCCCAACATTAAGTATGTGGGAATGGCCTACCACCCAGCCGTGAGTGTGTCTTTTGAAAGGGTTCTCCAAAAGTTTGAATTGGTACGGGCCTACAAAACCAATAGGACAAATGAAAGCATATTCTCTCCAGGGCCGCCATATTTCGGGGTCGTGCCCAGGACCATGTACTGGTCGCGGGCCCCTCACCGACTGCCGACCATCCTCATTCATTTGTCTCTTCCCTTCTCCATGGAGCTTCCTTCTCCTTATTCGTGTAACAGAACATTTTATTAAACTATTCCAGTTTTCCATAAAATTATATCACATCACCAGGATCCAGCGGGTCCCTTAGGGGGGCCCGGGCCCGGGTCTCTTTGGTCTGGCAGCCCCGCCCATGTGGCGGCCCTGATTCTCTCAATATAAAAGATTCGGCAGAAAAAAGGACAAAATGGAATCCCCGGGGGTGTATTTCATCTCATGTTTGGACTGTGATAAATTTAACTTTGGAGATTGTTCAAAATTAGACTATGGGAGGATGAGGGACCGGCCTCAGCCAACACTTGATCGAAGATAATCATCGTATGGACGCCTTGAAGATTTTAAAGATCAAAGATGATGCGATCAGGAGGAAAGTGTGCGAGGCGTGGAATATTGGGTGAAACCAAGAGATTGTTCTGAATGGGTTTGACAGTGACCTGGGCGATGAGGGGTTGGGGGTTCTCAAGAGGTTGAAAAGGTGTAAATATGTCCCACATATTCCACTTCCACTAATGAATGTTATAAATAATAAAGTAGAAGTGCGCACATACCGTGCAAAGATTGCATTTACACTTAGTTGTCTTTGCTATAAGCGGCGATAGACTTACATCGTATCTTAGTTCGCAGGCTTCCACGGCCAGAGTTATAATTAAAATTATAGTAATTGATATCCGGGTTAGGCCGCGTCGTGTTTATGGTGTCTTCTGACGTTTCGGACAACATATCGTGTCCTTCTTCTGAGAAAGAATTGCAAGAAAATAAGTGCTTGTGATTAGTAAACAGTCGCACTGCGACTGTTTACTAATCACAAGCACTTATTTTCTTGCAATTCTTTCTCAGAAGAAGGACACGATATGTTGTCCGAAACGTCAGAAGACACCATAAACACGACGCGGCCTAACCCGGATATCAATTACTATAATTTTAATTACATCGTTTCTTGCACTTTATGATGTGGTACTGTTCACATTTTTCTGAGCACAAAACACAGATGCAGGTATCATTGGGGTCGTGGTAAGTCTTATTGGAGCACACCTTGTGATGAAAACCATGTATTGCTAGTCTTGTAGTCACGTGGCGCATTTCATAGTTCGCCTGTGTCCAGGTTCTGTCCAACTAAGTCTGCCCATTGTTGTGTTTTATTATTAGTTCTTCGATTTTTCTACTAACAGCTGATCAAGCGAAAAAGCAATCAGTCCTTCAAGTGGTGAGTGATAAATTTTCCAATAATGCGAAAGCAAGAAAACTTAATTGTGTTCTATGATTCAACAGCTTTAATAACTTTACCTCAGATTAAGGTGTGACTGACTTACACATCAGCAAAGTACAAACCTGCATACTTTGTTTCAGTACCGTTGTACAGTAATGTTATTAAGTGCCAGAATGATACTTTATAAAATTGTATGGGGGGACGGGAAAATGTCTGTCCGTCCATGTGTGTGTACGCACGATAACTCGAACACGTTTTATTGTATTTTCATGAAACTTGGTTTATACATTTATAACATCCACGGGAACAAGCCTATTGATTTTGGACCAAATCGGTTGACTGGACCGGAGTAATTCCCACTTTAGTGCCTTATGGTACTATAGTGGAAAAAGTTTATCAAATGCAAATCACTTTTCATGGCAAAATAGGCTATTGTTTTACAGTGTTCATAAATGGCTTTGGAAGTTGCACTAATATTAGCTTTGACTAAAAACACTATTATTTCACATATGCTTATCAAACTCGACCGTTAAACTGAGCGTGGTGGTCCAGATGGTAACATCGCTAGGTCCCTGGTTCATCTGCAGGGACGGAGAAGGTGATAATATTTTTTGACTGTAATGGAATTATTTACCAGTTTACAGTTCTCTCACTCTACTGTTACAACTTCCTTGCAGATGAAATAACTTATTCCTTTTTTGGCATTGGAGAATCTGGCAATTTCCACTCTGTGCTGACTCGTTCTCCTTCAGGATCATAATCATCACCGGTGATAACTGATTCGAGAAACACATTCCCTCATTCGGCAAAGAGACCCAACACCTCACAGCATGTCTCTATTCGCAGTCTTTTGTTCAGAAGTCACCTTTTGGTGTTATGCGAAATGCAAGCAGGGTCTACAACATATAGAGGGTATTAATGAATTTCATTCCTCTAGTGTTGAATTATATGATAATTAGAATTATATATTCAGCCTTAAGCACTAGAATGTGATTTTGTTAGAATCTAACAGGATATTGAGGCTGAAGACGTAGAATAATTACAGTTTATATAATTTATTGTTCATAACTTATATTGATACAGTTTTTGTTACATGTATATAAGGTAGGCTTATTTCATTTGATAATAGAAGGGAAAATAGAAGGTAAAAGAAGAAGAGGGCGAAAAAGAATATCTTGGCTGGATAACATTAAGCAGTGGACAGGATTACCAAGGGTAGATCAACTATTACATACTGTGGTTCATAGAATGAAGATGCATCATGTGGTCGCCAACATCCATTAATGGATAGGCAGAAGAAGAAGAAGAAGATTTCATACCAGAATTTACCCTTTAGTTTAACTAATAAACAGGATAGTCATATGAAAAATTGTATCATAAAATTAATTAAACGTCTATCAACTTGTGAAAGAAACTAGCATATTGATACAATAAATTAGTAGTTTAATCAACATGTCATGTGATAAAATGATTACAATTATTATAATCTTTTATATACAAATAGTTAAAATGTAGTTGATTATCAACTGGTCATAAGATATCAAATCAATTATTACAAGTATTGCATGACATCAAATTTCATTAAATTATGACGAAAAATAATGTCATTAGTATTCTATTTATTTGTATGACGTCACATTTCATTAATTACGACGATTATAGAAATGTATTCAATAAATAAATTCACATTTGCAGCTTAAAACACAGTAGTAAGGTGACATCAAAAGTTCGAAGATTAATTTATTAGTATGTTAATAAGCATTAGCTGTATTAACTATAATGACTTGAATCGTTGTTAGAGTGTATTTTATCTTTTTCTTCGCTTTCAGCCCAATAAATTCTGTTGATTCTTTTTTAATTTTAGATTCTAACAAAATCACATTCTAGTGCTTAAGACTGAATTATCATATAGAGGGTACTTTACTCGTATTCATTTCAATTTTTCTAGGCTATTCCATTACCAGGGTGTCTACAAGTTTTGAGAATCCAAATTTCTTGACCTTTTCTTGACTATTTTACAAATTTTCTTGACCAAGTACTACAGCATTTTAAGGTAAAAAATAGTTGATCCCGCAGAAACTCTTGTACCTTTTCAAAGTTCTTAGTTTGAGGAGGCTTTTTTCGGACAACACTCACATACTTTCTAGGAATGGCTTTTGAGTTTTCCAGCCACCTGATTGCACAAAACTTGAAAGCAAATCTTATGGAACCAGAAAAGTGTTTGTAATCTGCTTGTGTGGAAGGATAATCATTGAACAGATAAAAAAAGAGAATGAAGAAACTCATGAACTGACCACCCAATCTTGTTTTGAGCAATTTTATAGGCTCCATGTACAATATGCAAAGAACATGTTCCCATGTCAAAAATTTCTGGCTGGTCTGGGTCATCTGCTTCAATTTTGAGGTGTTCCATCAAATCAAGCAAAAATTTTAGGTTCACATTGGAACCGTCCATTGCAACTTGCATAGCACTCTCAAGTGACGACCACAGTCTTGAAATACCCCTGGTAAAAGTATCCACCAGTCATCTGCTGTAGCATGACAAGGAAATTCTGACGTCAAGTACCTAGTTGACACTGTGTTTGACTGTTCATCCCAAAACGTCATCACAAAAATCCATCTGACATCTTTGAGCCACTTTATTTAAGAGAATATTATAGGAGAAAAATTCCTCCGACACTGGGACTTGAACCCAGGGCCTTTGGCTATTCGCGCCAATGCTCTACCAACTGAGCTAAGCCGGAGTTCAATTCACAGCGCCAGATGGAACCTCTCTCCTATGACTGATTGCCCTAATGGTCTATCTCACAGACCGACAAGTTATGTCATATGCAGTACTGTGAGGCACACTAGTTAGTGATTTTTGTGACCGGGCTCCCACTGTTATTGTACAGTTAACATTCAAGATAGATATATGAGCTTTCATGAACCACAGATTATTGTCTCTGTTGGACATTACATGAGAATCACGTAAGTGGATTAAAAACTCGGGCAGGCTGAATCAGATATATGAAATGTCTAAGTCTAGTGTGCTCTGTCTGTTAGGCCTATTTTCTATTTTCATATTTGTAAGAAATTTAAAAGGCAAGTATGTATACTTGCATCTCATTTGTTATAGTCTAGGCCTACTATTTTGTTAATATTTTAAAATAAATCAATAACTATAATTTAACATCCTTTCCCTGTTAAATTTGTAAATATAAAACAAGGCATATATAAACAAGGCATATATTTTCAAACATAAGATTGCTTTGTAGTTAAGGCCCTCTCTATTCAGTATCAAGAATAGAATAAGCCTACTGACACCGTGGTTTCCACATTCATTTGTCCAGACTCTATGTATTTTCATTACCCCGTATTATGCAAACATTATTGAATGTTTTGAGGGCATGTTTCAATGCCAAAAAATACTTAAATCAAATACCTGTATTTTTTTATATTTTAAAAAAATCATTAAATATGGTTACACCACTGAAAGAACTGAATTCAAGTTCATTACACCCTGTTTTCATATTTTCATCAAGTTTTATTTTTGTTTTAAAGTGTTGAAATATAAACAATGCTGAAAACTCTGTTTCCAAACTACATTAATGAAAATTTTACCACAACACAATTATTACATGTGACATAATAGTTTCATAATGATATCCATACATTCATTATAACATTTCATCGATGATATTGCAATACGTCATACGTAAAATAATTGCCATCTTAATTTTAGTGCTTTTGTGATCAAAATGATCAGACCTACCTTCATACAAGATGGTAGGTCTGATCATTTTGATTACAAAAGCACTAAAATTAAAATCACAAATTGCAAAAATCCTTTGATTTCAAAAGACGACCAAAACAAAGCATCAACTTGACTAGATAACATTAGCAGCCATCTGTTGCAGAAGACAAGAACTACAAGTACAGCTGTTTGTTCAAGTGAATCTTAAATCTGGAGTTTTAGACATTTAATTATGGTCGAACAATAGTCGTGTGCAACTTCCATATAATAGTAATTATGAAAAGAACAAAATTATTTCAAAATTGGAGGCAGAAAATGGACACAATGATTAACTTTCTATTAATTAACCCCAAAATGACTTTGATCGAAGAAGCGAGACTCAACTAGATGTGGGCAAAGTGTGCAAAGACAAGTATGCAAGGCCTAAAGACCATAAATCGTGATTAAAATCAGTTTCTTAACTCCAACTGCAAACACTAAAGTGTATCCTACTAATGATAGGAAAGCGAGGCTAAAACATGGCATACATAGCAGTAGTATACTCAATACATTGACAGAACACAGAATAACGTCACAGTAAAATAAACCTGCTCTTAGAAAGTGACATTGGTTCTGAATTAACTTCTCCACATCAAGATGTATTGCTGTATATCCCAACTGAATGAAAAGCTGTTCAACTCTCCCATTATTACTACCATAGATCTTCCTGTACAACTTCAGATTTTCCTGGCATACTGTGTGCAGAACTTCCTCTCGGCTTTGCAAACAGAAGTTTCACATTTTCCAAGGCAAAGAGTCAATTAACACATTACATTAGGAAAGGTTGTTCCTCTCATGAATGAGCATATGTCTTTTGAGACTCCCTGTTTGGGAAAATGTCTTGCTACATATATCACACATGTATGGTTTGTGTCCAATATGAGTGAGCATGTGTGTTTTGAGACGACCTTTTTGGGAAAATTTTTTGGTACATATATCACAAGGGAATGGCTGATGTCCAGTGTGATTGAACACGTGTGTTTTGAGCTCCCCTTTTTGGGAAAATTTCTTTTCACATATATTACATGTAAATGGCTTATGTCCAGTGTGAGTGAGCATGTGTGTTTCGAGACCCCGTCTCAAGGAAAATTGCTTGGCACACATATCACACGTGAATGGCTTATGTCCGGTGTGAGTGAGCATGTGTGATTTTTGATTCCCTATGGTGGAAAATTTCTTGGCACATATATCACACCTGAATGGTTTATATCCAGTGTGAGTGAGCATGTGTGTTTTGAGATTCCCACTTTGGGAAAATTTCTTACCACATATATCACACGTAAATGGCTTATGTCCAGTGTGATTGAGAATGTGTCTTTTGAGATGCCCTCTTCCAGAAAATTTCTTACCACATATATCACACGTAAATGGCTCTTGTCCAGTGTGAGTGAGCATGTGTGTTTTGAGATTCCCTCTTTGGGAAATCTTCTTGCCACATATATCACACGGGAAATGTTTGTCCGGATTACGAGTTAGCTGTTTACTGTTTCCAGCAGATGATGAGCTTGTAGATACAGGAGGCGAGTGTGATTGCATTAGCTGATCCTCTACTTCATTATTTACTTGCGAAACTCCTGAAATCTGACTTATGTTGTGCATGATGCTGTATGCTGTAGAATCATTGTGGTCTGTGACCTCACTTTTGACTTCTTGTGTCTGTATTGTCTCGAATGTAATTGGGATAGGTTCACTCTTAGGTTGTGTTTCAGGAATCTCCTCCTTTATTTCAATCTTAGTACACTCTGATTTAAGTACAGACTCCATTCTGCACCATACATTCAAGACGCGGCAAAGACGCAACACGGTGATCGCTTACTGAACAACTGAACTAGCATGTCTCCAGTTATTATCTGTAGGGTAGTGAGTCCTGTAAATACATCAGCTTCTGGACAGTCAACAAAGTCTCTAGCTTCAGTCCACAGCATAGGGATGTAGCCAGTGATCTCAATATATTGTAACAAGGGCTCGTCGGGGTTCAAAATGAGAACACCGAGTTTATAATTGAAGGATGGAGGTTTCTTTATTTCCTACAACAATTGTCGATACAGCCAGAAACTCCAGACTACTTGCCAGTTCACTGTCCTGTTCAGTGCTCACTCTCACTGTGCTCAGTCCTAATTACAGCACTGTTCCAGTCCAATCCAGATCATCCCACGTCGCGCCGGCCAACTCCACAGTCCTCGCTGCCGCTGTGCGATCCACCCGTCGCGCAGAGTCCCCCGGGACGGCACTGCCTCAGCCCAGATCAGCTCACCAGCTCTTCCGTTCACCCTTCCCTCCGGTCACTAGTTCCCCGTTGACTAGCTATTCCGCTGTCGGGTCCCTCCGGTCACTGGCTCCTCAGCTTCCCAAGACACACTCACTTGAGGCCGCGCTGATCAGTCCTCTCCGTCCAGCTCACCCTCTGACGCTGACGCTCGCCGCTACTCACGGACTGCCTCTCTGACTGTTCCCTCGTTGACCCTCCGGCTCTTCACGGACTGTCTCTCCTCTGATGTACTGAGTCTTCACACTGAACTGACTTCATTCACTGACTGTCTCTCTCAACTCCGATTCACTGACTGACTCATCACTCCTCGTTGCCGTCTCTGACTCTCTCTCCTTGACTGACTGACCAGCTCGCTCGCGGCCCCATATATAGGGCCGACGAATATTCCAGACCCGGTCTCTCGAAAGTTCTCCGCCCGCGCATTGTCTAGAATGTCCGCGCGGGGCGCGTGGCTCCACCTCTGGCCCCTCCCACGAGCGTGCACCGTCACTCACCGCGCCAGGGAGTAGGCTGCACCCGTCGGCACGCGGCTCCAATAGCCGTACTGCTGTCACGCCCACTGGCGCTCGTCTGCCGCCCATCCACTAGGAGGAGCGCGATCTTTCTAGACTCCGTCGTTTCTCGTTCTTTCCGGCTTACTCCTCCTTCAATCGGTTTCTAGGCTTTTCTGGGCTTTGTCACATTGCCCCCTCCTTAAGGGCCTTCGTCCCGAAGTGCCCCATGATGCCGCCAGACTGTCCAGGTTAACTACCAGCATCTTCCCTCCTGGCTGTCGTTGGATGCGGTAGGCTTCTGGCCACTTGGTGAACTAATGCATGGCCAACAAGAGGAGCCGATTTCCGTCATCAGTAATGGAACATGGGCCTGCCACGTTGTATTGCCTCATGGCACCACGGCTGCAAGTTCTAGGCCCTCTGCTGGCAGCACAGGTGTCGCGTTGTTCACGCCGCCTCTCGGCGTCACTCCATTGGTGCAACCAGTAGAACATTCTCCGCAGTTTGTCGAGGGTCCGGTTTGCTCCCGAGTGGTCACCTGTTGCTCCTGCGTGGACTTCCTCCACGACCTCCTTGACTCCGGCTCTTGGAAGGACTAGGTGTTCCGCAGTCGCCTTCTCATCCGCAGACTCCCAGCTCCCTTTCAGGCCCCCGTCCCTGACCACTAGGGCGTCCTGCTGGTTCCCATAGCCTTCGTAGATGGCGCTGCGACTGGCTTCCTCTTCCCACGTCGGTCCCATACCGGACATGGCGTCCCTCGGTGTTTGTCCTACGCTCACGTCGTCCCGCGGTGTCTCTCCTACGTCCACGTTGTCCCGCGGTGTCTGTCCTGCGTCCACGTCGTCCCGCGGTGCCTGTCCCGCGTCCACGTCGTCCCGCGGTGTCTGTTCCTCGTCCACGTCGTCCCGCGGTGGCTGTAGTACGTCCACGTCGTCCCGCGGTGTCTGTTCACTCAGGGCGTGATCTTCCCCTTCGGTAACTGGTGGCACGGTGATGGCCATGTCCTCTTCCGGCTCTTCCTTATCTTCCACCTTGGCCTCTCTTTCTGGTTCACTTTTCACGGCCACCAGTTCGCTGCCCGGTTCATTCGATCTTTCCTTGGCCGGTGTCAGTTCCTGCTCGAGTTCATCCTTAGGGCTTAAGCGCAGGTTCTTCATCTCATTTATAATTTCTCTTATTTCGGTGTTCTGCCGGTCCATTTTTTCGATCAGTCGGTCGTTCTGCTGCCTCAACTCGGTGCTCCGCTGATCAATTTTCTCGTTCAGTCGGTCTTCCATGGCGTGAAGTAACGACTTTAGCATGTCCTCCATCTTGCGTTCCTCCATCTTGCCTTCCTTCAATTATATCCCACTTCTGACACCAGTGTAACAAGGGCTCGTCGGGGTCCAAAATGAGAACACCGAGTTTATAATTGAAGGATGGAGGTTTCTTTATTTCCTACAACAATTGTCGATACAGCCAGAAACTCCAGACTACTTGCCAGTTCACTGTCCTGTTCAGTGCTCACTCTCACTGTGCTCAGTCCTAATTACAGCACTGTTCCAGTCCAATCCAGATCATCCCACGTCGCGCCGGCCAACTCCACAGTCCTCGCTGCCGCTGTGCGATCCACCCGTCGCGCAGAGTCCCCCGGGACGGCACTGCCTCAGCCCAGATCAGCTCACCAGCTCTTCCGTTCACCCTTCCCTCCGGTCACTAGTTCCCCGTTGACTAGCTATTCCGCTGTCGGGTCCCTCCGGTCACTGGCTCCTCAGCTTCCCAAGACACACTCACTTGAGGCCGCGCTGATCAGTCCTCTCCGTCCAGCTCACCCTCTGACGCTGACGCTCGCCGCTACTCACGGACTGCCTCTCTGACTGTTCCCTCGTTGACCCTCCGGCTCTTCACGGACTGTCTCTCCTCTGATGTACTGAGTCTTCACACTGAACTGACTTCATTCACTGACTGTCTCTCTCAACTCCGATTCACTGACTGACTCATCACTCCTCGTTGCCGTCTCTGACTCTCTCTCCTTGACTGACTGACCAGCTCGCTCGCGGCCCCATATATAGGGCCGACGAATATTCCAGACCCGGTCTCTCGAAAGTTCTCCGCCCGCGCATTGTCTAGAATGTCCGCGCGGGGCGCGTGGCTCCACCTCTGGCCCCTCCCACGAGCGTGCACCGTCACTCACCGCGCCAGGGAGTAGGCTGCACCCGTCGGCACGCGGCTCCAATAGCCGTACTGCTGTCACGCCCACTGGCGCTCGTCTGCCGCCCATCCACTAGGAGGAGCGCGATCTTTCTAGACTCCGTCGTTTCTCGTTCTTTCCGGCTTACTCCTCCTTCAATCGGTTTCTAGGCTTTTCTGGGCTTTGTCACAATATAAACAGGATACACAACAGCTGTGCTTTGGAACTGCATAAATCGTGACGTTCACTTTTTGTTAAGTTGGCTACTCCGTACGTATTGAAGAAGTGTGCTTCCTATGGTATACGTATATTTATGAATGCGTTTTTGTTATTTTTCATGACAAAATGGTCAAATATTGCGTGGCATATGGCTCCACAGAGCTCCAGAGAAATGGAAGTGGACTTAGGCCCCTTCCCCCAGCAAAAGCTACGAACACGACAATTTTTAACTTATTTTTCTATGGCTAGCCTTTTTGTCTTTCAGATCGTCTCCATGGGCTAAGCTATACGAAAAAATAAAAGCCAGAATAAGGGAGCGAACTCATGTAGTATTTAATGTATTTATTTATTAAATAAAAACATATATTAGTCCAAAAATATTAAGTTAACTAATTAGCAAAATACAAATATGTGCATAATTAAAAAGTAATGAAATGGGAAAATGGTCATGTTTATATATGACAAAAATTAGGACATGTTCTATTTTTCATCAGTTGAATGATGCATTTCAGCGCAATATCCAACTACGCATCTCCTAGTAACCTCTCACAGCAGGAGACCAAAATATTAATAATAGGAGTCAATTTTTTGTAATTGGTAACACGTCAAATATGCAATATTTGTATTTAATACAAAAATTCCGATGAGCAAAAAAAGAGGTGGAACATTCTTTTTATATTAGGGTGGGGCATCACTAGGGACCCCCATAGTAAGTGGGGCCCGGGGCGGACCGCCCCCACCGCCCCGCCCTAGGAACGCCACTGGTCACCCACAGCGAACAGTATATTAAGCAGCAGACACCTGATTGCTATAATGTCAAGGTCTGGTGCACTCGTAAAATTACTAAAAGATGCTGTACCATCAGTCTTCAATTTTCCAGGACATTTTCAAAAAATTATTGTTCCAAAAAGACAAGTGGTTCGTAATGTGTTTAGTAGTAGGCCTACTTTAGGTACCATGTAGGAATATAAATTATGCAATATGTCAGTCATGTAAATATAACTTAGTATTCTTATGCATGTAGGCCTAAATTTTTCATGCTAGTTTTTAATCGCAGAAATAAGAGGAAGCACAAGTTTTTGTATAAGACCTCGCTGAAAATTATACGAAAATAGATAAACAGACACAAACAGATGACCTCCCACCATCTCCTATCAAAACAGAATTGAGAAAAAACAAAAGGCTACAGACAAGAACAAAAAGATAAATATCATGGCTAATTAATTTCAGATTTGAAGAAAAAGGAACTTCTAAGTAGTATTAAGACTTTAAGTATTTTGAAATTTCATTTCAGTGGCTTCCCTTTGCGCTAGTCTACAGGAAGTATTAACAAAAAATAATAAATAATGTGAATTGTATCCAGTACAGTATCGGTACAGTTGAAGGTCACGGTTTATGCATTTCCAAAGCACTTAGCACAGATTTTGCCTATTCTCTTTATATATAGAAATGAAGCATAATATCGCAATATGTAGGCCTAATGTGAAGTCATTTTAAATTTTTAAATGCGAGTGTTTACAACTGTTTACCAATGCACATTCACGCCTGATTTAGATAAAAGAAATATTTTTACCAAACCATTACAATATGAAATTAGTATTGTTATGTACTTAAAAAGCATCAAGTAGTTTATATTGAAACGCTTCATTCATAAAAGTTTTAAAAAACGCCAATACATCTTCATAATTCCATTAATACACATGAGTTTGTTAGAAGGAGATACGGGATAGGAGCTAAAGTATACGTTCACTTTCATGGCGGACCGCGAACCCTGCCGTCACGATTTTTCATCATGCAGTGCTACCTCCAGTATGTAATAGAGCTCAATGGATGTAGCGAACTGCATTTCGCATTCGCATAACCATAGCCCGCTAGTATGCTTTAACCATTGAGCTCTATTACATACTGGAGGTAGCACTGCATGATGAAAAATCGTGACGGCAGGGTTCGCGGTCCTCCATGAAAGTGAACGTATACTTTAGCTCCTATCCCGTATCTCCTTCTAACAAACTCATGTGTATTAATGAAATTATGAAGATGTAATGGAGTTATAAAAACATTTTTACAAATGAAACGTTTCAATATAAACTACTTGATGCTTTATAAGTACATAACAAAACTAATTTCATATCGTAATGGTTTGGTAAAAATATTTCTTTAATCTGAATCAGGCGTGAATGTACATTGGTCAACAATTGTAAACACTCGCATTTTAAAAATTTAAAATAACTTACAATAGGCCTACATTTTGCGATATTATGCTTGATTTCTATATATAAAGAGAATAGGTAAAATCTGTGCTAAGTGCTTTGGAAATTTATAAACCGTGACCTTCAACTGTATATCGTTACTGTACTGGATACAATTCACATTATTTATTTATTTTTAAAATAATTCCCGTAGACTAACGCAAAGGGGAGCCACTGAAACGATATTTCAAAATACTTTAAGTCAGTAGGCCTACTTAGAAATTCCTTTTTCTTCAAATCTGAAATTAATTAGCCATGCTATTTATCTTCTTGTTCTTGCGACAGACAATCATCTGTAGCCTTTTGTTCTTTCTCAATTCTGTTTTGATAGGAGATGGTGGGAGCAGGGCCGTAGCAAGGTCCTTCTGCACCCTTGGCGATTTTGTCAAATCTGCGCCCTCCCTGAACAATTTCTTTAAATTTCTGTAAAATTCTTTATTATTCTAACATAAAAACACTTAGTTGAATAAAAACACTTTCTTTAACGCACTTTATTTACCTTAGTAAACTTCTGGACGGCCGTTTCGCAGGTGGTGTTCCTGCATCATCAGCAGAGTGCCAACTCTGCGAAACGGCCGTCCAGAAGTTTACTAAGGTAAATAAAGTGCGTTAAAGAAAGTGTTTTTATTCAACTATTTGTTACACAACGCTAAAGTCGGACACAAGAATGAATAAAACCACTGTTATTATGAAAGAAAACCTAAACCTCAATTTGAAAATGAACTAAGTGTTGGACTTTCAAGGTACTTAAACCTTATTTTCAGACGACTGAACTACTTGAAAAAATAATTAAATCATAAAATCTAGTATCAAAAGTAAAGTACATATTAGGCCTGAGGCCTACTAAAATGTTTAAAACATTAATGTAGGTAAAAGTATTTTTTTCGAACAGAAAATTTTTAAAACGGCTTCTGCAACATGCAATGATAAAATGTAAAAATGCATATTATTTATTTATAAATTACACCAGTCTAAAAAAAGGCGGGATTTTTCATGGTTAATTTTGCGCCCTCTTTGTACCTGCGCCCTTGGTGGGGGCCCACCTCGCCACCGCCTAGCTACGGCCCTGGGTGGGAGATCATCTGTTTGTGTCTGTTTATCTATTTTCGTATAATTTTCAGCGAGGTCTTATATAAAAACATCTGCTTCCTCTTATTTCTGCAATTAAAAACAAGCATGAAAAATCTAGGCCTACATGCATAAGAATACTATGTTTACATGACTGACATATTGTATAATTTATATTCCTACATGGTACCTAAAGTATGCCTACTACTATCCACATTACGAACCAGTTGTCTTTTTGGAACAATGATTTTTTGAAGATGTCCTGGAAAATTGAAGATTGATGGTACAGCATCTTTTAGTAATTTTACAAGTGCACCAGTCCTTATGACTGATAGCAATAAGGTGTAAAGTGTCTGCTGCTTAATGTACTGTACGCTGTGGGTGACCAATATTTTCTGCGCATTGCTTGAACCCACTTCTTCGGAATATCAGGCCAAGAAAATGGAAACCTGTATAAACATGGAAGAAAAAGACAAGCGTTCGTGGCTATGCTACGCTTGCGGTTAAGTCAGATTCGGCCAGTATCCTCAAATGTTCCAAACAAAAATAACCTACTTGTGAAACTTAAGTCCACTTCCATTTCTCTGGAGCTCTGTGCAGCTATATGCCACGCGATATTTGACCATTTTGTCATGAAAAATAACAAAAAACACATTCATAAATATATGTTTACCATAGGAAGCACACTTCACCAATACGTACGGAGTAGCCAACTTAACAAAAAGTGAACGTCACGATTTATGCAATTCCAAAGCACAGCTGTTGTGTATCCTGTTTATATATTGAGATCACTGGCTTTAACAGCCTCGGCAAAGCTTACCTCTCCTTGTTATAGTATTAACAAAAAAAAAAAAAAGCGCACAATGTGCATTTGTCAGTCTCCTAATCTTCTGCGCAGAAACTCGAAAGGGATGCTCCTCTGTTCCTGCAGAGCTTTGCGTGGTATCGGTCACATTTATTCCCACACCGTTCACAGACACAATCCTCCCCTGGGTTATTTATTTTATTTTTTTATTTTTTATTTATTTATACAAATTTATACAAATATACAAAACAAAACAAGACCACCCGAATGAGCAAGCGCTCGTGCTCGGGCACAGTTCAGCCATTTACGTTACAAAATACAAATTACAATTATATAAAGAAAATATAATATTAAATCAATACCTAAAAAATAATAATAAAAAAGAAAGAACAGAATAGTAAAAAGAAAAAAGGAAAAGTAGTTAGAACAAAAATTGAAACCCTGAGTTATTACAAATAAAATAGTTCCTTAATTGTCTACTAAGTACAGAGTGAAGTAACTTTTGAACTATGAAATAAGATTTTTGATAAACTTATTGAATTTTTTGTTGTTCATATGTACTATTTCTGGATGTGACCTAATTATAGAGTTATAGAGTCTTGGACCATAATAAATGCTATGTTTAGAGCCAGAAGAGGTGAAGTATTTTGGTTCTATTAAAGGCAATGTTTTATTTCTTCTAGTATTGTAATTATGAGGATCCGATACATGTACGTTGCGGTATTTTTTAAAGTATTTTAAAAGTGTGAGCATATAAATTTGTTCTACAGTCATCACATTAAATTCAGGAAATATCAATTCTGTTGGATATTCTATAGGCTTTTTGAAACAAATTTTTATAATTCTCTTCTGTATTAGAATCAAAGGAGTCAATACAGATGTGCCACTTCCTCCCCAGCCAATGATACCACTTTGTGGTACACTTTGTTCCTGCATAGCTTGAAGTGGAATCCGTGAGCCGCGAATCTCGTGATTGTGTGTCGTAGGGTGAAGTCTGCCTCCCTCCACTGATCCGTCGTCAAAGCGTCTGTTGTGAAGAAGTCGGGCCAGATCTCAGATCCCTTCCTTGCCCGGTCTCTCAGAGCTTCTTCTACCGAGGGTGTCCACGGGAGTAGATACCGGCAGCATAAGTCGTTGATCAGAAAAGTTTCCTTGGCCATGGCATAGGTTATCCTTGATGGAGTGTACCGAGACAGACACAGTACTCTCTTCAAGTATCTTGCTTTGATTTTCTCTATTTCAAGCAGTTGTTTCTTTGTCAGCTTGTCCCAGATAAGCTCGAGGCCGTATGTGGCAACAGGGAGGACTTTCCACCTCGAACAGCTTTAGCGCAGTCTTAACTGACATTCTGTTGAGATGCCTGATGTCGCTGAAGCTCCTGATGGCTGCTTTCACTCTCTCCTTTACATGGATCCCAAATGCTGTGCCAGTCGTTTGCAAGGTGACTCCCAGGTATCTAAAGGTGTCATAGGCGTAGCGAGGGGGGGTTTGAACCCCCCCCCCATTGATTAAAAAAAGGAAAATTGTATAATTTTTTTAAGTCTGCCCATAAATTGCTTAATACAAGTATAAAGCGTGGGAAGCTTAAAACTCGTTATTTTGCGTCTTAATTTTTAAAATTTTCCGGGGAATCCCCGGAAGCTTAAAATTTGTTATTTTGCATCTTAATTTTTAAAATTTTCCGTGGGAGATCCCCCGGAAGCTTAAAACTCGTTATTTTGCATCTTAATTTTTAAAATTTTCCGGGGGAGGGCCCCCGGACCCCCCTCTCCTTCCATACTCGCCAGACCCCGCGGATGTTATACCCCCCCCATATGGTCGGCCTGGTTACGCCTATGAAAGGTGTTCGTAATTTCCAGCCCCTTCCCGTTGTAATTTATGGTGTCGTCCTTGCCCAGTCTTCCTCCTTTTCGGAACACCGTCAGCTTGGTCTTGTCTGAGTTTATTTGCATCTCATTTCCGTCTGCCCATGAAGTCAACTTGTCTATGGCTTTTTGGAGCTCTGGCTGGTTACTTGTGGCTAAGACCATGTCGTCTGCATAAGCGTACAGAGCTACACTTGGGGCCACTTCGTGGATTGTCTCGACTATGTCCTGTCCTTGTTATAGTACGTAGTTACATTCTCCTCCGTTGTGGCGCTGGTTACAGACGGTTCCTCAGATCTCCAGACTACAGTTACAAACGTAACATCTTGCGTCCAAGAGGTTTAGAATTTAAATATTTTGGTCTTTATAACCTTTCAGTTTGAACAAACGCCACACGTTTGAGCACTATAGGCAGGAAATATTTACATACACCACCAGCTAGAATATTCGGGTGCTCTTGCGATTCACAGTCTGCACACGCAACGGTGAATAAATTTTTCAAGTCAGGCATTAAATACGACTCTAATTGTTTTCGCACACCACAGGATGGCAAGTATTTCATTGCACTTTCGACAAAATCCAAAGTCAGACATAACATGTTAACGAAAGGTGTTGTGGGATAATATAGGCTATCTCCAGTAGCATCTCGTTTGTATATTATGTCCATAAGAACTGAATTGCAGGAAGTTGTAGCAATTGCATTTCTGCAAGAATTGCAGTCCATAATAGTGACTAATTTTTGTATTACAAACCCTTCAACGTATGCAAGGGAAGACAGTCTGATACTATCAATATTGGAATTCCTGATCATATCAAGCATCAAAAGTTGCTTTTTAGAATGTTTTTCCTGTGATAGAACATTTTCAATATTTCTATGGTATTGATTCTTTTCGAAATACTCTACCATATCAGATAATTGTTTTGAATTGTGCTCAACGCGAGCAACTTTATGATTTAGACGCCAGATTTTAGTTTTGAGCGCAGTATTTTCTCTTTCTAGTTTTCTAAATTTGCTGTCAAAATCTTCATCAGTTTGAACATCGACTGAAATGTATTTTGTGTTATCAGACGGTGGGCTACAACATGTTTCTTGGGGGCTAATACTCCTTTTTCTTTTTCCTTGCAAGCTTTGCCGTATTATATTCCGCCTTGGTTTTATAACTGGCGGTATTTTATGTGCTGGATAATTTGAAAATACACTAGGCACGCTTCCTCTTTTCAAATTAGGAACATAGTCATCTGTAGAGAAATGCTCACTGCAGACTAAAGATGAATTTGATTTTACATTAGGGACAAAATTTTCTCTAGAAATAGTTTTCAGCCATCTGTTTTTTAAATCTTCATCCATGGGAAATTCACGAAAACTTATTCCCTTTGATTTCCCTTTTTCATTTTTACAAAAAGGCACGCAACAATTTGGCATCTGCAATTAAAATGACATAAATTAGATCGTCAGAATGCAGAAAGTTTCATTTTAATCGCACACAATATAGCCTAAATAACAATAATTTATTATTGTTGGTGGAAATAAATTACTATAAGAAATAGACCAGGCCGTACTGGCGCACGAGTATGCAAAACTTTTCGGACGCAGTTTCTTTTTTGATTCTTAATTATGACACCTTACAGTATGTAGAAATGCAGGTTGCCACCAAATATTGTGGTCGAGGTTATCTTGACCCGCCATTAAAGATGGCGGATGAGCCACATCATGTTTACGCCATTATCTCCGTGATCCCTGGTCCAATCTTTCCGTTTTTTTTTTTAAATAAAAGGAAATTAAAAATACAACCAAAAATGTTATTATACATTTTTTGATATCTTCTAGCCTTTGAAAGTTATTTAGGTGCAAAGTGTTTTTTTAATATTCATAGAAAGGGTATACTGAAAAATGAAACTATTTACAATTGGTTTACGCCTAACAACTTTTTACGTTTATTACATGCATTCCTGGTACATACATATATTTTTTATTCAGTTTCAAATATAAAATACATGTTTGCAGTCCTCAACAATACATACATATAGTGGTTTTCAGTTCATTTGCTTCTTTTTTACAGCTGCAACTAAGTGTCGTACAGCGAGACCTACAATTGCACGGTGGTACTATGTAACCAGGCACTGCCTTTTTTGTAACATACTTTGGTAGAAGTTCATTGCTATTTTTTTCATAACCAAATTCCGTCAAGTGACAGAAGAAGCAGGATTATATGGTGAAAATACGTTACAATCCATATTAAACAGTAATCACTACGATAGGGGCGTTAGAGCACACTCTATGAAGCTCTTACTTATTTGCAGCTTGAGCAATATGTTAAGTATGCTGAACTTCAAGTTTTGGAGGAGTTGTTCATAACTTCAAAAGTCCAAATCTTACGAGAAGCTATTGCCGATCACAATGTGGCTGATTTCAGTACGACCCACACTCTTTTAGAATGTGATCTGGAAAATGCAAATTTCTTTAAACGCTTCAATGATTTCATGGCACCCAGAAGCGCTAATAACGATACATTGCAGTCCTAAGCTTATATGAAATACTGTGAATTGGTTGGAATAATGTTCGACTCGTTGAAAGCCGACAGAGATTGCAATTTTGAACTCCATATTGCATCTGTAAGAAAAATGTTACCGTACTTTTTTTCTATGAACCACAACTATGCTCCTGGTATCACGATGTAGGCCTACTTACAAGACATGCTTTAACTTCCAGATGGCGTGAAAACTGATCTTGAAAGGGGTATGTTGTCAGTCAAGAAGAGTTCAGGATCACTATAGCTATTGAGCAATCACAGATAAGTTTATCAGCGGTCAGTGGTGGATTGATTGGGATAAAAAAAAGATGCAATGGGGAAATGGATAGTTCTGTATCCAACAAAGAGTGCTATTCACAATGTACTCCTGAAATTTTTGTGACATGAACAATGATCCTACAGGAGCAACCGAGGAGTCATTCACGCATAATGAATGGAGTCCCTCTAGAATAAAGAGAGATGAGGATGATTTAAAGAGTTTAGTTAGGAGCCTGTCAGAAAAAAGAAACATATTTACAGAAAAAGAAGAATAAATTGGTAAACGAAAATGTACCATCTTGTATTTTGAAGTTTGAAGAATATGGAGAAAATCTTCATGAAGAATTCTTTTATGTATGCTTTAGGAAAAAGAAAAAAGTGTCTTCGACCATATGAAGAGGGCAAGCTTTCGGAATTTAAAATACGCTCCTAAGCAGAAAGATACAAACTGCCAAAAACGTACAAGCAAGGAACTTCAGAAATCAAAAGAATCTCTTGACATCCATAAGATTGTAACGTTATCGATTCAACGTGAATATGACCCGAAGTCTATTGGTAGTCATGAACTAGCAGAATATCCTCGTGTTTTGACTGATGTGCATGGGTTCATGAAAAAACCTGATAAGCTCGTTCTTATGAATGTTATTGACAATGAAGTTAGTTGCGCTTATGATGTAGACTACGGTCTTTCGTCAAGTCATTGTATGATTCATATATTTGACTGGATGGCTCTTGTGTTCATCATTCAACTACGTAAATACGTTTGGGGACTTCACAGGAGCTTTCTACAGTACATAATTTATTTCTATTCCAGACCTAACGTACAAAGAATTTACATCTTTTCCATAGATATGGTGAAATTTCTATGAAGAATATGGAAGCGAAAAGATGTGCAAAAGGTTCCAGTCCTGTACAACTCAAAATCTTGGGACCATCCACTCACATACCTAAAAATATCAAGAATTTTATATGTTGCTCTTCAAATAAACAAGAACTTGTAATATTCCTGTGCAAAAGTGCAAATCACTATGTTAAACTGAATGAAAATCAAGATTTGGTGATATTTGGAAGATTTGATGACGAAACTAAATGTTTCAAAATCCAGGGAGCCGTGACTTCAGTCGTTTTGGATCTAAGATGAAATCATACTGAAGCAGACACCAGAATATACGTGCGTGCTTTTCATGCTGTACAACCTGGATCAGAGGTAATGATTCATAGTTCAGATAGGCCTACTGATATTTTTGTTTTGGCAATTCATTTCTGGCCAAAATTTAAAAATTATAACTGCTCGGATCTATGGATGAAAGTTACATCTAACAAATTAAGAATAATAGGTCGCCATATAACTCTTTGGGAGAAAAAAATTATTAATGTCCTACCAGCACTACACACTTTTACTGGTTGCGACACAAGCAAAATATCTTCAAAGAGTAAGGCCTACAATGAAATTAAACAACCATACGCACAAGACGTCCTTAAGCCATTGAAAAATGGACTACCTCTCCCTCACTGCTCTGGAACAACTATATTTAAAACTAATAAATAAACCAGGACTATCAGCAGACTAAGCACGTTATATATCCATATCTCGGACTGTGAGACTGGTTTGTCATTAGACAGAATTCCATGCTCTACAGATACTTTACATCAACAAGCTTTACGTGCATCAGCCCAAACATACATATGGAAGAACGCTTTCAACCCCGTGTGCGAGCCATTAGACTTGAGGGAATTTGGTTATGAAAAAAATAGCAATGAACTTCTACCAAAGTATGTTACAAAAAAAGGCAGTGCCTGGTTGCATAGTACCACCGTGCAATTGTAGGTCTCGCTGTACGACATTTAGTTGCAGCTGTAAAAAAGAAGCAAATGAACTGAATACCACTATATGTATGTATTGTTGAGGACTGCAAACATGTATTTTATATTTGAAACTGAATAAAAAATATATGTATGTACTAGGAATGCATGTAATAAACGTAAAAAGTTGTTAGGCCTAAACCAATTGTAAATAGTTTCATTTTTCAGTATACCCTTTCTATGAATATTAAAAAAAAAAAAACACTTTGCACCTAAATAACTTTCAAAGGGTAGAAGATATCAAAAAATGTGTAATAACATTTTTGGTTGTATTTTTAATTTGCTTTTATTTAAAAAAAGAACGGAAAGATTGGACCAGGGATCACGGAGATAATGGCGTAAACATGATGTGGCTCATCCGCCATTTTTAATGGCGGGTCACAATAACCTCGACCACAATATTTGGTGGCAACCTGCATTTCTACATACTGTAAGGTGTCATAATTAAGAATCCAAAAAGAAACTGCGTCCGAAAAGTTTTGCATACTCGTGCGCCAGTACGGCCTGCACTAAAACCGAACTGAGAGTGAATTCAAGTCATTGTGAACAATAACAATCCAATATTAAATTCCAACAATTAATAAGTAGAACTAGCTTCCAGCCGCAGTTCCCGCGCGTGGATTACATCACTATTGTTTAGATGTTCTATATTATGCTAGGCTTTATTTAGTGAATAACTCATTATATGTTATTATTAACTAATTATTATTTTATTTTCTAGACGTACTAACCGAGAGAGAGAGAGAGAGAGAGAGAGAGAGGGAGAGAGAGAGAAAGAGAAGATATCAGTGTATAGTTTACTATTCTTTACCTTTCAGAAGAAAATATTCACGGATACATTAAAAAAAAACACTCACTGATATTAAAAATAAAAAAAAACTTTTTACAGTCACAACACCATTAAAATAAAACTGCCACTTAAAACTAGTAAAACTTGACGATAAACTGGATTATTCCCTTACAACTCGTGGTGACTTTCACCCTTGTACAACCCAATACCGTCTGTAAAGACGATCCTAGCGGCAGGAATTGCAAGTTCCAGCAGTACTCAAATTTTATGTCGACTTTTAGGTAGATTTCGAAGAAAAATCTACCTATTGCAATCGATACCATGTCATGACTTTTGAAAAATTCTTTCATATCTTTAGGCTACGTTTCATGCCTCCCTAAGTACGAAACCACCGCCCGTTCATAAGTATAACACGGTAGCGGCCGTAATTTTGAAGATATTTGAGCCAAATTTTATTATGTTATTTCTAGGCCCAATAGTTCGGACAAGTTCGTTAATGAGCAAAATTGGCCCGGGGGGGGGGTCGAGGGAGGGGGTTGAAATTTAAAAAGAATTATATCTCGGCCCCTATGAAGTATAGAGTGAAACTTTGTTTGAATAAATTAGAGTACTCCCTATGGAGTTAACAGTGACACTAACGATTCGCGGGTTTTGGGGGTACGAGTGGGGGTGGGGTATGGAAATTAGAAATTTTTGAAACCACGTCTTGTAGGGTATCGTTGAAAAGCTCTTGAGTATTCTATAAATCAATAACTAGTTTCTCGATAGCTCTCATATAAGGAGATTTGAATGTTTGAAAAAGTGCTCTTTCCTCTTTTTGCAGTTATTATTGCGGGTTTGTCATGCCAAGGCTAAAGAAGAAGAGTGCTGCGCATCGACAATAAATTAAACCAAAAGCCCTACGAAATCTACCTCAGCCTTTAGGCCTGCCTAAAGGGATTTTTTTTTATCACCGCCGTCTCTCATAAAGCTGTCAGCTGTATTAAACAATGGCAATTTCGGTACGTATAAATCATCTATGCCTTTTCCACTTGTTTTTGACTCATAAACTTTCGTCAGTTCACTTCTGTAAGTAGCCTTAATAGCCTCTATACGGGCTCTTAAGAAACACAAATCTGGTGCAAGTCCAATGAGATCAATCCTCAAGTTCACCATGACACTTTCCCTTTTAGCCTTATTGGCATAATCCTCATGCCGAATGTTCCACAGCAGCTCGTAGTTCTGATAGGTGTCTAGATAATTAACTATATTTTCCGGGCTCCATTTAGTAAGAAGTTGCATCAGAAGAAGTTCAGGCGGTATACTGGCGTAGACACATCCACTAATAATGTTGCTGCTACTAGGTCACATGATCAGTTACTGGACTCTCCACCGGCCACTAAACTCAAACATGTTTGACTTCAATGGCTGTCAGTCAGTTGAAGCGGCAAGTTCCCTTACACACGGGGACAGTGAAGGGAATTTTAGTGGCGGCCAATAATGGCCTTTAGTCTGGCTGCCACTAATGTCCTCGTGTGCAAGGGCCTTTAGCGAGATAGCTATGCATTCATGCCAGCTTGAGCTGCATAAGTAAAAATTCCATGTTAGGCTGAATTTTGTACATAAGGTAAAAGATTCTTGCCACTCCTCTTCCTGGTCACCATATCCAGTAGCCTTTACATTACGTTTGTTTCTGCTGTGGTTTCAAACAGTCACGTGGAATCACGCGCGTGCGCAATAAGGCAGAGACATTGTAAAATTCAAAATTCAAGATTCCCCCCTCTGAATAACATGTTCTTGTTAATTAAATAAACCAATTAAATTGTTTCGGTTATACGAGCCCACAAAGCTCAGATAATCGAGGCTAATGTGAATTTATTACTGTCAGTATATATACGATGTTAATTAAATAGACATATAGGGACATAGACAAGCAACTTTTATTAAGAGATTTCTGCTCTATGGATTCAATTTTTCCTGTTATAGGATAAAATTTCCCAGGGCATGGCCGCCACTGACCTCTAACATTTGAAAAAATGCAAAACAAAGGAACTTCGTTGTTAACACAAAAGAAAAAAAAACTATTACATGGTCAGTCATGTGATTAGTCTAAATTTTTTGCAGATTATGGAAACACTAAATTATGATATATTTGTTGATGAATGTTTAAGAATCAGGTTTTTATTCATCACTAACAAGGCGTGAAGTCAATTCAATGAAGATGAAAGTTGTATATGTCCCCTCCATACACAGGTAACATAACACCCCGTATAATGTTGTGATTGAGTTGAACTTTGTACAAGTTTGTGGTCCACAAACTTGCAGAAGTTGCAAGAACTGCATATCATTGTGAAAAGTTTAAACGAACATGTTTTATAGCCTACAGCTGCTGGAGGGCACATTTCATGCAGCGGAAAGTGAATATTTCCTCCGTTCGAACCCCATTCACAGCTGTCACGACAGTGAGTTTAATATGTCAGATCTCTTCAATACGTCGTCGAGATTTCACCACAAGTTCAATACCCCTCCATAGAAAACGGTAACCATAAACTTCTCAAACAGACAAACAGGCCAGCTTTGACAGGTTTCCTTTAAATTTAGAGGGCAGATTCGAAACTTACTACTATCTTCCTTTAGGAACGAAGTGGATCTACCGGCAATTACAAATACAATAAATTTAATAAATTTAACATTGCTTAAATAAGCACAATATCCGTTTCAAATGGGATTTTTTGCTAGTTCCTTGAAGAAGTGTACTGATTAAATGTTCTGTTTTTAATTAAAAAAAAAAAAACTCAGAAGCTATTATTATTTCTTGGTTTCCTGAAAAAGAAAGACAATTTAAAAAACGCGCAATTGCGGTTAATTGCTCCTTATAGCCCACGAATTGGACTGTTGTATAGTAGTTTTCCAACTTGGTATTCGGAAGCACATTTTTTATAAGTCAGTCAATTTAAAGTTTTTTTTAATAATTAAAATTTAATTATGGACAAAAAATCTCTAAATATGCATAATTATTACATCAAGTAGTTCCACATACTTTAGAATAAACGATCCAGTAGGAACAGAATCATCCACTTGTTAACACTTGCTATCATCCACTGACGAAACTTATTTATTTTTTATTTATTTGACAAAAAAAAAAGATCCCAAAGAGCCTGGCTCGTAGTAGGGACAATAAAAAAAAAAATGAATTAATACAGAGAAAATGGCAACAGTAGCCTAAGTATGATACATAATAAACAACATATATAGTAAAACACAAACAAATTCCATTAAAGCACACATAAAAGATAAGTTTAAATAATAATCCCAACTAATTAAAGTAGCATAACATAAAGGTAATTTTTAGACATAGTTAGTGAAACACTTTATTTTATTTTATTTTATTTTATTTGGTAAGTTATTGTATTCTGTAACAATCATTTTAAGAATTCCCTTCAAACCATATTTGGTGGTATTGGTTGTGTAAGTTAAAATGAGTCTATTTCTTGTCAAGTGATCATGCATTTCATTGTTTATGCGCAGATTTAGATTGCTAACACAAATGTTATTTATTACTTTATAAGCAAAATTTACTGAGGATAAATTTAAGGTAACTGTTAATGGTTCAATCCCTGATATGTAATATACATCTTTAGTTGGAGTGTAATAACTTAGACCAAATATAACTTTAATTGCTCGTTAGTACATCCTTGCCAAATTATATTCATGTAGTTTAAATGACTATGTATTAGTGCATAGTAAATATTTCTCTTACTGAGAAATAAACAGCCTGGGCCATTCAGATAGAAAATTAACCGTAAACGTAACATAAACTTAAAAGTTTGGGGCCAAGTTTTTCAATGGGACCATTCACAATGCATCACGTAAACGTGAAACTTAAACGTAAAATTAAACTTAACGTAGAACCTTGCAAACATCAAGCTTCTGCTTTAAGTTTATGCGCAAAATAACGATACAACCAATCAGAGTACGGAACAGGAGACGGAAGTGCAAGTAGCCAAGAGAAACTTGCAACGTATCCCCGTCTTTATGACAAAAGGCATCCATTATATCATAAAGATGCGGCATGGAAGGAAAGTATATGAACAGTAGTTCCGCAAGAAATGAACTACCAGTAGTAGATGCAATAATATAATATTTTGTTAATTTGTATATGTTTGCATACATGATTTCAATTTTTAAAGGCATAACTTACATGTGTTTAATAGAAACATGAAAGTATTTTCCTGTGCTGCAGCCATTTTATCAGCTGTTCACGTTCTCGTTTGTGATTGGTTGTTATATATCTACGTTTAAGTTTTCATTGTGAATGTTGTGAATGCTTAATGCCGTGTTAAAGTTTGCGCTTTGCCGTGTGGTGAATGTATGGTACAGAATGGATTTTGTACTTAAATCAGAGTGTACTAAGATTGAAATTAAGGAAGAGATTCCTGAAACACAACCAAAGATTGGGTATAAGTGCACTTCAACTAAGTTTACGATTTATATGAAAACCAAATTTTTTATGGATCTGAAAAAACCACTCAAATCGTTCAGGATTTTTCACAGAATTTTTTGACATGTCACACAGCTTTGTATTTGCCAAGAAGGCTTCAAAAAACATTAATTAAAGTCGTGATTTTCCCCATATAAAATCATAGTATTTTCTACCACGGCTATTTGATGATTAAACCCACATCTGACTTTGGAGCAGTACCAACCTGACAGCTCGTAACACACTGCATTTACACAAGTTAGAATGGAAGCTTTCGTTTCGTATAATTTCCGGTCGGGAAAACAATAGGAACTTCCTCAATGATAAGTTATTTCATGCTAAGAGCGCTGGGGTTACGCAAATTCGAACGGAAGCTTAATTTTATGTAATACATGGAGAGAAACCATGTTCGAGTATTGTATGTAATAACTCATATTTCCTTCGTGTTTTAATGAAGTAGAATAAGGAAACTTTTCAATTATTAATTCGTGATCAATTAACATTAAACTGTCCCCCGCCTTGTGTTAGTCGGTAGCACGCTTGCCTTCCACTCCGGCGGCCAGGGTTCGATTCAGCAGTGAAAAATCTCTCTCCCGGGTTCGTGACTGAGTGCCTTTATTGTACTCAGGTTTAAAGTGTGGTAGGGGACTGGCGCACCCCGGAAATAAATTCGCCGAAATTATCCCCTTAAAGGATCTCCACGAGACGTTTGCGCGATCCGGTAGGGCTACTACTACCACTATTAAACTAAGAGAAATTTGAATTGAAGCTTGATATTAGAAAAAGAATGTTTAATTGCTGTTTTGCTTCATGTTTGATGAAGAGCCAACAGAGAAACATTTTTAATATTACTCAATTTCTTTCTTCACATTATTATTTTATTATTATTATTATTATTATTATTATTATTATTATTATTTTCTAAAATATTTGTCTTCAACATTGTCCTTTGACAAAAAGATAATAAACGTAATTTGCTATGAAACATTCTTCCATCCGTTCATCCATTAATTCATCCGTACATTCATTCATCCATTCAACCATAAATAATCAAATCCATCCACCCAGTTACTAGTTAATTAATTATTTAATTCATTCATCCAACCATCCATTAATTAATTCATCAATTCATCCAACCAATCATACAACCATTAATTCATTAATTAATCAAATCATCCAACCAATCATCCATCCATACAACCCTCCATCCAATAATTAATTCATTCATTCATTCCCCAACTAATCTATTTAATAAATCAATTTTATCTATTAAATTCGTGCCGCCATATTAACTAACCTCCGTGGCGCTACATCCCTGGAGGGACTTGGCCTAGGATCTTAATAAAAATCATCATATTGCCATAATCATATCATCATATTGGCATAAAAACTATTAAGCTCCTATTAATTATTAAACTACAACTACCAAACCGCTCATACATAATATTTGCTAAATTGATCCATTCATCCATTAATTAATTGATTATTCGACCCAATTATTAATTAATAAATTAATGCATCAATCAATTAATTCATTCATGTATACATTCATGAATTAATGAACACATCCATTCATTACTAAGTGCCAGTATGGTAATTTATGAGATTGTGTGCGGGATGGGAAAAGTCTGTTCGTGTGCCTGTAGGCGTGTTAACTCAAATACGCTTTTTCGGATTTTCATGAAACTTGGTATACGCATTTATAATGTCCATGGGAAGAAGTCTGTTGATATTGGGCCAAATCTGTTGATATTATTGGAATAATGCCCAATTTAGTGCCTTTTTATGGTATTATATAACAAAAGGCGCAGTAACTCAAATACACTTCATCGGATTTTCATGAAACTTGATATACTCATTTATAACGTCCATGGCAAGAAGCCTATTAATTTTGGACCTAATCGGTTGACCGGTACCAGAGTAACAACTAATTAAAAGTCACATTTTTTAAAAATCATGTTTATACTACAATCGATTTTTTATCATTGAGGGCTTTGATGCAATGTAGTCAGATGTTTGTTTACTTCGTTGACCTAGTTGAAATTGATTACTACATGAATTCTGTTATATACAGAAGGAACATTACTGTGAAATAATTAGCGGAATTATTTTCCACTGAATTTTGTGAAATGTTGACATAGGCGTATTTTAAGAATTTCAAGTTGCAATACATTTTACATTTGACAAATAACACTATTCTTTCACATATGCTTATCAAACTAAACCGTCAAACTGATTGGCGAAATAGTAACGTCTTGGACACGTATTCTGGAGGTCCCTGGCTCAAATCCCGGAGCCGGCCGATTCGACATGGAGTTGTTAAATTTTATTTTTATTTTATGTGAGTGCGCAATTGTTAAGATATCACAAATCTGTAGTTCTGCTAACGCTGGTCGATTTTAGTCTGATTAAAAAAACTTATTTTCTTCCTATCATAGTTGCAATTATAATTGATACAACAAAAACATTCTGGCACTTTGTTATATCAGTTTACCTGATTTTATTTAGTTATTCAATTCATTAATTAATCCGTCTATTAATTTATTTATCCACCCTTCCATCCATCCACTCATCCATCCATTAATTCATCCATCCATATATCCAAAAATCTATTTCTTACTTAATATACTTCTGGATCGATCGATGGTTAGATGGGTGGATGGATGAACTAATAATTAATGGATGGATGGGGTGCATGAATGGATGTAATCGTTCCCACTATAGGGTGGATGGATGGATGAATGAATGAGTGGATGTATAAACCACGGATGGTTGCACATACATCATATATGTGTGTATATATATATATCTTTTATATTTAAATCTAATTTTCAGTGTATGGTTGAATGTTTCCCCTTCCGCCGTTACAGTTAACTGATCTATGTGTTCTACCTGTGAAAACCTGTTTAGGAACAAGCTGTATAATATAAATATAATATCATATATATGATATTATATAAAGTTATACATATATTTTAGGGGTACGCCATGGCGTAGTGGTGGAGGCACTGAACTACAAACCAGAAAGTCACGGGTTCGATTCTCGATGAGGTCGGTAGGATTTTTCAATTGGTCTAATCTTTTTGGTGGCACTATGGCCCTGTGGTCTACTCAGCCTCTAACAGAAATGAGTACCATGAGCAATCCTGGCGATAAAGGCGGCCAGTGTGTAAGTCTAACAACCTAACCACCTTCATGTGCCGAATGTCTAATATCTGGGCGCCTCAATCATCTGGGAGCCTCAATCTCCTGGAACCCTCTGGGGCTCCATGGCCTGTAAAGGGATCACTTTGCACTTTATACATATATTTATATAATATAGATTTTTTATATTATATTTGATATTATGTAAACTTATTATAAACGTGGTCTCACGGAGAGCGATTGATAGGTACATCAATTCAGTGAAGAGTGGTATAAAGAGGGGAGGGATGAAGGAAAATTCAGGAATGGAAAGCTAGACGAATCGGATGGCTGAGAGTGATTAGGGGACAAAAAAAATATTAATAGATGAAACGACCGTTCTATGGAAGCTTTCTACAACAATTGTGCGTTTTAATAATGCTGTTATTGTTTATGATATTATGCTATATGGTTAGTTGTTTATTGCCGTTACATGGAGGAAAATTTTTTCCCGACATGAGTTGCACGTGTTATCAGTAATTCGAGCCTTCTGAACACGAATATAACCATAATAATAACCAGTTCCTTCTGCACTTCGAGAAAATCCCGATTTTCCATTAGTGTCACACAGTTTACGCAGAAAAAGTAGGACTGTTTCAAAACAAAAATTCATTACATGGAGAGTAAAATTTTTCCCGACATGAGTTGCACGTGTTATCTATAATTCGACCCTTCTGAACACGAATATAACAATATTAAAAACCAGTTCCTTCCGCACTTCGAGAAAATACCGACTTTCCACTAGTGTCACACAGTTTACGCAGAAAAAGTAGGACCGTTTCAAAACTAAAATTCATTACATGGAGGGAAAATTATTTTCCGACCTAAGTAACATGTGTTATCCATATTTCGAGCCTTCTGAACACGAATATAACAATAACAATAACCAGTTCCTTCCGCACCAGTTCCTATAATAGTTCCTATAACAAACTCCACACAGTTTACGCGTAAACTCTGTGACACTAATGGAAAATGAGAATTTTCTCGAAGTGCGCAAGAAACTGGTTATTATTATTGTCATATTCGTGTTCAGAAGAGTCGAATTATAGATAACACATGTAACTCATGTCGGGAAAAAATCTTCCCTCCATGTAATGAATTATTTAAATCGTCCATACTCTTTCTGCGTTAACTGTGTGACACTAATGGAAAATCGGAATTTTGTCGAAGTGTGGAGGGAACTGGTTATTATTATTGTCATATTCGTGTTCAGAAGGCTCGAAATATGGATAACACATGTTACTTAGGTCGGAAAATAATTTTCCCACCATGTAATGAATTTTTGTTTTGAAACGGTCCTACTGTTTCTGCGTAAACTGTGTGACACTAGTGGAAAGTCGGTATTTTCTCGAAGTGCGGAAGGAACTGGTTATTAATATTGTTATATTCGTGTCCAGAAAGGTCGAATTATTGATAACACATGTAACTCATGTCGGGAAAAAAATTTCCCTCCATGTAATGAATTTTTATTCAAATCGTCCATACTCTTTCTGCGTTAACTGTGTGACACTAATGGAAAATCGGAATTTTCTCGAAGTGCGGAAAGAATTGGTTATTATTATTGTTATATTCGTGTTCAGAAAGGTCGAATTATTGATAACACATGTAACGTAGGTCGGAACAAATTTTCTCCCCATGTAATGAATTTTTGTTTTGAAACAGTCCTACTTTTTCTGTGTTATCTGTGTGACACTATGGAAAATCGGAATTTTCTCGAAGTGCGGAAGGAACTGGTTATTATTATTGTTATATTCGTGTTCCGAAGGATCGAATTATAGATAACACATGTAACTTAGGTCGGAAAAAAATTTTCCCTCCATGTAATGGATTTTTGTTTTGAAACGGTCCTACTTTTTCTGCGTAAACTGTGTGACACTAATGGAAAATCGGTATTTTCTCGAAGTGCGGAAGGAACTGGTTATTATTATTGTTATATTCGTGTTCAGAAGGGTCGAGTTGTAGATAACACATGTAAATCATGTCGGGAAAACATTTTCACCTCATGTAATGAATTTTTGTTTTGAAACAGTCCTACTTTTTCTGTGTAAACTGTGTGACACTATGGAAAATCGGAATTTTCTCGAAGTGCGGAAAGAATTGGTTATTATTATTGTTATATTCGTGTTCAGAAGGGTCGAATTATTGATAACACATGTAACTCAAGTCGGGAAAAAATTTTCCCTCCATGTAATGAATTTTTATTCAAATCGTCCATACTCTTTCTGCGTAAACTGTGTGACACTAATGGAAAATCGGAATTTCCTCAAAGTCCGGAAGGAACTGGTTATTATTATTGTTATATTCGTGTTCAGAAGGGTCGAATTATTGGTAACACATGTATCTCAAGTCATAATAAAATTTCTCCTCCATATAATAATTTTTTCTTTCAATCGTTTATACGGGCCCGGGCGGCTTGGGTCGCTTAAATCCTAAAAGGGAGAGGTAAAACTACGAAAAAGAAAGAAAGAAAGAAAGAAATCGTTTATACGTTTTGTACATAAGCTGTGACATTGATGGAAAATCGGAATTTTCTGGAAGGGCGGAAGGAACTATTTTTTTTTATTGTTATATTCGTGTTCAGAAAGATCAATTTATAGGGTACACAAATATCTGAAGTCTGGACAAAATTTTTCCTCTATAGAATTATTTGTTATTTGAATTGTTCATACTTTTTCTGCGTAAACTGTGTGACATTGACGTAAAATCGCAATTTTCTCCTTAAAGGTCTCAAAATAATTAGGCCTTAGTGTATACGATGTTAAATTGCAGCCTGCATACATATTTGTCCGGAGATATTATTCATAGCGTTGATATTAATGCAGGAAATGGAGAAAAGGCATTCAGGTGTGATGTGTGTAAGAGGTCCTTTACCGGATTTATTGCTTTTGTTTTGATTTGTCATTACGCTCGTATGAGTTTCACGGCATTCAGGTGAAGTCAGTGGCGGACGCAGAAAATTTTTTCGGGTGGGGATTTGAATAGATAGACGGAATACTAAAAAAATTTAATCAACTTACATATACAATTAGTTTATAAAACTGGCCACTTACAGTACATATATAGCCTTTTTTCAAATTTCGGGGGGGATGTAACCCTCCTATCACCCCCCTGCGTCCGCCACTGGGTCTAGTGACTGTTAATATACACATAAGTAAGGTAAATGTAATACGACATTAATATATGTGTCCAAAAATAAAATACGTAGTTATAAAAATGCTGGAAATACAAGTTTCACTCATCCTGAAGAGTGATCATTTTAGTATCCTGTATGTAACGAAGAGAATCCTATAGCAAACATGACATGTACTAGTACATCCACTAAATTCAACTCAACACAAGTAGTTTCAGAGATTTATTTGGAATGTTGGCAATGCTCGTATCAACGGGGCCGTTACAGAATGCATCATGGCTGACAAAATGTATTTTACGGCAAAATTCATGCAGTTATTTCTCTTTATTTTCATTTACGAAGCATTTATAAAGACATGTTGCATGTGAAAAAATTCTGTGAAAAATCCTGAACGATTTGAGTGGTTTTTCAGATCCATAAAAAATTTGGTTTTCATATAAATCGTAAACTTAGTTGAAGTGCACTTATACCTTGACTTCTTGTGTCTGTATTGTATCAAATGTTATCGGGATAGGTTCACTCTTTGGTTGTGCTTCAGGAATCTCTTCCTTAATTTCAATCATACTACACTCTGATTTAAGTACAGACTCCATTCTGTATCATACAAAACTTATATTCACCACACGGTGTTCGCTTCCTTAACGGAAATCGTATTAATTATAGTTTCCAGTTTCTTGTCGCAATACTCACCAACTCACTGGAAGATGCATGGTATTATCCTTATATCCATTGGCTCCCATTCAGCTGTTTCACCTCAATGGTATTATCTGAAGGGCAGTGACTCGTGGAAATACTGCAGTTAAATCGTCGACAAAATATCTCACTGCAGTGTGTTGAGAAGCTGATGCCTTCGTACTAACTCAATATAGGCCTACAGAACAAAAGCAACGCCTTTAGCCCACCCAATGTTTACTGAGAGCTCAATTTCATTTTTTTTTAAACACACGTAGAAAGTTCGCAAAGCTTAATTCTACTGTAGCTGTTCTTATACCGGTAGGGCCCACACATTACATATTTAAAGAAGCCATTAGAAAGTTAAAATGGACCAAATAATCGTAATATAGTCTAAATAGTTAAAAATAGAAATAAATATATTTGGCAAATGGTATAGGCCTATTTGACGAATTCAATTAATCCTATTGTAGCTGTCTAAATAGAGCAATTAGTAATGGATAGCTTCTCTACTTTGTCAAATTCCTGTTTCATTTATTTCCAAACCCATCTGAGACTACTGGCAACAATATGTAGTCATGTGAACTGTGATTTGAATTTGATAATTCTGTGTAAAAAGGGATTAACATTTGATTTTTGGCATTTAAAATCAAAATTTTGCAAAATCTATTCTTAGTGAGCACTTACAATATGAAACGAAGGTACTGTCAAAATTCCAAGTCTCTACCTATTATAGTTTAGGATCTACGTTGATTCTCTGTCATTCAGTCAGTCAGGACAAAGCCTTATATATATATATATATATATATATATAGAGAGAGAGAGAGAGAGAGAGAGAGATTAAAGATAAGGAACTGGAACAACTGCTGTCTAGAATATAAATACTATTCAACTTTCATTTTACAATCCTCGTAAATGCTTATAATTTATTTTTGTATTGTATTATATTTGAATGTTATTTTATTAGGTAACTAGCATGTGCCCGCGGCTTCGCCCGCGATAATTATTTCAAAAATTAAAAATTAAGAGCATAATAGTTAAATCATTATATTTATTAACACCTACATCGCGTGGACTACATACCACGATTAGATAGCGTCGCCTGGTAAAAGCGATCTCAGATTCGAGTTCCTTGGCCCAGAAAATCCCTGTATAGTGAGTTTCGTCCAAATCGAACAATGTTTCACCATACAGTATTTAGGCCTATAGGCCTATTGATTATCCCTCTTCCGTGTTGGTTGAAAATTTAATATGTCTACGGGCCTTAACATTCTAAACAAATGAATCGACCAGCGTGGGCTTACAACATTCAAGCGATCGCGATGCTTTTATTTCCACGGTATGACAAAAATAGCCAAAGCCAACTGCAATTGATTTGACATTGAAATGTATTACTGAAATCTAATGCTTCGACAGCGCTAAAATCACGTGTTCTGCCAGTTTTTCACTCATAACTCGCGAACGAAAGCTAAAATTAAAAATTCGGCTTCGAGGTGCATTCGCCCACCTTTCAGTCCATCTATCTTTAAAATTTCAGATCTTTGCGTTCAGTAGATTTCGATGGGCATCGTGGACAGACAAACAGCATGTGCCCGCATGTGCCCGCGGCTTCCCCTGCGATAATTATTACAAATTATAATTATTAACACCTAAATCACGTGGAGTGCATTCCACGATTAGGTAGCGTCCCCTGGTAAAAGCGACCTCAGATTCGAGTTCCTTGGCCCAGAAAACCCCTGTATAGTAAGTTTCGTTCAAATCGAACAATGTTTGACCATATTTAGGGCTGATTATCCTTCTTCCGTGTAGGTTGAAAATGTCATATGTCTGTGGGCCTTGACACTCTAAACAAATCAATCGTCTAGGATGGACTAACAAAATCAAGCGATCGCGTTGCTTTTATTTCCAAGGTATGAGGTATGATGACAAAAATAGCCAAAGCCATCTTTAAGTGATTTGATATTGAAATTTATTACTGAAACTGATGCTTCTAAAACGCAAAAGAATGCACGTTTTCTGCCACTTTTTCACTCATAACTCACGAACGAAAGCGAAAATTAAAATTCCGGCTTCGAGGTGCACATTCCGACCCTTTAGTCCGCCTATGTATAAAATTTCAGATCTCTGCGTTGAGTAGATTTCGCTGGGCATCGCGGACAGACAGACACTTCCTTTTATTAATATAGATTTTAGATTAATAAAAAGACAAATCAATGGACGTTACAAATGCATATACCGCTACTAAGTTTCATGAAAATCCGATAAACTGTAATAGAGTTATTACACGTATACAGACATGGACAGACAGACAGACAGAGACAGATTTCCCATCCACCCAAGATGTGGACATAGTGATACGTTGCACACACGGACATTTTTATATCACAGATAGTTTAATTTCCAATTCTCACTCATCAAATGTGTTTAAAAAATGCCCTTATTGCATTCTCAAGTACAAAACTAGCAGGCGCCCGCGGCTTCGCCCACGAAAATTAATTGAAAAATTATGAGTATAATTATTATTAAAGCATTATATTTATTAACACTTTCACACAAATCATTCATAAATCAAACCATTAATAATTAATAAACAGCTATAATTCCGGCTTTAGAGTACATTCCAAGATTAGAAAACGCTGCCTGGGAAAACAATCTCAGATTCGATTATGCAGTTCCAAAGCTACCTGTGAACACTGATAATAGCCTACATATAATTTCTCAACTGTTTGATGACAGACGAATATGATATTAATTTTATTTGATTAATTCAGTGTAATTTTCAGAAATTATATAATTTTTACAGGAAAGATTTGGTTTGTTTGGATTTTTATTGTCCGTGATACTTCCAGGGTTAAACTATCAATATATTACAGCTGGTGCCCGTGGCTTCGCCCACCATTATTAATTGACTCCAGGATTTTTAAGAAATTTACACTGGCAGTTTATTAAAAATGTTTGTGGTTCAGAGTTATGAAAACTGTAAATAAAAATGAAATTATAATAATTGTTCATTGTGTTCATTTCACTTAGGCCTTATGAAATAAAGAAACGGGTTTCCTAATTTTTTACTCTTCGTGAAAGTTTACTCGCGAGAGACGAACATCGCTGAGTATGCCCGATATCTCACGAAGTGAGGGAGTGAGCACGCTATTTAGAGCCGTTGAATTGTATAAGAGTAGATTCAACCTAACATATAATTTTTACCTTTGCAGCTCAACTTGGCATGAATGCATAGCTATCTCGCTTAGCTACTAAAAACTGATCAAGCGAAAAAGCAATCAGTGCTTCAAGTGGTCAGTGATAAATTTTCCAATAGTGGGAAAGCAAGAAAACTTAATTATGTTCTATGACTCACCAGCTTTAGATTAAGGTGTGACTGACGTACACATCAACAAAGAAGAAACCTGCATACTTTGTTTCAGTATCATTGGCAACGTTATTAAGTGCTAGAATGGTACTTTAGAAAATTGTATGGGGGGGGGGTGGAGAATGTCTGTCCGTGTGTCTGTACGTGTGATAACTTAAATATGCTTTATCAGATTTTCATGACCCTTGGTATAGGCATTTATAACGTCCATTGGAAGAAGCATATTGATATTAGTCCGGAATAAGACCCAATTTAGTGCCTATTTTATGGTAATATACTAGAAAGAATTTATCAAATGCAAATCAGTTCTCACAACAACATATTGTTTTACAATACAGCTTTGGAAGTTGCAATACAGTTAGCTTTGACAAATAACATTATTATTTCACATAAGCTCATCGAACTCTACTATTAAACTGAGTAAGGTGGCCGAGATGGTAACATCTTGGACTGGCATTCTGTAGGTCCCTGGTTCAAATCCCATAGCCAGCCAATTTGATTCTTTTTTGTTTGTTTGTATTTTTATGTGAGTGTGGGATTGTCAAGATTTCACAAATCTGTATAGTTCAGCTGATGCTGGATGCTATTAATCTTATTAAAAAGAAAACAGAACTTTCATCTTCCGCAAGTCGTGATTAATGTATCATTTTGGAGCTTAACTCAGACATCTGATTTTATTTATACTAGTTCTGTTTATGAATCCAACTGTTAGCATAATAATGTATGGTACACCTAGTTGAAATATGCAATATTACACTGTTATACAATACTCTGAACGTAATATTACAATTTTTAGTACCGTTAGGCATACTTTTAACTCTAAATCTGGTAGTTTGTTACTAAAATGTGATGGATCACAAAAGGTATCATACTGTCCTATAGAATGTGACCTATCAAAGGATAATTTTTGGGAATGTATAAAACGATGAATTGTAGGCCTATATATTGTAAAATATATGTGTTCAGAACATATATCATTACCAGGGCCCGGATTCTAATGACATGTCATCTTTTTATTGATGCTGCATAGACATTGCCAACTTGTGGATAAGTCCTAATCATGGATTCTGGATTATAGAAATGCATTTTTATTAGGTCATTTTTTGTCATTTTATGCAATTTTATATTTTTAGGGCATTTATTTCAATTTTAGGTCATGACATTTGATTCCTTATTTAGTCATTTTCATGTATTTACATTGAGTTTTTTAAACTTTTTTCGTCGCTAGCGGTGCTGTCTTTGAAGTGTTGTTTGTTTAATGCAAGAAGGAAAAATTTGGCGTTAAAGTATTGACATGTCTCAGTCGGAAGTGAAAATCAAAGAAACGCCAAAATGTTGTATTATATTACTATTGTTATTAGATTGACTTGGCACCAGAGTCTGCCACCTGCTTGGATTTGAGAGTGCAAACTACTGTTTACCCTCAATAAACAATAATATAATCCGGCAGACCACAAAAGGAAATTCCGAATTTTGACTCGCCAGTGCCTCAGTGCCAGTATCAATTTCCGTGAAAAAAGAACATTCATAAAATTACAGTTTTTACAGTTTTTAAAATTATGTACAAACTAGTCTATAAAAGTTTTTAGGTAATTTTTTATAATTATTAGGCAATTTTCTTTAAAATTTAGGGTCATTTTATAGGTAATTTTTCAAACAATTTTAGGTCATCAGAATCCGGGCCCTGATCATTACCAATTAGTCCATTTAGACAGCTACAATAGGATGCACTGAATTAGAAAATGATAAAATAGGCCTACACCATCTGCCAAATATAACTTATATCTTATTTTAATTTTTAACTATATAAGCTATATTACGATTATTTTATCGATTTTAACATTACAATGGCTTCTTTAAATATTTAATATGTAGGCCCAACTGGTATCTGAACAGCAAACGTAGTATTAAGCTTTGCGAACTTTCTACCTGTCTTAAAAAAGTTGAAATTGAGCTCACGGTAAACATTGGGCTAAAGTTTTTGTTTTTGTATTTATTTTTGTATAGGTCTATAATGAGTAAGTATGGAGGAATCAGCCGTGCAGTGAGAGAATTTGTTGGTTGTGCAGAAGCAGCTGTATTTCCGTGAGTCAGTGCCACTCAGATAATACATAACCCACCAATGCACACTGTGCGCATTTCTCTATTCATTCATAATACATAACCCACATCTTCCATTGAGGACAGGGATGATGGCGTATTGCGGCAAGAAAATAAAAATTACAATTAATACAATTTCAGTCCATTACGCGAACACCGTGTGGTGAATGTAAGTTGTCTAAGATACAAAATGGAGCCTGTATTTAAATCAGAAAGTATTAAGATTGAAATTAAGGAAGAGATTCCTGAAACACAACCAAAGATTGAACCTGTACCAAATACTTTCGAGACGATACAGACACAAATCAAACGTGAGAATGCAAACTACACTGATTCTATAGCCTACTGCACCATTCACAACTTACAGCAGATTTCAGGAGTTTCACAACTAAATAATGAGGAAGAGGATCAGCTAATGCAATCACACTCGCCTGCTGTATCTACAAGCTCACCATCTGCTGGAAACAGTAAACAGCTAACTCGTACTCCAGTCAAACATTTCTCGTGTGATATATGTACCAAGAAATTTTCTCGAAGAGGGTATCTCGAAAGACACATGCTCACTCACACTGGTCATAAGCCATTTACATGTTTTACATGTGCCAAGGGATTTTCCCAAAGATGGAATCTCGAAACACACATCCTCACTCACATTGGACATAAGCCGTTTACATGTGATATATGTAGCAAGAAATTTTCCCAAAAAGTGGTTCTCAAAACTCACATGCTCACGCATAGTGGACAGAAGCCATTTACATGTGACATATGTACTAAACAATTTTCCCAAAGAGGGAATCTCGAAAGACATCAACTCATTCATGAGAGGAACAACCTTTCCTAATGTAAGGTGTGCATTTATTCTTTGCCTTGGAAAATGTGAAACTTCTGGTTGAAAAGCAGAGAGGAAATTCTGCATATACTATGCCAGGAAAATCTGGAGTCGTAGAGAGAGATCTATGGTAATAGTGATGTGAGAGTTTAACAGCTTCTCATTCAGTTGGGATGTACAGCAATACATCTCGATATGAAGAAGTTATTACAGAACTGATGTCACTTTCTAAGTGCAGGGTTATTTAACACTGACTTTATTCTGTTTTATGTCAATGTATTGTGTATACTGCTGCTGCATATGCCATGTTTTAGCCTTGCTTTCCTATCATAAATAGGGATACACTTTACTGTTTGCAAATAGTGTTAAGAAACTAAATTTAATCATGATTTGTAGTCGTTTAGGTCTTGCATACCTGTCTTTGCATGCTTTGCCCACATATATTTGGGTCTCGCCTTTTTGATCAATTTTTTAAAAATTTAAATTTACCATCGTAAAACAAAATATACATATCATAACTGATACCCAAATGAGCAAAAGATCGTGCTCGGGCTCAGCTCAGCTCAGCAAATAGAAAACAGAGATCACTGGAAATTAGAAAAACAAAAATTCAGGGCAAAGCGACGCTACATACAAAACACACACACACACACACACATGGCATACACAAATACAAATACAAAACAAGGCAAATAGTAAATAACATAATCAAAAGCAAAACATATATATATTAAACATTATGAGCTAGAGAGGAATGACAAGCACGAGTAGCCAAAATGAAAAGCAAAAAATTGGGATATTGTAAAATGAGTCATGCATTAGGTTGAATAAATTTTATAAGGTTGTTTCTTGAATCTGTGTAAATTTAGTTTGAAAGTTAATCTTTGTGTCCCTTTTCTACCGTCAGTTTAGAAATAATTTTCATATTTACAGTTATAGGCAAGCTGCATACGACTCTTGTTTGATCATAATTAAATGTCTAAATCTTGAGATTTAAGATTCGTTTCAATAAATGGAGATGTACAAACATCTGTACTTGTAGTTCTTGACTTCTGCAACAGACTGCTGCAAATTTTATCTAGCCACTTCTTCTTGGTCGTTTTTTAAAATCAACAGGTTTTTACAACACAAAATGAATTCAATTTAGTGTAATATTAAAATTAACAAGACAGCTATTTCATAAAATATGGGAATTTTTCCCTCAAAGAGAGAAGTTATAAAATTATTGTAATTGGGTGGTCAAAAATAAGTTTAAAACCTCAAATTATCTGAATATTAAGGACTTCGGTGTATCTAAAATGGTTTCATTTGTAAAATCTGTTGATTAACTTATTTATTGCATTGAGTTACTTTTTTTGCCATTTTTAGCATGATTTTAACACTCTTTAATACCAAGTGGTCAAGAATAATCAGCTATGTCTATTTTCATTTGAGAAAATATACATCATAAGGTACAATTTGGTATAAGATTAACTTAAAAAAATGTGTGGTTAATTACTATGTAAAATAACAAACAAGTGACGTTTTGTCCCACCTGTAATGTCCCACCCCTAATGGTGATAGTTTTGTTAAATTATTATTGATGAGTTAAATAAATTTTCTGACAACCTGGAAACAGTTTATAATTTGTATTTAATCCCTCATACCTTCATTAATAACAACATTAAGACCCTAACAGTAATAGCAGTACAGCAAATGAACTTTTGTTTTGCATCACTAAAATCAGTGTCCCACCCGTAATAAATTTTGAAAAACAAATTTAAAATATTTAAAATACATTTTTTAATCTAATGCTTTGCATGTAGTGTGGAGGAGAAGGCATTGCAAATTTTACAGAATCTGAAGAACCAATTCTACTTTATTATTTATGATACATAATAAACAAAAATAGTTTTTATAATTTGCTAGAATCTCCCATCCGTAATTATGAAATGCCCGAACACAAGAAAAAGACAAAACATAATAAAATAAAATGAAATACAAAATAAACACAAACACAGTAGGTCTTTATCCACGCCTCCCTAAGATATATCTTGTCATTAAACATTTCCAGATATTCTTTGTATGCCAGTCATGTCACACATGTCTCTAGCTCCATATTAGACGCTGTAAAAAATATGGGTAGATATTTTTCCCTCCATTTTTCCAAACCTCTAAAATTAGCCAGGACATTACACCAAGATTCTTCCCCATCACAAATGTGACAAAATCTCATTCCGTTTTCATTATTGACCTTAGTCATCCGCCACGCACCAAGTCTGAGCCAGTGACATGTTTTATCATAGGTAACCCCACGAGAGTTGACAAATTTATCTGATGAAACTCATCAACTCCTGTTGGATTTATTAAGATTATTCCATGAATAAAATGTAACGGATTATACATATAATAATTACTTTTGTGCTTTGTTGTATAAAAACAAAACTAACAGCCGCAAGATCACGGCATGATATGAATCAATCATCCATGAATCGATTCGAGTTACCATGTTGTAACCAGGGCTACAAATGTTGCATGTAAGATAGTTAACTTCATTCAGGTAACAGCAGAACAGAATAAAAGCACACGAACTGGCCTTCATTGAATCGAAATTGTGTTTTTAATCAATGTAGGCCTACATTTCTATTATTTCAATTTCCAAACAAGTTATGTTGTATAAAATAATCTGTTTTCGTGCTGTTTAATGGCAGCATGTGACGTACTAGTCACTGCACACTGATGCTTTCTGTCCAGTAAAGAGCAGACGATTTTACCCGATAAAATACCATCCTCGCGATTCCTACAAGAATATTGTAAGATAAACGACCGTAATTGGTCTATATCCGAGGAATTACTAAACGTTATTGGTCAGTATCAAACACGCGGCGTATGAGTGGAATAATCTCAGAAAATATGTGATTCAAATACAGTGCACGCCACTTATTATGATCACTTCGGGACAAAAGTAATCTGATAATATTAACCGAATGATAACAGTAGTCGAAGGAATTAAATGAAGGTTGTTTATTTATATATAAGATAATACACTACAAAACCAGATTTAAAATATTTATTCATAAAATAATACGTATCTGTGAATCATTGTATCACTCGTACAGTAATAGACTGGAAGCAACTATTTTTTTCAACCAGTAACAAAGTTTTACTTTTCTTACATCCCTTTAGGAGTCGGTTAACCAATACTCCATACTCAGTTACGAGTTACTAGTATTTTTGGAAGTATATACTCATCTGTGGTGAACACAGCGTAACATAACATCTAACGTTTGTCTGTTCAAGTCTTTTCATTTTACACTAGCCATCACTGCATGTCAACACTGTTATCTTCATAAATCAAAAGCTGCAGCTTAAATGAGGGATGAAACCTGTTTTATTGCTTAAAAGAGAATTATATAATGCCACCCCCTCGAATTGGTTATCCTGTGAGCTGGGAACAGAATTGCTACCTCCAGTTCAACACAATACAGTTGAATTAGAAACGAAACCCTTATAAACGAAATGTTGAATGACGTACAGTACTTGGAAATAAAGCCGCAAAGAGGAAAATGTGATAGCATAAACCCAATCTTTGATCACAATAAGCAGAATTTTTTTCAATGTATCAGTATTAATCCGTACGTGAGTTCATATTAGGTTTGTTCGCAAAGCAGTCAGAAACCAGGAACAAATCGTTCGCGCATGCGCTCTTTCTCCACACGCGTTCGCAAAGCGAGAATCCGTGATTCTGATTTCAATCTTCTGTTCGCAAAGCTCTCACGGACAGTTTCTGTACTATAAGAAAAATTTGCAGGCTCTACCATGAATTGTTATCAGAGACATGCGCAGTAACCTATTTTCACGCGCCTGACTCCTCCCTCCAATAACATTGAGCCAGATTTATAAACATAGGCTACTTATATGTAGCCTATGAATAATGGAAGATAATTAAAAGTTTCCCAAAATATAGTTTATATTGCCGATGTATATTGCATGTATAACATGTTAAAGGGAAATATATATTTTATTTGCATATCATATAGATTAAACGCAGAAACTATCGATTCCAAATTCTTCTAACCGTTCGCAAAGTGCAAATCACGGGTAAGTTACAGACTGGACATGCGCAGTACAACCAATTCTCAAGCAGTCACGGATTTGCTTTGCGAACAAACCTAATAGTATATTGCGATACTAGTCCGTAAGCGCTGCTTACGGATCGGAGAAAGAGTTTGAAAAAACTAGGCGGTTGCGCCGAGTTTTTTCAATTTCCGAGATCCGTTATGCGCTTACGGAACGAGTATTGCATGCTATTTTTTGCACGATGATTATTTATATATATTTAATTATATTAATTGAGATATTAGCTGAAAATATTATGTATATACATTATTGGAAATAGATGTTATATTTTAGAAAGTGATTCGCATGTGTTGGTTGTTATGGGGACCGAATATTTGTCCTGTTAAATCCGCCACAAACTGGGGGGCCTTGGTTCCGGTCTTCGATAAAGGCTTGTATTATGATGGTTTTACTTACGGCACGTGTGCTTTTTGCCATTTTTACAGCACTGAGATTTATTTTGTTTTCAAAGCGTGTGGGAATGCCAACTTACGATCCACGGCAACAATATTCGTAAGTACCACTAATTATGAGAATATTATTGGAGAAAAATTCCTCCGGCACTGGAACTTGAACCCAGGATGTCCAAAAGAGACAATAATCTGTGGTTCATGAATGCTTATATATCTACCACTAATTAGTTACGTCGTGCAAAACAGTGATAACATTACGCGATTGATACATTAAGCGGCGTTCAGTCTACAAAGAGGTTCACAAAAAATCCCGGAGAGTTAAACGAAATTAATCTTATGCGAATTTACCGCAGTGCACCCTAAGGCAAACACGCTGCACGCCTATCACCTGTTCGACTCAGCTGAACGCCTGCCAAGCCAAGCTGTTACATGACCATTAAGCCAATGAATCACCAGTAACCGAATCCGGAACACAACTCTCTGAGGAAAGCCTGCCAGCCGGAGATTTAGATTGTGTCTGGAATGCCTACCAAGAATAACACCAAGCGGAACGAAAAACTTAAATTTCGAGGGTCATTAACAGTGTTGTGTTGGCGGCCCATCAGTTCCAGGGGTACACAGAATTCTGCATGGCATACTTACTTACGCAATGGCAATAGACAATTCTTCAGCAAGCTAAATGAATATTATCTATTTTATGGAACCCGAAGGTTCATTGCCGCGCTTACCTGAGCCCGCCATTCAACCTTATTATGTGCCAACTCCATCCAGTCATCTCTCGCAAATCCTACTTTCCTTAAATCTATCCTAATATTGTCCTCCAACCTACGTCTAGGTCTTCCACGTGGTCTTTTCCCTTCGGGTCTTCCAGTCAATACTTTTGAAAAATGTCTTTCCACCCCCATGTGCGCAACATGTCCAGCCCATTTCATCCTTCGCGATTTAATTACCCTTACTATATTCACTGACGAGTACAGGCTATGAAGCTCGTCGTTAAGTAGTTTTCTCCAGTCCCTATTTTCATCTCTCTTGGGTCCAGCTATTTTCCTAAACACCCTGTTTTCCAACACTCTCAGATTATGTTCTTCCCGCAGAGTAAGCGACCATGTCTCACACCCATATAATACAACTGACAGGATAATCTCTATATATATATAAAAGGCTCTGTTCTGACTGACTGACAGGAATCAACGTAGAGCCTAAACTATAACAGGTAGAGACTTGGAATTTTGACAGTACCTTCGTTTCATAATGTAGGTGCTCACTAAGAAAGGATTTTGAAAAATTCTGATTTTAAATGCCAAAAATCAAATGTTTTTGAGAATACTTAATCCCTTCTTACACAGAATTATCGAAACCGAATCACATTTGACATTAAAACATATTGTTTCCAGTGGGTTTCAGATGGGTTTGGAATTAAATTAAATGAAAGTTTGACAATTACAGTTGGCTTTGTCTATTTTTGTCATACCTTGAAATAAAACTTTCGCGATCGCTTGAATGTTGTAAGCCCTAATATGGTCAAACATTGTTTTATTTGGACGAAACTCACTCTACAGGGGTTTTCTGGACCAAGGAACTCGAATCTGAGGTCGCTTTTACCAGGTGACGCTATCTAATCGTGGTATGTACTCCACGTGATTTAGGTGTTAATAAATATAATGATTTAACTATTATGCTCTTAATTTTTAATTTTTGAAATAATTATCGCGGGCGAAGCCGCGGGCACATGCTAGTAGTATTATAAATCTTTATTTTTACATTTCTCGACAGAAGACGAAAGAGTTCTCAACTGCATAAAAACAAGGATTTCCTGGTTTTAGTGGACACAACTTCTGCATGGCATGCTTAGGTAAATGTGTACTGGATCTCTCAATGTTACATTAACATGACGAGCCCATGCCAGTCGAATTGAACATCTTCGCATAAACCCGATGCCAACCCCGTTGTCCTGACGCATATGGGGTCCGCCCTGAGGCGGATAGATGGCGACATTGTGGCCCAATAGATATATTACTTATAAGAATATAATATAAGGTAATAAATATGAGGGCTGTTCAGTATGGTACCTCTGTCAAGGTGCTAGGGGCAGGCCTACCTTAAATAGTAGTGACTATTATAATCTTGTGGCGATCGATATTTAATTACTTTAGTGCAGGTGTAACTGGATGAATTAAATCTAGGCCAATGTTAAGAAATAAAATGGAAGTAAAGAAACATAAGACTGGAATTATAACATTCATTACTATAATTATAATTACTTTATTGTATGTCAGCAACCAATAAATATTACTATATTAATGTCATCAATAATAAATATTAATATATTGGATGTCAGGAATAATAAATAATGCTACATTGATGTCAGCAACAATACATATTACTACACTGAATGTCAATAATAATAAATATTACTATACTGGATGTCAGCAATAATAAATATTACTATATTGGGTGTCAACAATAATAAATATTACTACACTGAATGCAAACAGTAATAAATATAACTATATTAGATATCAGCAATAATAAATATTACCATATTGGATGTCAAGGGTAATACATATTACTATATTGGATGTCAGCAACAATAAATATTACTATATCGATGTCAGAAATAATAAATATTACTATATCGATGTCAGAAATAATAAATATTACAATATCGATGTCAGAAATAAATATTACTAAATTGAATGCCAGCAATAATAAATTTTACTATATTGGATATCAGCAATAATAAATTTTACTATATTGAATGGCAGCAATAATAAATATTACTATAATGGATGTCAGCAATAATAAATACCGTATATCAAAAGTTAGAGGGCTCGACATAAAGATACATGTCAACCCCAAAGAACGATGTCTGCAGGAAATTCAGGTTTTCTCTGATAGGATGAATGAGAAATGGACGAAAAAAGTAAGACAATATCCTCGACACACACTTCTTATCAGATCCCTATAAGATACTTAACCCAAATAAAGAATTTCATTTGGTACTTTCTTGTTGTTTCGATCGGGTATGCTGCAGGGAGTCATGTTTCCGAAACTTTTATTGTGTTGTTTTGTATTGTATTGTAGCTTAAACACGTGGTAATGCTGAAAACTCGACAAGGAATCTCATTACTAGAGACCGGATTTTAAAGGGAATTCCTTTTTTTATATTTCAACACAAAACGTGATAAAATTGAACAGGGCATTACTGAGTAAGTTTCAACTGCAAATGACCTGGTTTTAACGTCCATTTTTTCCTTTTTTAGGCTTATTTCCCTTTTTTTTATGAACTTTCCCTTTTCAGTATCTTTTTTGCTAATTTATTTTGAAAAATTCGTAAATTACCCAGTATTTGGTAATATGAAAACATTAAAAATTGTTTTCACTGATTCACCATTGAAAAAATAATTCCTCCCAGCAGAATAGAGCGTTACAGGGAAATCACAGGCTTGCCATTGCCTAAGATTCCCATTAAAACAAGGTGGGGAACATGGATTTCGTGTGCTATTTTCCTCTGTGAGAATTTCAACAAGATCAAAAAATGTCTTCAGTCATTAGATGTTACAGAATCAGCAGCTGTAGAGCAAGCAAAGGCTTTACATAAAACAAACATGTATTTAAAATGTTGAATTTTTACACTCTCTTACTTTTTCCATTATTTCGCAAATTTTTTTGGCAATAATATTACCTTTTTTCCCCACCTTTTTTCGGCAATAATTTTCCCTTTTTTGGGTGAAAATTTTCCCTTTAAAATCCGGTCTCTACTCATTACTTTCACAATACTTCCTCTATCTGTGGAAATACATAAGGACAGACCTTATGCAAGGAGCCTATAATGACATTTATTTAGATGCGAGTATGTTTATGAAACGAGCAAAGTGACTACTTTAATTACCTGTATAGGCAAGTTGTCTACGACTGTTTTTGTTGCACAATAATTAAAGTTTGAACTTTATTTTTGTATTTGTATTTGTATTTTTTATTTTTAGATATTTTTATTTTTAGATATTTTTATTATGAATTTTGTATTTGTGTTGTAAATTAATATAATAATTTGTTAAAGTTTATATTGTATATTTTGTGAAGAAATTTTCACATTGTACATATTTCTTACAACTGTAAATTCATATTACTTGTAATTATATTGACGTGTCCCAAAACTTGGGATATGCTTCCAAAATAAATTTTCCGACCAGGCAATAAGCTGTTAGAAAATTCTCGTATTTCTTGTCTTCTGAGATAGATGGCAGCTAATGGTGTAGGTCAAGCCGAGGCTTGTTCTTGGGCGTTTTCCGGAAACGGATTTTTACAAGGTGAAATTAAATCAATTTAGTATAATATTGAAATTAACACGAATAGAATTTATTTTACTTTAAATATAGATTTTTTATTACGCAGTTTCGGTTGCTGCACTCAAGGTTTCTAGATCGTTCCATGTTCCATAATAATTTATACCACACCTGTGCAGTAATATTTATTACTGCTGACATCCAATGTAGTAATATTAATTTTTGCTGACACCAATATAGTAATATTTATTATTGCTGACATCCAATATAGTAATATTAATTTTTGCTGACAGCAATATAGTAATACCTATTTTTTTCTGACATCAATATAATGATATTGATTATTGCTGACATCAATATAGTGCAGGAATGAAAATCTGTATCGAAATGGATGTGAAACCGTTATGTAGTATGTAATAAGAAGCGTTTTGTAGTATTATCTAACAAAATCTACTCTTATACAATTCAACGGCCCTAAATAGTGTGCTTGCTCGCTCGCCCGCTTCGTGAGACATCGGGTATACTCGGCGATGTTCGCCTCTCGCAGAGTGAACTTTCATGACGACTACAAAATTAGTAAAACCGTTTCTTTATTATATAAGGCCTAAGTGAAATGAACACAATGAACAAATATTGTAATTTTATTTTTACTTACAGTTTTCATAGCTCTGAACCACAAACATTTTTAATAATCTACCAGTGTAAATTTCTTAAAAATCCTGGAGTCAATGAATAATGGCGGGCGAAGCCGGGGGCAACAGCTGTAAAATATTGATGGTTTTACTCTTGAAATATCGCTGATAATAATAATCGAAACAAACCATTCCTTCCCTTGAAACATTATATAATTTCTGAAAATTACACTGAATTGATCAAATAAAATTCACATCATATTCATGTCAATAAACAGTTGAGAAACAATACGTATTATGTGTTCACAGGTCCTTTGGAACTGCATAGTCGATTCTGATATAGTTTTCCCAGGGGGCTCTTTCTAATCGTAGAATGTACTCTGAAGCCGGAATTTTAGCTGTTTAATTAATATTATTAATGGCTTAGTTTATGAATGATTCGCGTGCAAGTGTTAATAAATATAATGCTTTAATAATTATTGTACTCTTAATTTTTAATTGAATTATCGTGGGCGAAGCCACGGGCACCTCCTAGTTAATTACATTTTCAGCATTCAAATATTGAAATAACCAGAAGCACACTGATTTGTATTCGTTGTAATTAATTTTCAACTTGTTTGTACCTCTTCATGAATTCAAATTTTAGAATAAATTTTAATTGTTGTGGGTGAAAAGGTAGACATTCCGTGTCTGTGAACTCTGTATCCGTCTTGGTTTCGCGCCGTGAACGCCCGCAACATCTTACTCCCTCAAGTACGGCGGGTTTTCTAAACAACTCGCTGCAGGCGGTGTAACAATATTCCTTATCCTCCACACAAACACTTTGTTATTCCACTAGCAGGTGCCCGCAGCTTCGCCAGGCGGTAATTTATATGGAAATTAAAATTAAGAGCAACATAGTTAAAACATTATATTAATTAACACTTACACGTGAATCATTCATAAACTAAACGATTAATAACTATACAGAAACAGCTAAAAATCCGCCTTTAGAGTACATTCCATGATTAGAAAGCGCCGCCTGGTAAAAAATACCTCAAATTCGAGTTCCTCGCGCCATAAAACCCCTGTATAAGTCAGTTTCGTCCAAATCGAACAATGTTTGACCATATTTAGGCCTATATTGATAATCCCTCTTCCATGTAGGTTGAAAATTTCAGATATATGCGGGCTTTGACATTATAAACAAATAGACAAAGCCAACTGCAACTGATATGAAAACGGAAATGTATTTTTGAGAACTGATTCTTCGAAAGCGCAAAAAATGCACGTTTTCTGCCCGTTTATCACTCATAACTCGTGAAAGAAAGCGAAAATTAAAAATCCGGCTTAGAGGTGCATTTTTCCACCCTTCACCCCCTCTATGCTTAAAATTTCAGATCTCTGCGTTTAGTAGATTTCGCTGAGCATGGCGGACAACAGACAAACTCTTCCTTTTATTATTATAGATTGATGAGTTATAATATTGTATGCATTTCATGGTCAATTGGTGAGTTCTTAAAGGAAAGCTGATGTGTTGTATTAACTTAAGTTTCTCTACCGAAGTCTCGGGCAATGCAACTTTCTCACTTCACACTCTGACAAAGAATAAGACATCCATTTGTCTCATATCAGCAGGGGAAAGAATAAGAAATACATTTTCCCTTTGCGGGTTTCCATTCAAGTTGGCCGTCTTCATGCAAATTAAATTCATTGGTTAATATTTGGAGCACACAGTCCAAGAAATATGACAACTTCGAGGCAAGAATGTATTCGTCACGTAATGGGTTTGTTTTCATACCACTGACAAGACAAGAGAGTATGATACTTTATGAGATTGTGTGGGGGACGGGAAAATGTCTGTCTGTCCGTCCGTGTGTCTGTATGCGCGATAACTCAAATACACTTAATCGGATTTTAATTAAACTTGGTATAGGCCTTTATAATGTTCATGGGAAGAAGCCTATTGATATTTGACCAACTCGGTTGACCGGTATCGGAGTAATACCCAATTTAGTGCCTATTTTATGGTAATGTATTAGAACGAATTTAACAAATGCAAATCGGTAATCCTGACAACGTTATTGTTTTACACTGATCATATACGGTTTGGAATTTGCAATGCAGTTAGCCATGGCATATTCCTTTCCATCAGACTAATCAGATGTTTATTTCGTTGATGAAGTTGAATACTGTTTATAGACAGAAGGCCTACTAGTATGAAATAATTAGGCCTACGTAAATTAAGTGGAGTTCTTCGTCAGTGTATTTTGTGAAATGTTGACATATTTTAAGGATTTCTTATATCAGTGTATAAGAGTTTGAATTAAGGTTAAGTATGTTCTTCCACAAGCCCTGCGTAAAGAACTGATTTGGAGCTTAACTCGGAGACTGATTACAAAAATAACTTATTTTGTTCATAACATAATTGCAATTAACTTATCACTGATTCGTTCTGACACTTTGTTATATGAGTTTACCTGATTTTATTGTCTCCGGAATGGCGATCTTACAGTGCGCTGTTGCAAATATCCTACTTATCTTATTAAACATAGATAGATCCAGAAAAATCTAGATAGGTTAATGCTGTCTACGCCCCCTTTGATCAGCACAATATTATTACTTCCATCCTGTATAATCATATTATTTATGTATCTTTATCCCTTTAAATACGTAAAAACTACTTTAATACTCTAATTTGTTCAGCCAGACTTGGTGAACTTAGATGCTGTTATTTAATATTCTCTGACGGATAATTAAGTGCCAGAATGATACTTTTGAGATTGTTTGGGGGACTGTCTTTCTGTCTGTCCGTATGTCTGTACTCCCGATAACTAAAAAGCCTTATTGTATTTTCACGAAACTTGATATGCACATTTATATCGTCTATGTGAAGAAGCCTATTTATTTTGAACTAAATAGGTTGACTGGTACCGGAGTAAAGTCCAATTTAGTGCCGATTTTATAGTAATATATTAGACAGAATTTATCAAATGCAAATCAGTTCTCGTGATAACATATTGTTTTACAGTGTTCATATACGGCTTTCATATTGTTTTACAGTGTTCATATAGGTCTACGGCTTTGTTGGATTACGGTAAGCTTTGACAATAACATTACCCGCATATTCCTTCACATGTGCTTATCAAACTAGACCTTTGTTCTTCCGTAAGCCCTGCTTAATGAATCGATCTGGAGCTTAACTAGGAATTCGATTACAAAAAATAACTTATTTTCTGCATATCATAATTGCAATTAACAGTGATTAAACAAAAGCATGCTGGCATTTTGTTACAACAGTTTACCTGATTTTATTTATTGTGTTATTAGACATAGCGTCTGGTAAATAAATTGGGTATTTGCCTTTAATGGAAGATATATTATGAGAAATTGCAAGGTGAACTGGACTGCCATGGGGTATGAACATGGAACCTCTAGATCGACTCATCTGTCCCACTCGTTAAGAAGCCACTTATACAGAATTTAGAGGGTAGTAACAATTTTGTTCTGTTGGAAGGACTTGATACTGTAATACACGCGACTGGAAAGTTTATATTGCAATAGAGGCTCGCACTCGAAACTCTGTCTGGATTATTAGTTCCGCAACTTTACTCTGAGTTTTTCTTCTTAATTAAAAGTTTCCGTGGAACTCGTGGCCAGTTACTTAAAAGTGGAATCAAGTTGTACAGGGTGATTCACAAAGAGATGAATACTTCCAAGTTGTACAGGGTGATTCAGGAAGAGACGAACACTTTCAAGTTGTACAGAGTGATTCAGGAAGAGATGAACAATTCCAAGTTGTACAGGGTAGGCTAATTCAGGAAGAGATGAACAATTCCAAGTTGTACAGGATAATTCAGGAAGAAATTAACACTTTCAAGTTGTACAGGGTGATTCAGGAAGAGACGAACACTTTCAAGTTGTACAGGGTGATTCAGGAAGAGATGAACAATTTCAAGTAGTACAGGGTAGGCTAATTCAGGAAGAGATGAACACTTTCAAGTTATACAGGGTAATTTAGGGAGAAATGAACACTTCCATTACTTCAACATGTGTCATATTTCTAACGAATTCATTTTGAATTATTCCTGTTAGATATTTTATTTTAATTAATTGAACATACCCCTGAAATTGGGAGAAAAATATGTTTTGCCAATTAAAAATTATATCCAAACTTTTAGATCCACGTTCTACTTGAGATTTTTTATTGATAATCTAATACCCTCAAACAACACCGTCATATGCACTAAATCATGTCTCATTATTACATTTAATTTGAACTATTCTCCCAAACACTTTTTTTCACCATTTTCAATGTTCAAAATGTTCCACGGGAGAGAGAGTTTATACTATTTCTACGGAATTTCCCGCATGAATTATGATAAAGCAGGCGAAGATAAACAGGCATTATTAATCGTACTAAAATACTTTTGGAGTCACGGTATAATTTTCTAAGAACAATTTCGGGTTATTTTAGAAAAAAAAAATGCACTTTATAATTAAAAAAAAGACAGTGTTTGAGAAATGAAATGGCATATTTAAATGTTAAGTTTTTTTACTTGCTCTGCCCGTACCATAGGTAGGCTACTATATACAGAGGAAGTATTATTTTCGATTCCCAAATTCGAAGTTGAGTTTTTTCCATAAATACAAGTTTTGAAATCACCTGAATAAGAAAATATTATATTCGGAAACATGTCTGTGTATACGTGTATGTCTGAACAGCCTAGCTGTTCAGCCTAACAGAATGGAAAAGCTTAACAAGGTTGAGATTAATCCTGAAATCATTCTGTTCTCTCAGTCAAAAAAGGGGGGAGCAGGGGTGGGAACTGGGCACAGCGGGGCCGGTTTAAAATTCCATTACCAACATAAATCACTGCAAATCCATGCACCCGACTAAAACTGTACATTCCCATTAATGAGACTCCAGAATACTGTTCTCTTGAACATTAGATGAGAAAGCCGAAGATCAGGCTTTCGAATCCCGGTATCAGAGGGATCATATAATCTTCAAAAGAAATGTTTCCATTAATAGTTACCTAAGTGCAAATACACAGAACCAAATTTTATACTAACACAATTTATAACTGGTCACGGAAAATTTGGTCACTGTCAGGAACGATTCAAAATAGGAACCAATATCTGTATTTGCAAAGACAGAAACCAGACTGTATCACATCTCATATTTGAACGCTATGCTTTGGAAGTCCAAAGACATAGAATTATTACTCAATTAGATTATTTCCAAAATAGATTTGAACAACATTTGACAAATGTTTTAGATATGAAATGCTGTTACAAGAAGTTATGTGAATATTTAAATTTTATTTTTAAGAAACTTTGATTTTGTTACTAATATTTGATTGTTAATTAATTTTATTCATATCTGCTATATTGTTAATAAGTAATTATAGAACTTAAGCAAACCATAAATGAATGTAAATTGCATTAACTGTACTTTAACTAAAACCCTAGCATAAGGTTAATTATATTTGGAGATTCAACAACAACAACCTATAGGTATGGGAAATTTCGCTCGCATGTGTAGCAGGCTTGCTACTGACATGCCGCTCGAGTGTGTACAAGGCTTTGCCACTGGATTAAATAGTTGCGGTTATTTCCATGGCCACCTGTTTCATTAGCCTGGCAACAGGTGAGCTCACTCCATGAAGATGTTATCTGCTTTACAATGCAACATGCTGTGTTTAGGAAGTCATGTCTCTTCTTCAAATAGACTTGATTTCCTTTCCAAAGCAAATCAAATTAACTACAGTAGTAAACCTATGCGAAGCTTTCCCACTTCGCTCCGTTTGACAGAGTCTTCAGGAGAACCGGACATTTGCTAAGCAATATACAAAAATCTGATGTGAAAGTCACATAACTTCCTCTGCCCAAAAAAAAAGTTAGCAGTATTCACATATCCTTTTACAGAATCGCAAGACACAATTTTACGCTATTATTATCCTATAAATACCTCTTCTTTCAATGATGCGCCTAAAAGCGCAGGCTAGCTATATAACAAACTTAAAAAAAAGAACAAGTGACTGCAGACGTTTATTGAACTTTCCGCCGTAAAGAATAATTTCCGAAATTATCGAATATTTCCCTCAGATACTTCTTTACTCTATACCGGGCCAACAATACATCTTTCTCACTTCACATTCTTATATAGAATAAGAGGCCGTGGAAGAGCGCGTATTCAGTTGTTCATCACGCAAGACAAAATTTCTACAAACAGTGGGTGAACAGTGGGTGGCCTGTAACTACCCTCAGAGAATTTTTTCGAAAAAAAGTTTCAAATAAAAGTTTTAGCTCTCAGTAAAAGGAACACATGTGCAAATTTTAAAGAAAATCGTTAGAGCCGTTTTCGAGAAAATCGCGAAAAACGAAAATTTCTTCATGTAAAGTCCCCTTAAAAATAAGAGAAATTTGTCGCCAATCTTCGAATCACATCTTCAGAAGGTACCTGACCCAAATACGAAATTTTGTTTTCATACGAATCTCCGTTTCGGAGCTAGCCTGTTCACAAACTTCCACACAGACAGACACACACACAGACATTTTTCCAAAAATAGTATTTTTGGATTCAGGGGGCCTTGAAACGTGTATATATGCTAAAAACTCAACTTCGAATTTTAGGGTCGAAAACAATACTTTCTCTACCTATAGTACCTATGGTACGGGCAGAGGAAGTAAAAAGTCGCTCCGTAGTACTTGTGCAGGCTGTAATCCGCTAAGAAACGGAATTCAGTTGGTACGGTTATAATCAGAGCTCGGATTTTGATGACTTAAAAATACAATCAACCCTCGATATAATGCTCCTCTTTACAGTGCCACCCTCGCACTGCGCCAATAAATGCAAGAGAACGGATCTTCTCCCATATGAAATACATAAGAAACCTCGTCACTGTGCCAATTCATTTAGTGTCAGTGAAAACAAGACAAGATTTTTACAAAATGTAGCTTTCAGTGACTTCTTTTCAATTGCAGAATGTTAGGAAGGTTATTTAAGAAACAAACTGTACTGTATTTCCAAGAAGTGATTGTAAATGTAGTGCGGTGGAATGAGGAAGCTATGTTAAGAAGTCGTATAGACAGCCTGCGTGAGGGCGGAGCAGGTAGAAACAGCCCTTTCATACAATGAGACATTCTAAACTTTTACTTCTTTTAGTCCACTGTCCATTCAGCTGTTAAACACTACGCTACAGTTACTCATAAGATTGTTAAAATGACAGAGTGGACCAAAAGTCGCGATCGGATAATGTTTATATTGTAATAACTCATTTTCCGAAACTGAAAACTAATTAAAACTATTCATAGGCTGAGAGGAATATTTAACCCCTTCATATACATTTTGTAGGATTAGTTTGTCGATTTTCCGATAAAGCAAGGACATTGTTATGTTTTAGTGACAAGCCAGAGTTTTCTTGCGCGCGGATTTATTAGGCGATTGTTGTCGATGTGAAGCGATGTGTTATGTTTGTGTTGTAAGCAATGGCAGATACAAACAAATATACGATTGAGGAACGTCTCATTGTTAGTGAGAACATGAAAAAGAACAAACTGGCGAAACGTACGAAGAAATCAGAAAGAACTCCTTTCTTCGTTTCAATAAAGCAGCTCTCACTGAAGCCAAACTAGGGAAACTGGAAAAGAAGACTTTCTCAAAAGGCTTTGTCTTGGATGCAAAAAGCAGCGGAAGACCTAAAAAATATTGCGGCGATGATGTTACTAATCGTCTGAGTGAATCATTGGAGGGTTCACCGATGAAATCAACAAGGAAGCGATCGGCAGAAATGCAGATCCCAAGAACTTCATTGTGCGACAACTGGCTCTGGTCCTCCTTAGAAGAAAATCTTGGGCTGGAATGATTCGGGTGGATTCTGTTGAACAACGAGAGATCATCCGTATCTTCAGAACGATCACTCCCGACATGCTGAGGCGGGCAAGCAGAAGGACATGGCGGCGCATTCAACCGTGCGCGGAAAACGATGGTGCACATACCGAAACTTTTGACGTTTAGGAAAGACGATGACAGGCCCAGAGAACTTTATTTTGCCACATTTCCATCCCTTAATACTTGCTACTTCAATAAATAAAGTTTTTACGTCAATTGTGGCATTTTATTATTGCATAAACTAACATACAAAATATCCGATCGCGACTTTTGGTCCACCTGTATTATGCCATTTTTATTTTACAAATTAAAGTTCGTTTTATTCGCTTTGTGCTATTAAATGTTGGAGAACGGATGGTGGCATTATATCGTGGGTTAACTGTATTAAACAAATTAGCTATAACTTGACTGCAAAAGTACAAAAACATGACCCAAAAACTTTAAAAAAAAATGACCCTACAATTTGTATGAAAACACTGGTTTATTCATCAGATTTGTGTCTATTCTACGAGGGATGTTCTGAAAGTAAATTTCGTCATTTTTTTTCAAAAGGGAAACTTTATTACCAAAACAAATACACCATGCAATCATGAAATATACCTCTTGCACTATTTTTCAACATAGTCTCCACCGACATTGAGACATTTGTCATAGCTTGCAATCAGTTTGAAGAAACCACTCTGGTAAAACTCGGTGCCCTGCTATGCAAGGAATTGTCACACAGCCTTCTCCACCTCAGCATTGTTTTGGAAGTGACGTCACAGTATAAGTATTAATACAGTAAGGAAACTGTGTGTTAAAAGTCCTATGACAACTTGTTAGCTGGGCGACACTAGCGCTCCATGCGGCGGTTGAGTAAAACTGCATTCTCACCATATAAAATAACTTGGGAAAATGCATAAACACATAACAAAATATGTTATAATAAGAGAAAAAAATCTTCTTTCAAAACTGAATTTTAAATTTAAGAAACAATGAAGCATGTATTATATTTTAGTTAAGATCAGGCACAATTTTTAAATGCCACTTACCTGTAACTTGCACTGCAGTTCCTAGGGCTATTCTTATTACAAGTTTTAATAACTTCAAGATGATTCTTGGAAAACCAATTATAACTCATTTTTATTTTTAAAAGTAGCCTAATATTACATTAGAATAGAAATGTCATCATTTTACAAAAATAATACAATATTACATAAGATACAATACAAAATGCAAATAAAAATATAGGTTTCTATCAATATTTCTCAATTTCTAATACTCCAAAACTGCTTTTAGTATACAGTCGGTACAGCAGTTTTAATTAAAGAGTTCTTATTGGAATTCATAAACTGGCTGTTTTCGAAGTGTTCCAAACATAGGCGGCAATTTACATTTAAATATTTTACAGTTTTTGTTAGTAGGTCTTCTCGCCGACTATTGATGACCCATTTTTTACACCTGAAATCATTACAACAATTGAAGGTAGATCGAAGCCGTAAGATACAGAAACAAAATACAATCTCAACAATGAAGTTGAGGACGAGCAGTGTGACAAACCTATATTCAAAGGTCACTCTTTAATATAATTTATAACTTAAACGTTGATTTTAAAGGTGGGAAAAACCTTGGACTAGATACGCTTCTTAACAGTAGCCTATTTTAGGTAAGCCTATTGCTTGCCTAGGTTTGGATAATGATGTCATGTTAGTTTACTGTCGCAAACACCTTAATGGCACATGTATCCGAGAATTTATGATGTAAGATTATGTTTTCGTCATCTTTACGCCTACATCGTGTTCGAGAAAATAAATATCGTACCGCCTGTAAAATCGGCGATGTGCACTTTTTTACGAAATTGAGTTATGTGCACTGATATTCCTTAGCATTGATCCTTACAACCGGGCATGTGGATCTTTGATTGTCAGGTTTGTGCAAGCAAAGAAAAAAAATCGGCTACATGCTGCAAAATGGCCATGTGCATTAGAGCTCACATAGCCATTCTTGACTGCCAACACGTCACACATGTTTGTATACATAACCGGCCCTGACATATACATTACAATGCACATAGGAAATAAGCTGCACCGCAGCAAATATTGTGTTATCTTAAGCGATCACAATACGACATCCTAAATATTGTTATCTTTAACCGTGATATAGACTGCTGACATTCATTAGTATCTATTGTTAGAAATTACAACATAATTAAAGATAAAAATATTACATTAAAGTAAATGTAAACATAACCACACCAGAACATGTGTCAAGAGTAAGCCAGCAGGCATACAATAAATATTACGTATTTTTCTTCTTACCTTTCTGGATCTTTTGGGAAAGTGAAGAAATGCAATTCAGGATTTCTTCCTTTATTGTTACTGCAATTTATAGCAGAACAATAACATCCTTTCCAAACACGCATTGCTATAAAAATTCAAGACTCCTATTTATTTCCATTCTTCCCGCAGTAGTGATTGTAGTATTACTCAATGGCCGGTAGGATCGCATGGAATCTGCGCGCGCATGTCCGTATGGCAGAAAAACGGACTGAGTTTCCTTACTGTATTAATACGTATACTGTGGTGACGTCCCGAGAGTGCGGCTTTCATTGCATGGAACAGGTGCCTTCCTTCACTGAACATGCAACACCAGCGACCAACAATTTGATGAGACATGACCTCTTCACCATACACAGTCTGTAGGCGTCCATGGATGATGGACACACTAGTCCTACATGCCCATTCATACCGGATAACAGCATGTACTTCCATCGTCGACCACGTTTTCAGTACACGTCCATCTGCCATCGTGATTTGTACTCAAATAACCTCGGGCACGCCAGTCTACTGCTACTCTCTCTTCTTCGGGACTCTACTCATGCATCGTTTCTCCTCTGCTGACGCTTTTTCCGTCGTTGAACCAGCAATAGGTGTCGATTCTTATGGCAGTTGTTTGCTTCATCTGCTTTACCATCTTCACTTTTTAAAAAAACTTTGAAACTTACTTTTGGAACATCCCTCGTACATTATTTTAGGCTGATGACCGAATTATAGGCTTACAATTAGTTATTTGGTGTACAGGCCAACGGTTAAATGCAAACACAATCTTTACTGTATCCAAATTAAAATTATAGCAAGGTTTGTTTATATATGCTTGTTTAGAATTCCGATAACATTCAATGTAAGTAAATGCACAAAAATGATTGTACTTGAACTTTTGGAAGTAACAACACAATATGACACAATAATTACTTTATATTTTTAAAATTACCTAAAAGTATGAAATGTGGAAAAAGAAAAAGAATACAAACTGGTGGAAAAAGTGACCAAATAATGACATTAAATTATAAAAATTACCTAAAAATTAACACTGGGTAAAAATTACCAAAAATGACCCTTAAAATATCATTTTTATAATCTAGTAGTCATGATTAGAATACATGCACTAGTGGGCAACGTCCATGATATACCAGTTAAAAGATGACATCTCATTAAAATCCGGGCCCTGGTTATAATGTTCTGCTACAATAACTTATGAAGTAAGAAATAAAAGCACCCTAACATAAAACTCACATCAGAAGATGTTGAAAATTTTACCACATAGACTAACATCTCGTTTATTACCATGACTCATCTTCACTATTTCATCCAGTATCATATTCGTTAAAATCGAATAACCGAGCGAGGTGGCCGAGATGGTAACGTCTTGAACTCGCATTCCGAAGGTCCCATGTTCAAATCCCGTGGTCCGCCAATTTGACATGAGTTTTTTCATGGTTTTCCCAGTCGTAAAGGCAAATACCGAAATGGATATTTTCTTGCCATAAATCACCCTAACCATTTCATCTTGTATCATATCCATTTAAATCAATATCAGTTGAAATTTACTCCATAAAAATACACCAACAATACAAATAACACAGGTCTGCAACTAAAAAACTGCATAGAATGTCTCTTAATTTTCGTACAGAATTTTACTTCCTAATACCTAAAAAGATACCAAAAAACTTCTATCACGTCCATTTTTTTTGTAAGTGAAGTGGTTATATTTATTTTTCATAAAATTTATGGTTTATTGAAAATCCGGTATTTTATCTTACAAATTCTCATAAACAATTGATTTTTACATTAATTTATTCAATTATAGCTTATCTATACAATATATAATGTTAACTGTTAGGGGTGAGTGGTGGAGGGGGTGGCACAAGTCAAAGAAGTTCAGTATCGCACATGAAAGTAGAGCCGCCATCAGTAGACACATCGCTTTCAAACTGAACAGTGCTGTTGTTTCTATTTCGTAATCATGGCTCCAAGAGGTTATATTATGTCTCCTGATAGCTTTTGTTTTATTTGTGGTGAATACACTGTGAAACATCAACAGAGAAACATTAATGATTTTGTGAAGAAGGTTTATTTTGCTTACTTCAAATTAAAACTTGGGGATCAAGACAAACCATGGGCCCCTCACAAGGTGTGTAGAAGATGTGAGGAAGATCTTCGTTTGTGGTTTAAGGGTAAGAAAAACTCATTTCGTTTTGGAATTCCTATGATATGGCGTGAGCAGAAAAATCATACAACCGATTGCTATTTCTGTTCAGTGTATGTAAAGGGATTTAATACAAAAAATAGAAAGAACATATCTTATCCTAACCTTGACTCAGCTATTCGTCCAGTGCCCCATAGCTCTGAAATACCAATCCCACAGCCACCTTCCAGTTTAAATGAATACCTGAGTGAGTCAGAGGACGAAGACACATTACCTCCCCAGGACGAATCTAGCTCAGATTTTTCTGTTGATGAGGGGCCTGAACTATTTTCTCAGAGTGCGCTCAATGACCTAGTAAGAGATTTAGGTCTATCAAAAGATGCAGCCAAATTGCTAGGTTCGAGACTAAAAAACAAAAACCTTCTGTCATCTGGTACCTCATTTTCGTGGTATAGGCACCGAGAGAAAGAATTTACTCAGTTTTTCTCCAAAAAGGGACATCTAGTTTTTTGTAATGATGTACAAGGGCTCATGAAGTGCTTTGATGTAGAATATGATTCATCTGAATGGCGCCTATTCATTGATTCGTCCAAAGCTAGTCTTAAAGCAGTCTTGCTGCACAATGGAAATACTTTTGCATCCCTCCCTATGGAAGAAAACTATAACGATTTGGCCATTATTCTAGAAAAAATCAAATATCAAGACCATCAATGGATGGTTTGTGGGGACTTCAAAATACTAACCATGCTTTTGGGTCAGCAGTCAGGTTATACAAAGTACCCATGTTTTCTATGCTTGTGGGATAGTAGAGCCAGAGAGCAGCATTGGACCAAAAGTGACTGGTCACTGCGAGAAACCCTAAAACCCGGTGAGAAAAACGTCATCAATACAACTCTGGTTCCACCAGAAAAAGTTTTATTGCCCCCTCTTCACATTAAATTGGGGTTTATGAAACAGTTTGTAAAATCACTGCAAAAAGATGGGAACTGTTTTAGATATCTGTGTTCTAAATTCCCGAAGCTGTCTGAAGCCAAGTTGAAAGAGGGAGTTTTCACTGGTCCCGACATAAGAAAACTTTTATCCGACTCCCTCTTTGTGGAAAGTATGAACGAGAAGGAAAAAGAAGCTTGGGAATTGTTCAAGGGTGTAGTGTTAAGATTTTTGGGAAATACTAAGGATCCTGACTACAAAACCATTGTGCATCGTATGATGGCAGCGTACAAAGCTCAAAGATGCAAGATGAGTTTAAAGGTTCATTTTTTACACTCCCATATAGACTATTTTCCTGAAAACTTGGGAGCTTACAGTGAAGAAATGGGTGAACGGTTTCACCAGGATGTCCGTGATATTGAGAGACTGTACCAAGGAAGATGGGATGTCAATATGCTTGCGGACTACTGTTGGATGCTGAAGCGGGAAACCAAAGATGGAAATCGGAAATGAGTCCGGCGAAACATCAAAGAGAAGAAGAAAAGGTTTCACAAAAAAGATGAATAAACATAAAATTGTGAATAAATGTCACAAAATGATGTTTCATTTGTTGTAAAAATTAATATGTTTGATTCATCTTAATACACGAGTGCTTTTTACCAATACTGTGTATCTTTTAGTTTTGCAAAAAAACCTTACGTGATAGGGGAAAATGGATGCCATTTTTGGAATCAGTGCATTTTAAAACATATAATTTAGTAAAAATATCTCATGCAGCTGAAAAAAAAATTTTTTTTGCAGACCTGTGTAATTGATAATCAATAGTTCTATGGCCTACCCTACTGTATAGAAACACACCCCGAAGTCGTGATATGGCCTCGCAGCTAAAAGGAGTATAAACACAGCTGAATTAAAAAAAATGAATTTCAATTGAAATTATTAAATGCCATAAACTCATATCAACAATACAAAACAGACTCACGCCGATAGTTAACTTGGCCTACTGCGAGTCTGAAAAGAAGATAGGGAGAAATTCCAACCCTCGCCTGGGCGGCGAACATAACCAGAACTGCGGAGAAACTTATTGTACAATGGCGTACGAAATCCTTAATAATATATTTCTGTAAATAAGTGTAAGAGAATAGAGGAATAGATAAAAAGACTAGTAGAAGGCACTTAATGCATGTGTATTGGGTACAGCAAATATTAAAAATATTAAGTGAAAAAAATTAATCGCTAACAGCTGCTCAAGAAATTAATATCAAGTTGAAGGTTTTACTTTAATATACTTAAATATAGTGACTACTTTAGTCTTGGTGGCCATCGATACATAAATTATTACTAGGCTGCGGATGTTTATGACCTAAAAGAGTGCAAAATATGACTGCAAATATGCCCTTACAAATGAATAAATATGACTCAAAAATCCTAATATGACCTCATAAAAGAACACATTTTCTAAAAATAAATGTTCCAATTTAAAACGACTAATTCTTACAACCATTAAATTCTTAATTCAATCAAATAATCACTTTTTAACAATTTTACATGTGATTTACAGTTTTACTTGTAAATAACTTCTAATCAGTTAATGTTTCCAGATACCACTGCAAATGTGAACTGGAAATATCTTTTTGCACTCCTTAGCTAGTAAGTGGAACTTACGAACGTTGTTTACATGGCTCGTAAGTTGACATTCCCACACAGTATACAGACGGCACGTCCCATTACAATGATGTAATACTACATGCCTTTCCCTCTATTATAAGTCTTTCTATAATCTAACTATTATTATTTTCTTGTTCACTTTCATACTATGGCTTTTTGACTTGTTGCTAAGGACGGTTGCGATGAGGTTAAATTACTTACGGTCCAAGCGCTACGTCATAATTCATTACGATACACTTCATAATACAAGCCTTTATGGGCACGGCCCCCAGGACAAATATTCGGTTCCCATAACAACAAACACATGCGAATCACTTTCTGAAATAAACATCTATTTTCAAGAATGTATTTACATAGTATTTTCAGGTAATATCACAATTAATATAATTAAATTGATATAAGTAACCGTCGTGCAAAAAATAGCATGCAACACACGGGCCGTAAAGGCATTTACGGGTCTCGAAAACTTAAAAACCCTCGGCTGCGCCTCGGGTTTTCAATCTGTTTCCTCGACCCGTAAACGTGCCTTACGGCACTTGTATCGCAATATACTATAAAAACATGTCTATTAGTAGTTGTTAACAACAAGGAAGAAGAAATAATTGTGCTATTACTTGTTATTGTCGCTTCACATTTCAGTGACAGTAAAACCAAAATATTCGTGAGTCTCTGAAAACATTAACTCGACCATTCAGTGCATATACTGTAGAATTGCGCTCTTTTACATAATTTATAACTGAAATAAATTGGTAAATTACAAATATCACCATAATAAGACTTTATATGCAAAATAAAATCGGTCCGATTAGGATGACAAATGTGCAATTCGTGTTTAATTTGTGTTTGTGGCGAGAATGGAGGGCAGGATGAAAATATGACATGTCATAAACCCTAATTACTACAATTTGTGCAATAACATAGAGTCACGTATGAAATCCATAAACATACATGCAAATACGTCTGTGTAGGATTCCTAAACTCTGCAAAACCCCTTTATCGTCTACTAGCTTAAAAGACCCGGCGTCGCCCGGGTTTTGTATTTTGTAATTGGAAATTAGCTTATGAAGGATTTTCAATTTTAAATTCTAGGTCCTTATATAGGCATTTATAATTTGAAATAGGAAGAACGACTTATTACACTCAAACTATTCCCTCAGAAAACGCTTGATATAGTTTTTTATGGCTCATAGAGGATCTAGAATTTTGCATCCCATCGCTTGTACAGTGCACAGCAAGCCTGGTAGAGGTTTAAATAAGAAGAAACAGAAATTCCTGTAACATAAAATTGTAATATCGAGGCGGGAAATTTCCCACTCTTATGTTACCATAAAGCATTATCACTTTCATACTTTTCTCTCCAAAAACCTGCGATATAATATAATAATATACACATTACCATACCTCGTTTTTTTTCTCTATGTCCAGGGTAGAGAAAGTTATGTGATTCCATTATTTTAGTGGATTTCATTCTGTAATATTTATTTATAACATGAATTATTTTGATAACTTCTCTTATTCGTCAAAAGTGCATTTCAATTGTTTTTTCCAAGCCCACCTGATACCATTTGGCAACAATATATTCTGTGATTTGGAATTGATAATTCTATGTAAAAAGGGATTAAGTATTTTCAAAAACATTTAATTTTTGGCATTTAGAATCAGAATTTTTCAAAATCCTTTCTTAGTGAGCACCTACATTATGAAACGAAGGTACTGTCAAAATTCCAAGTCTCTACCTGTTATAGTTTAGGCTGTACGTTGATTCCTGTCATTCAGTCAATCAGTCAGGACAAAGCCTTTTATATATATAGAGATTTAACTTCTAATGTAAAAGTCACTTATAATCTATGCCAGTGGTTCCCAAACTTTCCAGTCCGCGGACCCCTTGAAAAAAATTAAAATTTCCCGGACCCCCTCTGGGTTTTGAAGGAAAAAACTAAATAAATATTCTGATTCAAATGTAAGTTATTAAATTCAATAGACAAAATAACACTATCAATGGTAACAAACAGAGTTTACTCCTTAATGTGAACAGTGAAGCTACTTTAGAAGATATGTAATTTGAGAAAATTACGGGATATCCTATTTCTTCTTAAACCGTCTGCGGACCCCCTGAAACACCATCGCGGACCCCCGGTGGTCCGCGGACCCCACTTTGAGAATCACTGATCTATGAGAATAGTGAGCCAATACGAATGAATGAGGTATCGAACGTAAATATAGAGATGGAACAATTCTCAACGTTAATAATACGATCATCGTATTTTAAGGGGCTTATGCATTAGAAAATATTCAAAAAGAGTTTTGTTATTGAAGTGAAACTTCTTTAGGCGCGCTAGGAGTAAATCGAGAGCTAACGCAAAGATGCGTTACGAAGAAAATCGTCACGAAAGTAGCGGGGCTGTGACGGACTGCACAGAAAACAACCAAATCAATTAAATTTAAAAAAATTAAAAATCCAAAATGAAAAAATCCAAAATTCTAAAATTAAAACCGAAATCTAAAATTTAAAAAAAATAAAAATTCAAAATTTAAAAAATCGAAAAAAAATTAAAAATAAAAAAATCAAAGATCCAAAATTTAGAAAAAGAAGAAAAAATCTAAAATTCCAAAATTTAAAAAATTCAATGATCTAAAATAAAAAATAAAATATCCTAAATTTAAAAAATGAAAAATCCAAATTAAAAATCCAAAAATCCAAAGTTTAAAAAATCTAAAAATCCAAAATTTCAAATCGAAAGTCCAGAATTAAAAAAATTAAAAATTAAAAATTCAAAGATCCAAAATAAAAAATAAAAAATACTTTAAAAAGTCCAACAATCCGAAATTGAAAAAAATCAATTAATCCAAAATTGAAAAAAACGAAAAATTAAAAAATCCAAGTTTCACTTCTGTCGCGTGGCGTTCCACGCACCCGATTTTATTCCAAGTGATAGAGTACGTTTTCCTGTACACAATTGTAAATTTTCAGAAAAAAATTCCATTCAATAGTGAAACATATTCAATCTCTTTCTAAAACTGGCTTGATTAAATGTATAACTTTAGACTCGTTTGTCCGGTAGTTCCTATTTTCATTACATAAAACGTTATATTTCAAGAACCATTTGATTTCACTAACGTTTTGGAATTATGTCCTTTGTATTAATCTGCAAAGGATGGACCTCAATGGTTAAGATTTGAAAAATAAAAACATTTTACAGTAAAAATTGCAATGCATATCTACATAAAATCAGGTAAACTGATGTAACAAAGTGCCAGAATAATATTGTTTAATAAGTGATGATTGCAATATTATTATATTCAGAAAATAAGTTATTTTTGTAATCGATTTCCAAGTTAAGCTCTAGATCGATTCATTAAGCAGAGCTTACGGAAGGACAGAGGTCTAGTTTGATAAGAATAAGTAAAGGAATACGTGGGTAGTGTTATTTGTCAAAGCTACCTGCATTACAACTTCCAAAGCCCTATATAAACACTGTAAAACAATATGTTGTCATGAGAAATGATTTGCATTTGATAAATTCTTTCTAATATATTGAAATAAAATAGGCACTAAATTGGGCATTACGCCGTACCGGTAAACCGATTTGGTCCAATATCAATAGCCTTCTTCCCATGGACGTTACAAATGCATATACCCAGTTTCATCAAAATCCGATAAAGCTTATTTGAGTTATCCCGCGTACAGACACATGGACAGACAGACAAACAAACATTTTCTCGTCCACCACACAATCTCAGAAAGTACCATTCTGACACACAATAATGAAAATTGCATCCTTAGGAGAAGGTTGATAAGGTTCACGCCCCTCCTTAATGACATTAACATATACACAAAACAGTTATTTATGTATCTACTATGCAAAGCAAGACTTTAGTATTTCGCAAGAGGCGAAGCAATACAATGTTGCCATGGCTTATGTCGAGTTATTCTCTTAAAACATATCTCTCTCTCTCTCTCTCTCTCTCTCTCTCTCTCTCTCTCTCTATATATATATATATATATATATATATATATATCAAATTTCAGTTCACATGACAACAGTGTATTGTTGGCGTTGGTATCAGGTAGGTTTGGAAATAAATGAAATGGGAGTTTGAAATATTAGAGAAGCTATTGATATAATTCATTGCTGTAATTAAATATTGAAGATGAAATGTATATTAATATATCGCAGGTTTTTGGGGAAGGCAGTATGAAAGTGGTATTTAATTTATTTTAATTTCGTCCCCGAAACAGCTGTATGGTAACATGAGAGTGAGAAATAAAATATTCATGCTACCGGAATTTTTGTTTTCTTTTTATTTTAACCCCTACCAGGCATTGTGTGTAGAAGCGATGGGATACAAAATTCTACATCCTCTACGAGCCATAAAAAGCTATATCAAGCGTTTTCTGAGGGAATAGCTTCAGTGTGAAAAGTCGTTCTGCTTCATTTCAAATTTTCAATACGTATATAAGGACCTAGAATTTGAAAATCGAAAGTCCTTCATACGTTAACTTTGAATTATAAAATACAAAACCCGGGCGACGCCGGGCCTTTTAAGCTAGTATAGAACATAAACAAATCGCCTTACGATGTACCAACTTAATAATGTGAGGACTAAGATAATTAATTAGATCAGAATTTGAGTACTGTACTTGAGAAACTTCCCTTATGGTGTTCTCATCAATATTTTAACTGTGGCATTTAAAAGAGAAATGCATCGCTTTGCGTGACCTGTGACCTCTGTACAGCCCACGTGCTTCCTACATACGAGTTCATGAGGTCACGTGATGCGAGTTTATTTCCATTCGAATTGCAAGTGAATTGTATGAATAAGGAAATGTGATTTTTCATCCCAAGGTTGCACGTTTCAAGGGATCGAAAAGTTAAGTAGAAATATTTGTTTGTTGGTTGGTATGGCCTATGGTTATTAAGTGCCAGTATGGTACTTTATGAGATTGTGTGGGGGACGGGAAAATGTCTGTCCGTGTGTCTGTACACGCGATAAATCAAATACTTTTTATCGGATTTTAATGTCCATGTGAAGAAACCTATTGGTATTTGACCAATTCGGTTGAGCGGTATTGGAATAATGCCCAGTTTAGTGCCTATTTTATGGTACTATATTACAAAGAATTTAACAAATGCAAATCGGTTATCCTGACAACATATCGTATAACATTGTTCATATACGGCTTTGGAATTTGCAATACAGTTAGCCATGACATATTCCTTTGCATCAGACTAGTCAGATGTTTATTTCGTTGATGAAGTTGAATATTGTTTATATACAGAAGGTATATTACTGTGAAATAATTAGGCCTACGTAAATTAAATGGAGTTCTTCGCCAGTGTATTTTGTGAAAAAATGTTGACATATTTAAAGGATTTCTTATATCAGTGTATACGAGTTTGAATTAAGGTTAAGTATGCTCTTCTACAAAGCCCTGCTTAATGAATCGATCTGGAGCTTAACTCGGAGATAGATTACAAAAATAACTTATTTTCTTCATATCATAATTGCAATTAACTTATCACTGATTAAATAAAAGCATTCTGGCACTTTGTTGTATCAGTTTACCTGATTTTATTTAACGATGGGGATGTACTGCAACTTAGGCCTGTGTCCGTCATCGGTGTGCCGGAATTTTGTCCCACATGAATTCTTTTACATGCCTGTAAATCTATAGGGATGGACCTGTCACAATTATGCGCACTTAAATGCCATCGACCTGTGTCGGGACGACACCTGCAACCCTAGGCACAAAGAAGAATTTGTAATCTTGAACTATTGAATTTCTTGATCATGCTTTTAACTTTTCTGAGTTAGCAAAACATTATTTAATTTTTCTGGGAAATATTCCTAAGGATGCAATTTTGATTATTAAGTGCCAGAATGGTACTTTTTTAGATTGTGTGGTGGACGAGAAAATGTCTGTCCGTCTGTCCGTCCGTCCGTCTGTCCGTGTGTCTGTACGCTCCATAACCCAAATAGGCTACGCTTTATCGGATTTTCATGGAACTTTGTACACGTGTTTATAATTCCATGGGAAGAAGCCTATTGACATTGTACCAGATCGGTTGACCGGTACCGGAGTAAAACCCAATTTAGTGCCTTTTTATGGTAATATATAACGAAAGGCGCGATACCTCAAATACGCTTTATCGGATTTTAATCAAACTTTGTATACGCGTTTATAATGTCCATGGGAAGAAGCCTATTGATATTTGACCAAATCGGTTGACAGGTATCGGAGTAATGCCCAATTTATTGCCTATTTTATGGTAATATATTGGAAAGAATTTAACAAATGCAAATCGGTTATCTTGAACACATATTGTTTTAGACTGATCCATCCAATCAGCTGTTCCACTTAGCACTGTGATTTGATATTAGATACATAGATAATTATTTAAGCCTTTCACGTACATTTCATCAAACATAATAAATTATTAAGTGCCAGTATGGTACTTTGTGAGATTGTGTGGGGGACGGGAAAATGTCTGTCTGTCCGTTCGTGTGTCTGTACGCGCGATAACTCAAATACGCTTTATCGGATTTTCATGAAACTTGGTATAAGCCTATGCATTTATAACGTCCATGGGAAGAAGCCTATTGCTATTGGTCAAAATCAGTTGACCGGTACCGGAGTAATGGCCAATTTAGTGCCTATTTTACGGTAATAAATTAGAAAAAAAATTATCAAATGCAAATCAATTATCATGGCAACATATTGTTTTACAGTGTTCATATACGGCTTTGGAAGTTGCAATACAGTTATCTATAACAACACTACCCACGTATTTTTTCACATATGCTCACCTACTTTAGACCTTTGTTCTTCCGTATGTCCTGGTATCACTGTTATCTGGTATTCTATCGACAATTAAATTCTTCTGGATCTAGGTCAGGTGATATAGAATTCATATTTGAATTTCAATTAACAAATCTATTAATAAGAGACCAAGTTTCTTTAGACTTATTTCAAAAAGTCTTGATAGCAATGTTAACAGAGTTTCCGGGACACCCGGTACTTCACCAGCAATCCTGACATTTGTAGGCATTGTGTTGCATTGGATCGATAGTGGTTTAACATTTCCATAATCGCGTCTAAACAAAATGGCTTTTGCCTACAGCTATTCTAAAGAAAGCATTTTTAGTAAGAATTTTTCAGTTCCTACGGATTTGTTTACGTAGAATGCCTAAGCCAAGGTCTCGAGAATAATAATAACAATAATAATAAAATTAGATAAACTGATGTAACAAAGTAAAAGTATGTTTTTGTTTAATCAGCTATTATTGCAATTATGATATGCAGAATACAAAAAAAGTCAAATTGGCCGGTTTCGGGATTTGAACCATGGAACTCCAGAATGTGAGGCCAAGACGTTACCATCTCGGCCACCTGGGTCAGTTTAACGGTCTAGTTGGATAAGCGCATGTAAAGCAATAGTGTTATTTGTCATAGCTAACTGTATTTTAAATTCCAAAGCCTTATAAGTTTACAGTAAAACAGTAGGCTATGTTGTCATGATAACTGATTTGCATTTCATAAATTCTTTCGAATACGTATATTACCATAAAGTAGACACTAAATTGCGCATTACTCCGGAACAGGTCAACCGATTTTATCCAATATCAATAGACGTCTTCCCATGGACATTATAAATGTGTATACCAAGTTTCATAAAAATCCCGTAAGCGTATTTGAATTACCGCGTCTTTAAAATAGACACTAAATTGGGTTTTACTCCAGTACCGGTCAACAGATTAGGTTCAAATTCAATAGGGTACTTCTCATAGACGTAGTAAATGCGTATACTAAGTTTCATGGAAATCCGATAAGGCGTGATTTGCATTTGATAAATTTTTTCTAATATATTACCATAAAATAGGCACTAAATTGGGCATTACTTCATTACCAGTCAACTGATTTGGTCCCATGGACGTTATAAATGCGTATACCATTTTTCATGAAAATCCGATAAAGCCTATTTTACTTATCGCGCTTACACACACACAGATAGACAGAAATTTTCCCGTCCCCCACACAATCTATAATAATAATAATAATAATAATAATAATAATAATAATAATAATAATAATAATAATAATAATAATAATAATAATAATAGTTAATTTCAATTACAGTCTACAAACCGTATATTATTCAGTTTCTTGTTTTATTAATTTTATCTGTGGAGCATTCTTCCTAATGGTTTAACCTTTTCCGGAAGATTGAACTACTTGTAGGATTTATTACAATGAGAATGTCAACTAAAGCTATAAACTATTAAGTCCCAGTATGGTACTTGATGAGATTGTGTGAGGGACGGGAAAATGTCTATCTGTCTGTCTATGTGTCTGTACGCACGTTAACACAAATACGCTTTATCGGATTTTCATGAAACTTGGTATACGAATTCCGAGGTGCGCGGGCAAAGAGAGGTAAGTCCACCATCCTAAAAAATTGAGATATGTCCATAGAGTTATAGATAAAAATGTTCTCTACATTTGTGTTAAGTCCAGTAAGTCATATTCAAAATTTTACCGTAGTTATGGATGTGTGCCCCATCGGTTTAATCATCTCTAAAGCTATGTTGGGCTGGTATAGTGTGTTAAGTCACTCTAATTCTCAGTAACAAGAAAGTGGACTTAACTCTCTTTGCCTCGCACCCCGAAATTTATACCGTCTATGGCAAGAAGCCTATTGATTTTGGACCAAATCGGTTGACCGGTATCGGAGTAACGACTCATTAAAGGTCACATGCTTTTTAAATGGGTAATAAAGACTATACTACAAAGCCGCGTTGCTATTCAGTTAGGGCCTTGACTCCAATGCAGTCAGTTGTTTGTTTTATTTCGTTGATTACGTTGAAATGAGTACATGAATTATGTTATATTCAGGGTGTATATTACTGTGAAATAATTAGGACTATGTATATTAAGCATAGTTCTTTGCCAGTGTATTTTGTGAAATGTTGACATATTTTACGAATTTCTTATATACGAGTATGAATTAAGGATAATCATCAAACGTTCGACCTTTGTTATTCAGTAAGCCCTGCTTAATGAATCGATCAGGAGCTTAACTCGGAGTTCGATTACAAAAAAAATCTGATGTGAAAGTCACATAACTTCCTCTGTCCAAATAAAAGTTAGGAGTATTCACATATCCTTGTACAGAAACGCAAGACACAATTTAACGCTAATTATACGATAAATACCTGATAACCTCTTCTTTGAAAATGATGCGACTAATAAAAGTGCAAACAAAAACAAGTGACTGCAGACATTTATTGAAACTTCCGTCGTTAAGAATAATTTCCGAACTTTACCGAATATTTCCCTCCAATATGTCTTTCTCACTTCATTGTTATATAGAATAAGAGGCCGTGAAAGAGTATGTATTCAATTGTTAACCACACAACACAAACTTTTTACAAACAGTGGGTGAACAGTTAGGTGGCTTGTAACTGCCTTCAGAGAATTTTTTCGAAAAAAGTTTCAAATAAAAGTTTTAGCTCTCACTATAAGCTACACTTGTGCAAAATTTAAAGAAAATCGTTAGAGCCGTTTTAGAGAAAATCGCGAAAAACGAAAATTTCTTCATGTAAAGTCCCCTTAAAAATAAGAGAAAATAGTCGCCAATCTTATCCTCACATCTTCAGAAGGAACCTGACCCAAATACGAAATTTTCTTTTCATACGATTTTCCGTTTTGGAGCTAGAGTGTTCACAGACAGACAGACATGTTTCCAAAAATAGTATTTTTGGATTCAGGGGGCCTTGAAACGTGTATATATGCTAAAAACTCAACTTCGAATTTTGGGGTCGAAAACAATACTTCCTCTACCGGGCAGAGGAAGTAATAACTACTTTTCTGCATATCATAATTGCAATTATCACGATTAAACAAAAGCATTCTGACACTTTGTTACATCAGTTTACCTGGTTTTATTTTCATTTACTTTGCTAGTAAGTTGTAAGCCTCCATCAAAATAGAATTATCTTGTTCTCATAGCCTACTAGATTTATGCATTGAAGTATTAATCGAAATGAAATGCATAGTAATTCTGTATGTATATTGCAAAATGTAACATGTTTATCTGGAGGGTTTTTCTTAAGTAGCAATCCGCGTGTAATTTCCACTCTTAGCACGCTTCACTGCGCATCCGGGTCGTGGAAATGTCAATTGCTTAGATACACGAGATCCCCACGGGACTCCATGCTTATCATGTCTGCAGTCCTCAAGGATCCGTACTAGGTCCTCTCGCAAACTTGCTGCTATAATGCCACCTATCGTCATAAACTTAAGGTTCACTCTATTACATTATATGTGCCCAAACGACAGTAGATCTATAGACATGTAAAGTAACTCCTGCTGGATAAAATTCCGGCCAACCGGCGACGGCCATAGAAAGAGTTGCAGTAAACCCCCGTCGTATACAACTACATAACATATTATGTAAACTTTCACTAAAGAAAAGTGTGCATGGACCGCCACGCGACAGAAGTGAACCTTGTTTTAATTTTTTGATTTTTTCAATTTTGGATTATTGGATTTTTTCAACTTTGGCTTGTGAGACTTTTTAATATTGGGTTTTTGTACTTTTGTAATTTTAAATTTTTTCAATTTTTGATCTTTTGATTTTTTAATTTTGGGATTTTTAATTGTTTAATTTTGGATTTTTTAAAATTTAGATCTTTGAATTGTTTATTTTTTTGGATTTTTTACTTTTAAATTTTGGATTTTAGATTTTTATATTTTGGATTTTTTATTTTTTAAATTTTGGATTTTTGAATTTTTGAATTTTTTAAATTTAGGATATTTGGATTTTTTATTTTTTAAATTTTGGTTCATTGATTTTTTAATTTTGAGTTCTTCGATGTTTTAATTTTCGATTTTTCGATTTTTTAAGTTTTGGATTTTCGATTTTTAATTTTGAGTTATAGATTTTTTAAATTTTGGATAAACCTAATCATTGAGTTGATTGTTTTCTGTGCACTAATTTCGTGACGATTTTGAGCGTTACACAAGCTCTCGATTTACCCCTACCGCGGCTAAAGAAGTTTCACTTCAAAAACACTCACGCAGCGAAGTTATGTTTGATATAATGTCTTCCTCCAGACCATTTGTTACAGTAACAAATGGTTACCAAACGATTCTTTGAGTTTTGCTTAGCAAGAAAAACAGACATGAGAGATTGACATGTCCACTCGAGCTAATGAAAGGTAAATATTATCATAACCAACAGACATACATCATTCTGTGCCCACGTTCTGTTCTTCTGCAGTGCCAAGTGTTTGTTTCCAACACAACCCCACCAGGTGTAACGGTTAAATTATTTCCTTCACTAGTAATGACTAGGACTCGGACTTTTAGGTCGCTAAAATGCTGTTTTAGGTACCTAAAATAGGCTCTAAAAATTGGAAAATAGGTTCTAAAAATCGTAAAATAGTCTCTTATAAAATCGTTAAGTTGCCAATTTTCTGAAATATCTCAATTGCAATGCAGAATATTATATTTATTGAAGTCACCATTAATCAATCATCATGATTAAACGCAGAAATAGGCCTATGGTACACAGAATTATATAGGCCTATTACTAGGACCTGTATTACTACCATAACAGTGAAAACCTAATCCCTGCGCCCAGAAGCTACGCATATCATACTAGCATATTCAACCCCTTGTATCCCTCAGTGATTCAGAGGACTACTTTTTTTTTCTGTTACTGGATGTGGGAGTCGGGAGAAAAACACTACATTTTCTTGGGAATTCCAAGGAATTTTTCTACTGAAGATGAAACATTCCTTACTATTTAACCATGTCATGTACTGCACCTTCCGAGCTAAAAATTTAGTACGAACTGAAAATAAATGCTATAATTTATAATAAAAAATGAATTATTCGAACTTTAGAGGAAAATCAAGCAAAAAAGGCAATATTGGGCTCTAACGTAAAAATAGGCTGTTTTAGGCCCTATAAAAGTATCAGTTTAGGCATAGTCACTTATGAAACATGCATATACAAGATAGATATATGGAACCTGGAACCTCCCGAATGCGAGTTCAAGATGTTACCATCTCGGCCACTTCGCTCGGTATAGTTGGTTTTCATATACGTCACTTAAGGGGCTTTTGTCAAAATATAGTGTTCTCTTGAAAATATACTGACTTCTAACATTTAAAAAAATGCAAAACAAAGGAACTTCGTTGTTAACACTGGAGTTCTGAATTAAAAAAAAAAGACTAATGCAGTGGCGGCCAGTCATTTGATTAGCCTGTAAATTTTGCAGATTATGGAAACACTAAATTATGATATAGCTGTTGATGAATGATTAATAATCTGGTTTCTATTGATCACCAGGCTTTAAAACTTAGTGCCCGAACCCACAGAGGGAGTTGATTCCGGTTACCAACAACCTGAGTATAGGGGATGGGGGTTGATTGCGTAGGCTGATAAGACAGTCATTGATAGTAGTACTGAGAAGTGAATGCTCTCGTAGTACGGTGCATCTAAAATTGGTCAACAGTGTACCTTGTCATTGTGCGTGTTTGAATTTATAATACGTGTTCGGCATGCCGAAAGTAAAGTGTTCTAAAACGCAAACATATATTGAAACATTTGGGAGGGACTATTATACACAAACAGGAGAAAGTATCGTTTTGCATGCTTGTAATGTGAGTTTAGATAATGAGAAGTTATTTTGTGGTCTTCCTATATCTGTATTTCGGTTTTTTTACTATCACGTGAACTAGCATATGGTAGCTAGGGCATACGCCGAGCAAAGTCTGTACAGTACGGTTGCTGTTAACATATTCGATCGGGCACTAAGTTTTAAAGCCTGTTGATCACTAAGAAGGCATGAAGTCAATTTAATGGAAATTTTAATCTTTTTTGCATCATTATTGACTTAGGAGCCCGAAATTGTAATGACTTTAATGCCCTTTAGGATACACATTTTACGTCATAGTGCAAAAATCTCCTAATAAAAGTTGCTTGCCTATGTCCTCTCTATACCCAGGTAAAATATTTTGATGTAATTTATTAACACCTTGTATTAAAGTCATACGTTAAGTACGTTAGAGATCTCGGAAATTTTAAAAAGCCTCGCTTTTGGCTCGTCTTTTCAAACTCTTTCTGGATTCTCATTTGTTTTGCAATATTCTATTACAGTCCCACCCCCTTAAGTCGAAATTACTTACGACTGCTGTAGTGTATTATGAAATTAGAGTTAATTTATAGAAAGCATGGCTGATGCATTTAGGGGGACACAGGGAAGCCTTACAACTCCAGAAGCCGTCCAACTTGTAATTGGATACACTGTGCAATTAACACGGGCTACTCAACTGCAGGACACAAAGCTACAATTCCGAAATAGCTTGATTTCCATTGACATGTCATCTACCGGAGTGGCTTGTAAAATACTGAAGTTAGTTGAACAAGGGTAACAATGTGTGCGAATCTGGACATGAACAAAATACTTCTCACACATAACTACACCTTTTCAACCTCAATTTCGGAAAAAGTAATTTCAATTTCGGAAAAAGTAATCCCTATTTCGGAAAAAAGTAATTTCAATTTCGGAAAAAGTACCTAACTTCAATTTCGGAAATACGAGGGCTATGAAGAGGGTATAGTAAAGTTGTTACCACGCTAGGACAAATGACTCAATCGGAGCGAGATTATGTAGAGAAGTAGCTAGAAGGTGTACCTGAATGTTCCAAATAAAACAGTTTTGATTTTCACTGTGGTTTTCATTTTATGCCCCATGGGATGTTTTAAAAAAATTGCCCTCGTATTCCCGAAATTGAAGTTACTTTTTCCGAAATTGAAATTATTTTTTCCGAAAATAAAATTACATTTTCCGAAATTGAAATTACTTTTCCGAAATTGAAATTACTTTTCCGAAATTGAAATTACTTTTCCGAAATTGAAATTACTTTTTCCGAAATTGAGGTTGAAAAGGTGTAGACTTGGGATTTTAGGCTCTTAAAGAAATTAGTTTTAGGCACCCAAAATAGGCTTTTAAAACAAGTAAATAGCCTCTTAAAAGAGAAAATAGGCACTTAAAATAAGATTTAAAAATGTGTAAATAGACACAAAATAGACTTTAAAATACTACAATATGCTCTTCAACTGTAACGTGATATTTTTTTACTGTAAAAAACGTGGTATACTTATTCTTAACAGAAATAATTGCAAAATTAAGACAGAATTAAAAATCCATTTATCAAAAACAGTTTTGGATTATATAAAAAATTGACACAGTATGTCCCTTCTTACTATATATTCCTGCTAATTGTTGTTTTAAGTGAATCCTCCCCCGTCAGTCAGCAATCCTTTGATGACAATTATTTGGGAAAATCAAGTTTCTGTGAAAAACCCACCCTCTGCTGCTCTGCCCTTCATTCAGGGATGACCATTAAATATTGTAAAAGTTACAGAAGTTGAATTTTATTTTAAATGTACAAAATAGGCATTTTAGGCACTAAAATAGTAAAAATAGGCTCCAATGGTCCAAATAGGCATTATAGGGCATTCCCTTACACCCTTACACCCTTGTGTAATTGTCATATTGTTTTGTGTTTGTGTTTTTCTTTTCTGTGTGTTTTTTTCTTATTGTTGTAGCATTAGCTTAATTATTTTGAATGTCACTTGAATTTTTGAATCTGGTGTATTATGTAAGCGAGAATATTGTAATTGGGCATTAGCCTGTAATATTCTTAGTACAATAAATAAATAAATAAATAAAATAAATAAATAAATAAAACTCTATAAATGTAAGCGATATCAACATATTTAAAAATTTTCATGTCATTTCATGAGGAACAAAATAGGCATTTGCTTTAAAATCCACGGTCTACACATAACTTAACAGAGTAACTTTAGTGTTCTCTGTCCTGTTCATGCTGTTATGTCGGCAACCTAACCTACCTGCGTCGTTTTGCTTGTTTACCTCACTAATTACAGCACGTTTGCGTCATTGCAACAAGTAAGGTTATCAGACGTCCGGATTTCGCCGGACATGTTTTTTGAATATTTGTCCGGCGATCGGATTTTTCAAGATGAAATGAACTCAGTAAAGCATAATATTAAAATTAACATGTAAAGAAATGATTTTACTTTAAACACAAGTTTTTTATTATGCAGTTTCATTTGCTGCTCTCTAGGTTTCTAGATAGTTTCGTATTTGATAATAATCGATACCACACCTGTGTTACAATGAAAATGTGTAACGTAATGGGTATCATTATGATAATGTGTTAATGTAATAAGCACATTATAGTACAACCGAACAAAAATATATTGCCTATAATGATTTTGCAGCGTGTTTACAATACTTTTAAACTTCGTATGATCTCCAGATCATAGTATCTTTTGTTTTGTTTTGTTTTTAGTGTTTTTGTGTCTAGTGTCACAACTTAGAACATGTTTTTACATAAACTACATTTAATTTACTCCTACTGGTACTTCTTTTGAGAAGTTGCAGTTTTTAACAATTGTTATTCCTGTTTTTTCAAATTGGTAAATCTGTTTATATGTGAAAGAAAATGTTTGTACAACTTGTATTCTGCTATGATCAGCTCAGGATGGTTTCTACAGTAAAAAAAGCTGAGATTCAGTATGCCAACATTAAAACATTAAGGGCTGTTCAGATGTACTAATGTATATGCCGGTTGTTTAGTAAACAACCGGCATTTAATCAATTATCAGACATTGTGACTGTTGTGTCTCCAAATCTGAACTGAAGATGATGCAACTTGCATCGAAATGCATTTTCAAGTATTAGACGCATCTGGGACCAAGAAGAAGTTTTATTAATTTGACAACAGTGTTTTTAACGTGTGCTTGTGCCTTCTATGTTATTTTATATTTTATAAAAGGCCCCAGATAAGTGAAACGACAAGGGTTCTAAGGTGGACAATCTCTCTATTTTAAAACTATTTTAACCCTGTCTGAAGATGAAATTCATTAATAATTAAGGGCTGTGTTCACCAACCGGATAAAATTTCTCGGTATCGTGGATAATAAAAACTACGATTAATCAATTATCTCAAATAGTAAACCTTTCGGGATTCACCACATCGTTTTTCACCGTGGTTTTCAAAAGCTTGGTTTTTGTCTACTACTCGTCTGACCCTTAAAATGTTCATAAGAGAAACCAACGTCATCTGGCGGGTGCTGTGTGAAACAGCAGGGGGAAAACGACTATTGGCTTGCGTCCGGCGCTAAATGTACACGTTGCCTTAGCAACAAGTAAGTTTCCCCTCACTCTGTTTCTCGCTAGTAGTTCTAGAAAAAGTCACTAGATGTCTCACTGTTAGTGAGGCGTGGCGAATAGCAGATAATTTCGTTTTCCCCTTGAATGTTGTGCAGAACTTAATGTCGCCATAAATGTCCAAGTACGGCATACGTTCCTTTATCCATTAGGGTGCCTTATCCTGTGCTCTGCTTCATATTCCTCGTCACTGTGATCATCTCTCAAGTTGATGTTCCAATCGCCTACGTGCCATCTTGATGTCGCAATTAGCTTGGTTTATCCTGTTTTGCTGGCCGATATGTCACCGGTAAAGCGTTAGCTTGGATATTATCGAAAAACCAAATTACTGTAGCTGGTGAAACGCAAAATGAACAATATCGCAGCTTTTCAGTCCAAAAACCAGGATCAGACAGATTATCGGCTTTGGTAAACACAGACAGATTAACAAAGCTATTGAAATGAAACAATTTCATCAGCGTAATTACAGTATTCCAAATGTTTTAAAATAAAATTTGTTGATGCTCGTGGATCAGACAGAAAAAAGAAGAAATAGTCTTACAGCCTTACTAATAAAAGCTGCTTATATCTGCGTTGAACGGTCGTTTGGTTGTTCTCCGCCCAAGTTCTACATAATCCGTATTACCAATAAACGCAGTATAACTGCCAAGGGTTACACCGGGTTTGTATGTGAAACGTCAGCAAATACGTCACGCTGGTCATGACGTTACTAGCCCCTGGCTATGAAGGACTGCTGAACGGCATCTGTCGGAGCCGTGAACAAACAGCAACACGTCTGCCGAGATAAAATATAGTTTCAGTATTTCGTTATATTTTTTTTCTTCAGAAAGCTGTAACCGTGGGTACAAGTATGGAAATATGTCCCTCAAACAAGGAACAATGTTTATAATTCCGCAAAAGCAGCTCAGAATATGCGTAGCCTCAAAATTCAATCTGAGACATCTACGAAACGACCGGCTGTTACGGATATCGGCCATCTTGATTATTTACGTCAAGTTTATACAAGGGGGCCAGGCTGTGTAAAGCGTTGCGCACATTCAGCCTTATGCAAGGATTATTAGTACATTTTTTCTCCTCTCCTGTGTATATTCCTGGTATAAATGTTACAACTGGATTATTAGTAAGACTGTTACAGGCAAAGGAAAAACGTAAGCCATAAAATATACGAAATAAAACGTAAAATTACGGGGAAAAGGTAAGACCCGGCAACTTAATGTTACCATAAAAAATATAACTTGCATTTAAATTTTGATCATTCCCCCGTCCCTTACTTAAGGCAGAACAATCATGTCTCAAAGCAAACAGTAGCAATATTCAGATTGGTACTTACAAGGTCAGCGTCTCGTTCCAGACCGGGTTCAGGGACGATTTGATGGTCTTGGTTTTCTTCTTTACGTTGTCGGAGTCTGGAATAAGCTTCAGCTTCACGTACGGATCCGACGATCCATTCGGATCCATCGGGATCAGGTTCCTACCCTGCCGAACTGAAAACAATAAAACAAGCCACTCTTATTCTTCTATTGGTAAAGATTTCATGAATTTATTTATTATTTATGTGACAGCGGAACTCTGAAACTGTGGATATGTCACACTTCTTTTGCTACACTTCCAATTTTTTTTAAAATCTTTTCATTTTTTTATGTAAACAATTGACAGCAGAACTCTCTAACTGTGCCTCATTTCACAATTCCGACTTTTCCCGGGGATTTTTCAAAAATTTTCTTTCATACAAAACTTGTCCTGACAATTATGAACACAGCAAAAGAAAAATCAGCCAAATCGGTCGAGCCGTTCTCAAGTGATGTGGCAACATACATTTGGGTAACTCATTTTTATTAATATAGATTTATTTATATATTTATTTAAAACTTCCTCCCAACGGAGGTAGCCCAGATGAACTCAGTATACTTTAAATATATATATACACACACATACACACTGAAGTAAGCAATTAGAACAATAAACAAATTAAAGCAAAAAGTAATTATAAAATGCCAGTTCATATGTAACTTATGTGATTATGAAGAATTTGACAAGACTTCTTAATAGATATATAAGCTTTCATGAACCACAGATTATTGTCTCTGTTGGACATTACATGAGAATGTTATAGGAGAAAAATTCCTCGACACTGGGACTTGAACCCAGGACCTTTGGCTATTCGCGCCAATGCTCTACCAACTGAGCTAAGTCGGAGTTCAACTCACAGCGCCGGATGGAACCTCTCTCCTATGACTGATTGCCCTAATGGTCTACCTCACAGACAGACTGCATATGACATAACTTGTCTGTCTGTGAGGTAGACCATTAGGGCAATCAGTCATAGGAGAGAGGTTCCATCCGGCGCTGTGAGTTGAACTCCGGCTTAGCTCAGTTGGTAGAGCATTGGCGCGAAAAGCCAAAGGTCCTGGGTTCAAGTTCCCAGTGTCGGAGGAATTTTTCTCCTATAACATTCTCAAGACTTCTTAAGCACTGTGGTCGCAATGTCATCTCTTAATGTTGGAGGGAGTCCATACTTTTTCCGAAAATCTTCAAAAAAATTAAGGAATAGCTCCACGTGCTCCAATTAAGAAGCCAACAACTTTTACTGTGTTATATATTTTTTCTTCAGAAAATCCCCTTCTTTTCTTCATTTACTTGTCCTGATTGTTGGAGGTTGAGTTCCATCCTGATGGTACGATCAACTATAACAGCTTGGTCTTGTTTATAGCTATTATATCTATCCTTCTACAGTGAGTCCCACGCAAGAGTTGGCCAATGACGCGGGTTTCTGCGTCGCGGCTGGCACAGCTCCAACTCCCGAGCGACCGGGTGAAATATCTACGCAAATAATGCCGCGGTCGTTGTAATGATTCAGGTTCTCACATGTACAGTTAAAATTACAATGAAAATAACCACGTACCTCATCACAAGAGATGTTGGAAATGTTCTCCTCGTGCATCCACACAATACTGGCACCTTTTTAGGAAATTTACTTTCACGCGCATAAGTTCAGCTTCCGAGGCAAAGTTACTTTCTCTTGTGATAGGCCTATGTGATATTGTCTTTAAGTTCTTCTAACAGTATGTAAATATTATTTATGGGGAAACTTGAAAAATAAAGTGTATAGGTCAATTTCCCATACATAAGAAGAACTTAAAGATAATGTCACAAGATAAATTAACCCTATCTCGGAAGCTGAACTTATGTGCATGAAAGAAAATTTCCTAAAAAGATGCCAATGTTGTGTTGATGCAAGAGGAGAAAATTTCCAACATCTCTTGTGATGAGGTACGTGGTTATTTTCATTGTAATTTTAACTGTAAATTTGAGAACCTGATTCATTACAACGACCGCGGCATTATTTGCGTAGATATTTCACCCGATCGCTCGGGAGTTGGAGCTGTGCCAGCCGCGACGCAGAAACCCGCGTCATTGTCCAACTCTTGCGTGGGACTCACTGTAGTAGAGCCATTTGTAGCAATACAGAATATTTCCTCATGAACCTTCCATCCTTTACAACGTAGAGTTTCTGTATATTTCCGCAGATAAGACGAGGTACAAATTTTCGTCAAAGTTTTATAGTTTTAGCATATGTCTGTTCTATAAGACAACCCCCAAACTATCAAAAGCCTATGAATTTATGTTTGCGAAACAACATAAAGAATTTTCTTTTTTGTTTCAGTTTTCTGGTTGATCGCAAAAAATGTTGCCAACCATCGCACTATTACAATCTTTAGGGTGGGTAGAAGAAGTTAGAGCAAAATAACTGAAAAGTAGTATTACTCAGATTCGTGAGCGACCCCTGGTGATCCCGTAAGGGGATATTAACAGCGGATTTATTACCGGGGTGCACGAGTCCCCTGCCTACTTAAACTAAGGACACGCACATAATCAATCAAATTGGGACTGTATGTTAGGAATATCAACTTGTAATATGTGTATATAGTTACATCTAAGAAGGAGTAGGCTAAGACCGCATGTAATATTACTAATATAATGGTGCATGCAGGAATAAAAATGATTTTAAAACACACACACACAGTACTGAACCCGGGAAAGGAATTTTTCACTACTGAAAAATCCTCAATCCGGCCGCGAATCGAACCCGGACCACTGGAGTGGAAGGCGGGCGCGCTACAGACTCACTCACGGCGGCGGACCAAAAACCTACAGATAGTTAAAAAGACTATTCCTTACCCTTACCGGAACAAAGCTTCCTTGATTTTTTTCAAAATGGCGTCACTGAGAACTGTCGCACCAGAATGGAAAAGAACAGTTCGCGCATTGTGCGTGAGCCATGTAGGCCTAATACACGTACCGGTATATAGGGAAACATTTTTAAAAAGTTTACTTCGCGGATTATGGAGTTTGTGGTTTTATTCAGAGTGTATATTATTGAGTAAATCATTAATAGCTATTAAAAATAAAACTGGCCCCAATACTGAACCTTGTGGTACGCCCGTTTTTAGTAAAACTGTCATCATTAGACTTCGGACTTTTAGGTCGCTAAAATGCTGTTTTAGGTACCTAAAATAGGCTCTAAAAATTGGAAAATAGGTTCTAAAAATCGTAAAATAGTCTCTTATAAAATCATTAAGTTGCCAATTTTCTAAAATATCTCAATTATTGCAATGCAGAAAATATTATATGTATTGAAGTCACTATTAATCAATAATCATGATAAAACACAGATATAGGCCTATGGTACACAGTATTATACTGTATAGACCTATTACTAGGGCCTGTATTACTACCGTAACAGTGAAAACCTAATCCCTGCGCCCAGAAGCTACGCATACCTTACTACAGGTATGGGCAACCTTTGGAAAGATACGGGCTAAACTTTACGATATTTATGAAGTCGCGGGCCGGAGATAATAGGTAATTGTGAAAAAATAATCATGATGCGGTTTTTTATACTTAATAACCATGATGCGGTTTTTTTATATTTATTAAAGTATAATGCTGAAGTTACATTAATGAGAACAATATCGAACTGATTAGGTATTTACTTACAAAAAGCAGAAATTAATGAGAAGCTTGAGCTTGAATTTGAGAAATAAGATAATCAATGTTGGCATCAATCTGTGAACCGAAAATATTTACTTTTTCGAGTTCAATTTTAAAATGACCCGGGGGCCGGATCAAAAGACGGGCAGGGCCACATCTGGCCCGCGGGCCGGGCGTTGCCCATATATGCCTTACTAGCATATTCAAAACCCTGTATCCCTCAGTGATTCAGAGTACTACTTTTTTGTTTTGTTTTGTTTTTGTTTTGTTTGTTTTGTTGCTGGATGTGGGAGTCGGGAGAAAAACACTACATTTTCTTGGGAATTCCAAGGTATTTTTCTACTGAAGAAAAAACATTCCTTACTATTTAACCACGTCACAAATGTGTCATGTAATGCACATTCCGAGCTAAAAAAATTAGTACGAACTGAAAATAAATGCTACAATTTATAGCAAAAAATTACTTATTTTGAACTTTAGAGGAAAAACAAGCAAAAAGGTAATATTAGGCTCTAACGTAAAAAAGGCTGTTTTAGGTTCTATAAAAGTATCAGTTTTAGGCATAGTCACTTATGAAACATGCATATACAAGTTTACGTCCATATATCACTTAAGGATTAAAATAGGTTTTTACCTAAAATCCGAAGTCTAGTCAGCATCTTTCCTGAGACAACATGTCTACCAACACCATAACACTACGGTTTATTTTTACCAGAACATTATAAAACTGCAGATAAGCTTGAGATTCGGTTTATCTTATCCTGTAGATAAACTAAACTACTTGCATAATACCGAGCCTAATGCCGGTTGTCGACCAAGAGCTAAGCTAAGTTAGTTTAGCTTAGCTCACATACAGTGCGGGATTTCATATGTAGTTGTGCCGACAAAACTACATATGAAATCCGGCACAACTATATATGAAATCCCTCACTGTATGTGAGCTAAGCTTAGCTAAGTTAGCTTAGCTCTTGGTCGACAACCGGCATAAGTGGCAGTGGTGCAAGCATGTTAATTTTACGCTGAGAAACGCAAATAACAATAGTGCATACTGCATCACCAAGGTCACCAACACAAGCTCTTGCAGTTCTGAGAAAGGACAACTTCGTGTAATTTATTTTATTAGCTTCTTTACTACTTGCAACTTCATTTTCCCAGTAAAGCGGAAGCCGTGTGTGTGTAACGTAATTAATTAGAAATATAACCTCACACAAAATGTAATTACATTAAGACTTCTTTCACACAGTCCCCACCACACCGCTCCCATCCTCTCTCTAAGTTCGAATGCCACATTTAAATTGTTAACCGAAAGTGTTAAATTCTACAAATTTCTAACAATTTAATTCACGATGATACGATAATATTATAGAAGAAAAATTCCTCTGACACTAGAATTTGAACACAGGACCTTTGGCTTTCCGTGCCAATGCTCTTACCAACTGAGCTACGCCAGAGTTCAATTCACAGCGCCAGATAGAACCTCTCCCCTATGACTGATTGCCCTTAATGACAAGTTATGTCATATGCAGTACTGTGAGGCACACTAATTAGTGATTTTGTGACCGAGCTTCCACTGTTATTGTACAGTAACATTCAAGATAGATATAGCCTATGCATATGCATTCATGTACCACAGATTCTTGTCTCTGTTGGACATTACGTGAAAATATTCTAGAAGAGTGGAAAGGTTGAAGCTGTCCGAGCTTTCGGTTGCTTGTTGCTCTGCAGACATCTTCAGGGAAGAAGTGAGCTATTGCACTGAACAGGAAACCAAGAGCGAGAAGAACTTAGATCGGGTGGAACCCAAGGATTTTTGCCGAATTATGACATTCAGATGACAATAAAACACATTGTTTTAAATGTTCACGATCATCAACTGCAAGGATTGAGCTTATTAGCCCGTTCCGTCCTGAAAGTCTCTCCATCTTGTCCTGGGTCTTCCAGGCTAACGTCTTCCTTGTGGCTGATACATTAGGGCCTAGTATTTCACAAGGAGGCCTTTCCGATGGCATTCTAATACCAGTCTAGTTTCTTTTGCTTTATTTCTTCATTGAACTTCTTCATTCTCAGTTCTTCGCGTATATCCGTACTTATTTTGTTTATTAAGTTTTGTATAGCCTGCCACATATCGTAAAAATTTCATTTCTGCCGCCTCTATTCGTCTTTCATCACTTCTTCTCATGGACCATGTTTTGCCACCGTACATTAAACAGGGAACGGCCATAGTTTTGTAGAACTTTAATTGTGTCCTTTCTAGTTTTACGGCCTATACCCGAAAGCAGTGATCGTTTTACCCTTTCGTTTGGGGCCAGGTAGGTTCCTTCACCCGCAGGCACCTTTACATTTACAAGAGCAGGGAATTATGACCGACCGTAATTTCCGCCCCATAAGTCACCTACTCTACTCAATCAATCAATTATGGATTTTTTAAATATGTCATCTTATCTTAAAATGTTTATTATATATCAACTCTACACATAATTACAAGAAAAATGACATTAAACAATGTATAATTTACTTTAATAGGAACATTTCTAACAAATGATGAAGTTTATAGTGACTTACTTCATGACACCAAACAATGTATAATTTACTTTAATAGGAACATTTCTAACAAATGATGAAGTTTTATGGTGACTTACTTCATTACACCAAACAATGTATAATTTACTTTAATAGGAACACTTCTAACAAGTGATGAAGTTTTATAGTGACTTACTTCATGACACCAAACAATGTATAATTTAATTTAATAGGAACATTTCTAACAAATGATGAAGTTTTATAGTGACTTACTTCATTCCACCAAACAATGTATAATTTACTTTAATCGAACATTTCTAACAAATGATGAAGTTTTATAGTGACTTACTTCATGACACCAAACAATGTATAATTTACTTTAATAGGAACATTTCTAACAAATGATGAAGTTTTATAGTGACTTACTTCATCATTTGTTAGAAATGTTCCTATTAAAGTAAATTATACATTGTTTGGTGTCATTTTTCTTGTAATTATGTGTGGAGTTGATATATAACAAACATTTTAAGATAAAATGATATATTTAAAAAAATCCATAATTGATTGATTGAGTAGAGTAGGTGACTCATGGGGTGGAAATTACGGTCGGTCATAATTCCCTGCTCTTGTGAATGTAAGGGTGCCTGCGGGTGAAGGAACCTACCTGGCCCCAAACGCCATCACTGTTTGCTAAGGGTATAGTGTTCTTTTAATAGTTCCACACATGTATTGAATTGAAATTTGATTATTCGTAAGGGATATATTGCTGCATAGATAATTAAAATTTGAGACCTGTTCGATAATATTGTCATTTATTTATTTATTTGTCGTAGTTTTACCTCTCCCTTTTAGGATTTAAGCAACTCAAGCCGCCCGGGCCTTACAGGGTCGCGACCTGTCGGGAGAGGGATTATCTTTGGATCACATACATACTTTTTTGACCAGACAAGGACATGGAGGGCCTCCCCGGATGAGTGATCAGCCCAATGCCGAGACTAGACGAACACATAGGACGAGACACGCCATTCACATACACACTCACTCCAAACAAGGCGAGGATGGAATGAAGATGATAATGCCGGCCAGATGATATCCGGGGACCACATGGGCCTAAAATTACCTGACATTTGTCTCACAGGGGAGGGGAAACCCCGGAAAAAACCCTACCCAGGTAGGCCTAACTTGTCCCGACCAGGAATCGAACCCGGGGCCGCTGCGTGAGAGGATTGAACGCATCCCCTGAGCCACAGCGGTGGACCTTGTCATTTATAATTATTTAAATGTTCATACATGATTTATTTTTCCAACGTGCCTTTCTCTTTAACTATTTCAAAGCCTATCGCGACGAATAAATTATCAGTGGATAGGATTTTTACCAATTGCTGAAAAGGTATAGGCTCATTGATAAACTTCATTCTGAAGCTTGGATACATATCAACTAGTACAATTATATCATGTAACTTAATAAGATTTTCAGACTTTGTACAAGTGAAATTTCATTACCGCAAATAACGTGTTATGTCCGAATATGAAAAACTTGGGAGATATGTAATTCAAAATTTTTAATTTAGAATTTTATATAAACCAATATTTATAAAATAATTTTACAGCTTTTGTAAAGTGTCATTTAGATGAGCATGTTCATTCTATTTGTTATGTATATAAAGAAGTAATTAACTTCAAGATATTATGCTTGGAACGTTTCACACAAGTATCACCTATTATTCAAATTAAAATATAAGTTAAGTGAATTATTATTACTACAATAAAATAGTATTTGTAACTAAAATTATCACATACCTTGTGATCTAAACTATGTTGGATTATTTGAGTTTTGTGTTTGTATCTGGCATTAAGAAAGTGTAAGAATTCTGAAGAATGAATTATAAATCTCGCTAAGATTAAGTTAGGTTAAACGTTTCATTTAAATAATGTATAAATCATACCTATATCCATTGCTAAAAATAGTAAGCCAGTATGTAGCTCTTGTCCATTGGTGAACTTGTCATACATTTACCTTTAAAATTAAAAATTATCAAACACCAAGTCTGTAATTATGATTAATATGTGTAAGTTTCAGTTCAAAGTCTATTTTATAACTTACACCACAGTTTATCTTGAATGCAGAGCTGTGTTTGTTTGTTTGTTTGTTTGTTTTTTTTATATTTTTTTTTTAATTTTTTTATGACGTTATCTCTTTGCAAACATGGACCCTACCTGAACGGGCAATAACTATTCTAAACGCTTGGGAAAGGAAAATTTATGGCCCTGTTAACGATAAGGGAGACTGGAGAATCAGGACCAACTCTGAATTACAAGTATTATATCAGGATGCAAATATTGTCACTGATATAAAAATCAGACGGTTGGAATGGCTGGGCCACATAATCAGAATGGACAATAATAGAAGTAGTATGGTTTTGTCACCTACGTCACAGGTGGAATGTGGAATGAGAGGGGAAACGGGTCACGTGACAGGTGGCGCTGGAGGGGAGGGTGGAATGATGACGTCACAAGTGGGCGTGGCCTATGACGTCACAAGTGGGCGTGGCTATGACGTCAGTGGCGGATTGTATGACGTCACAAGTGGGCGTGGCAATAACCACGTGATTCAAAATGGCGTCGGTTCCGGTTCCTATTGCAAATGGCGTCGGTTCCGGTTCCTATTGCAAATGGCGGCGGTTCCGGTTCCGGCGCGAAATTTAAAATTTGAAAATTAATAATATAAATGGCGGCGGTTCCGGTTCCTATTTCAAATGTCGGACAAAGCGCGAAATTCAAAATTTGCGAATTTATAATGTAATTGGTTACGTTTTCGGCGCGAAATTCAAAATTTGGAAATTTATAATGAAAATGGCTACGTTTCCGGTTCCTATTTCAGGTGGGCGGATGGCGGTTGATTTGAAAATTGCAAAAGGTGGAAATTGAATATTACAATTGCAAATAACGGGTGGTGGGAAATTTGAAATTTGTATATTGGTATTGTTTTACAAGATGGGGGCATCGCTTACGTCACAAGTGGAATAAGAGGGGAAGGTGGAATGTTTTTATGACGTCACAAGTGGAATGAGAGGGGAAGGTGGAATGCTTTTATGACGTCACAAGTGGAATGACTACGTCATCATTCAACATGGCGGCATCGCTTACGTCACAAGTGGAATAAGAGGGGAAGGTGGAATGTTTTTATGACGTAACAAGTGGAATAAGAGGGGAAGGTGGAATGATTTATGACGTCACAGCAGATTTCAACCTTATGTCTTTTTTGCAGGAAGCATATAGATCACGAAGCGTAAATACGTCATATTCCTACACATAGGTTTTCTGTAAGATGACTATTTCAGTAAAAAATATCCCTGAGAGTGTTATTTTATTCCTTCGTAAATATGGTAGCTTTCGTCTTAAAACTATATTTTATTTGTAAGATTTTAATCCTAGCCCAAGGGGTTAACTCAGCTTCTGGCTTAGCGGATAGTCGTAAATTTTCCTATCATGATCGGTGCATAATCTTACATGTTGAATTATCTTCAATTCCCCCAGTATAATGTCTGAATAATATTATATCATACTTCATTATTCAAAGGCGTCTTGTAAAGTCAATGTATAGAACTGTGTTAGCAATTTATCATAATCCTCTACATCATCAGATTTGTTCCCACGTTTTGTCACGTACGCCAGAACACCTGGCCGGAAGTTCATCTTACATTACAACTGAATCATGAATTCTTTATGTATGACGTCATCACTCGGACTTGTTCAAACTTGTTTCAAGGTCTTACACGGCACGTGCAGGACAGGTTCAAGGCTAGTCGTAAGTGAGAAGCATAACGCGCAGGATGGCTCTGTATCATGGAACGATGCTTGATATGCATATACAATCTGATCGACGTAAAACTTTTAAAGATTGGCCATTGACGTTTATTGACTTGGACAAAATGAGCGAAGCTGGATTCTACTATATTGGATACAAGGATGTAGTCGAGTGCGCGTACTGTCATACGCAGATAGGACAATGGGAAAAAACGGACGATCCAGCAAATGAGCATAGAAGATGGGCCCCCTTCTGCAGGTTTATAAGTAAAACAAAAGGTGAGGTACTCATCGATATGGGACGAGATGTTTGTGGCACAGGTGAAATGATGCATGTTCCTGACGAGCATGATTGTGTACAGCAAGAGTGAGGGAAGGTGGACAGTATATAATACTTAGTTGTATGTATGCATAGTTTAGTGATCGTCAAACCTCCGAGATGTCAACAACGAAGCGTGGTCGTAAAAGTGCACCTAAATCTACTACAGCTGCTGCTGCTGATATAATGGATATTACAACGCAAGACTTGTGGGATGCGCTGCAGTCCCCCACCATACATCCATCACAAGCGGATTTACCAAATACACAGTTTCAATCGGAGGAAAACAAGAATAAGAAGACACCTATAGTATCTACTCTAGAGCGGTATTCAGTTGTAAACATCCCCGATGTGAATTGTACCAAGCCCTTGAGCGAGCTGCAAATTGGACTTGCTTATCCGGTAAAGGAAGCTCGTTCCGCGTATACAAGGTATGGAAGGAGAATCGTTATAGACTTAATGATTGGATGCAGTGTTTTTCTACCACCAAGGTTCGGGAAGTTGAGTGAAGATCAGCTTCAACAGATGAACGAGGAGAAACTTTCATTGGTGTACTATGGTAAGGAGCCGAAGTCAGATGGATACTACTACCACGTTCTCAACTTTGTGTAATATGGGAAACTTTTTGAGATTTTAGACTCAGTGTGAAGTGTGTGTAACAGACTAAAAGTGACTATACAACACGACAACCAACACCCTAAGTCCATCGACTTCTCTAGAAAGGTATGTATTATTAACGTGAACCATTTCCCATTCTTATCCATCATAAGCTAAATTCTTATGTGATTTTTATTTTTCTATGTTTCAGAAGTTGGAGACTCTCAAGATCATGAGTGATATTCATTTTAGAAATAGGAGACTTTCAAGTGAAATTCATCTTGTAAATATTCAATAAAACCAAAGTAAAAAAAAATGTATTCTTTTGTAAGTTATTTCATAGCTGGATTTTCTCACGTTTGACAAAGTCCAGTTTTCCCTAACATCTCCTATTCCTAATTCCTAGGATGAGGGACTGTGAAATAAAAAACACAACTCAGGATTATAGAATTTTATTCACTTTATTACAATCTTACTGGGATTTCATCCACAGCGTAAGCATAATAACATTTCGCAATGTACATTTCATATTAGAGTCATTATGAAAAAAGTAATTTGGTTTCACAGTCTCTTATTTCGTCAAGCTTTGGAACATCAATATCGTTCATGTTTATAACAGGTCTCTGCATCAGTTTACAATGAAGAACATATACACTTTCAAGAACAGGCTTCAAGTCTTCGTGGGGTAAGTATCAGCGGATTTCCATGGATGTTGGATTCGATGTAACGCTGCGACTTTGTATCTGGGTAAATGTTTTTAGGTGGATGGAGAACAAAATGTACAATTCTGTCATACACCGAAGTCACTGCTATAAATTGTTTACACTTTGATTGATATTCCTGACAGTCGATTATAACCATGTTGTTACACGACATTGGTAACGATGTTGATTAATGCAGTATACTCTACACTTCGATCGTGTAGAATTAAGCAATAAGCCTTTGTGTTTGCTGGTATATTGTTTGCTGCAGAAATTTCAATTCAGTCCCCCGATTTCAGAGAAGGATATCCATATTAACACACTTTGTGTCCTAGAGACTTGAGATACTTTTTACTTATAGGTGATAACATATCGAAGATAAGACTCCGAGTATAACCCCTTTCACATTGCGTAGGATTATAAACTTTTTTAATCTTAACGATGTCAAGACTTCTTTTATGAGATTGCTTCGTGGTGGGTAAGTATTTGTTGAAATTAAGACCCATTTTTTCCTAATTGGTTAGCGTACCGTTCCAAGTCATAGTTACTTAGAGCTTTTTTTTAAACGAAGTCCTTTACCGCTCGCATAAGGTTTTAGATACATTCCTTTTCCATGCATCACGATACCAGATCCTTTTTTCCCCAAGGCTATGCTCTCCATCATATGGTTATGACGAATGTTTTCTACCAACTGTTTCTTATTGGACTTTGCAGAATTTACAGCTTTAGCGATATGTGCTCCTGCACCACCGAGAGCCCCGAGTGCAGATAAACCTGCAAATATAGGTAGCAGAGGTAGTATACCACCAATTTTCTTTGGCGATTTCAACACTCTCTTCTTTTTCTTGTTCTTTTTATTCGATAGTAACTTTCTATATGCAGCCTTTAGTTTTTTAATTGCATCCATCTCCATTTTCACTTTTCCTTTCATAATTTTAGAAACGGAATAAGCTGTGGCACGTTCCCCAAGACTCGCGTCGATAGCCTTGTCACGATTGGAAGCTTGTTTTAAAAATTTCAAGTCTGCTTTATGTCGATCGCCTATATCTGCGCTCTGTGTGTAACTTATATCCTCCACCTTACAGGTTTCGTCTAGAGGATTGATACCCTTAACACCTCTTTGCACTCGTTTTTCCAATTTAGTTCCAGGTCCACAAAAGCGATACCCAGGCAATTTATCAATCAGTCTGTTTATTAATTTGTTCCCATGAGTGATGTGTCGACGTCTGCTTCGTTCTACTCGCGGCGCCATACTGATTAAATCATTCTCATGTTATAACTTTTTATATAAAAACATTCGCTTCATTGTAAAAATGCCATTTACTGTCATGAAGGTTGAGAAGCAAAACGTGTCTCTGGGGATCCTCCCAATGGTTAGCTTATGTCGAGAAGAAGACGAATGCATGCACAGCATACTATTTCCTATCAGCACTGCGGGACGTAGTAATTCCTGAAAGACCAATGCGTTCATGATTCATCATGTAATTTGTGTAAGATATGATTAAAATGATCTTTGTTAGACATCCTGAGAGTCGATGTATGGTAAATATACAACTCCACTCCTAGAAGACCAAGACCAAGACCGAGAAACAAGACCAAGACCAAGACCAAGACCAAGACCAAGACCAAGACCAAGACCAAGACCAAGACCAAGACCAAGACCAAGACCAAGACCAAGACCAAGACCAAGACCAAGACCAAGACCAAGACCAAGACCAAGACCGAGAAACAAGACCAAGACCGAGAACTAAACGAGAACGAAACGAGACGAGAACGATGCGAGACGAGAACGAAACGAGAACTAGACGAGAACGAAATATACAGAGAAATATACCTAAAACGAGAACTAAACGAGAACTAAACGATACGAGAACGAGATGAGACGAGAACTAAACGAGATCGAAACGATACGAGAACGAGATGAGACGAGAACTAAACGAGAACGAAACGAGACTTAATAAATAGTTGCTGCATGTTAAATAGAGTTAGTTGTATTTCATCCTTGAAGCTGTGAGGGTGAGGTTACGAAATGAGTGACGGGGTCATTTCTGATCAAAGTACTGATGGTGAATGCTCCCGATCGAGACTGTCAATCAGTAAATATGATGATTTTTTCGAGTTACTCGATGGAAGTGAGCAACCATATGGTGTGTGTAAACTTTGTGATAGGTTAAAGCATAAGAAAGCTGAAATAAAAATGAAAGATCATAATACATCAGGTCTTAGGAGGCATCTGATAATGGTACATAAACTCATCCCAAGAGTACAAAATAAACGTATATCATCGGATGATGTGGAGCATGTTAAATCTACGCGGACTAAATATTTAGCGATAAAAAAATCCAATCTTCAGTCTAAACAAGAAATTGGTGAAATTATAAACCCGATAACTCTCCCCCTGAACATCTGTAAAGAAGAATCTGAAGAGTCGGAGATGGAATACGAATCTGATTACTCCTCTGATCAAACTCTGCAGAAGCAATATAAATACCTGTTAGAAAATGTCTACGGTCAAGTGTCAGCGCCTTATGTCCAGAAACTCGTTCAACATAGACCGAGAAATAATGATGACGATATTTACGGTATGAGATGGGATCCTGATAGGCAGGTATTCAACATTGGTAAATTCCCCGTTACCATTAAAAATGATAACCTCTATGTTGGTGACAAGAGATATATCGTTTGTTCTGGGTTACTTGAACTATTGATGAAAAGTAATCCTAATAAACATTTATATGACTGTTATGACTTAGCCATGTATAAGGAGATTTTGAAAAAAACTAGCGCGCACAAAGTAAATTATGACGAAAGCGAAAACATTCGAAGAGATAATACTCACAAATATCTACAAGTCATTAAGAAATTATTTCCTGAAGAGGATAAGGAAGAAGAAGAAGAAGAGGAAGAACAAGATGATGTTGAAATAGAAGAACAAGATTTCGACTCTTCCAACGAGGCTTCGTCGCACCATACAGGAGAAGTACATACGAATCGTAAATATGATTATAAATGCTGGCCTGATCCGAATGAGCTCATTGACAGATTACGTATACTTTTGTTATCATCTGCAGTAGGGAATTATTCTCATCACAACGAAATAGAAGAAATCATATCTGAATTGCGGGGGAGAAAAATCATAGAATGACTGTAACTATGTAAGAGTTTCAAAACATAGGAAATTATTTAATAAAGGATACTTACCATCGTGGACTACGGAGATTTTCAAGATACAGAAGATCCAATCGACATTTCCTCCCACGTATCTGCAGGGTGGCAGTATTGAAGGTGCTTTTTATGCTGAAGAACTCCAGAAAACTAAGTTTCCAGACTGTTATTTAATTGAAAAAGTGTTAAAGAACAAAGGACAGAAGGTGTTTGTAAAGTGGTTAGGGTTCCCTAGCTTGGGGTTAATATTAAGGATGTTGTATGTGATTAGGGAAAATAAAAGATAGATTCATTTTTATAACTTTTTTCTTTTATTTATATCCCACATGAACCCAAAGTTATCTTACTTTATTGTATCATACCTATTCTTCTTCATCATAAATCATATTGTTTGAATCATAAATATACATTTTTTTACACAAACCATACACATTTTTTTTTTTTTTTACACATTTCATACACATAAATATAAATTTTTTACACAAACCATACACATTTTTTTTACACATTTCATACACATAAATATAAATTTTTTACACAAATATACAATTTTAACACATTTCTTACAATTTTTACAGTTTAAGTTTCTTAGTAGGAGGTTCCTCCTCACACTCCTCATCAATGATTTGGTAGTGTCCGTGAGCGATAGTATCTATACCGTTAGGTAAAATGTACCTTTTGTCATCATTACCGCTCAAGGTGAGTTTATTCATACTGATGGAGTACACATCATGTTTGTATGATCTAATCGACCTGTTGATGGAAAAAGTCGAATGACCCACCTTGAGACAGTTGACATAATCTTCATATTTTACATCTTTCTCAATAACATTCTTCTTAATACCTTTCAATTTCTTTATGGTTTTGTCATTAAACTTTATAGCATACATTTTCGCTCGCAGACCTACAAAACCGTTAATACAATGACCAGCACCTTCATCTTTAAACTTTCCAACCACCCCTTTGTTTTGGGAGGAATACAAAACGTGATTAGAAGGGTAGACACTGGTATCCAGCTCATCTTTAATATTCATCAAATCACGGAAGAGATTATCGGAATCAATTTTGTAAATTAGGCTGTCTGTGTCCATGTAACACAATTTCAAACCTTCTTTATACAATTTTTTCATCGTGTCATAATGAAAGTCGTACATTCTAGTTTTAGAAATATCTAAAATAGACATGCCGACGTAGATAGCTTTGTCAAACACCAAGCTAGTTTTAGCAAGGTGGACTCCCACCAAGTTCTCATTATAAATTGTTCTATCCAAAAAGTTAGGTTTAGCTACCAGTTTCCTCATTAAATTTTCATCCGAAACAAGCCTAAAGTTCATTCTTTTCCTAACATTCTCCATAGTTTTGCCGAAAACTGAATTTACCATCAACTTGAAGAAATCTTTTTCAAATTCATTACTGGCAGCTTTTCTCTTGGTGGCATTAAAATCAATGTAAGGCTTCATCCAATTTGACTGTTCAAAGCTAATGACTCTATGGATTTTCGATAATCTCAATCCGTGCTGCACGGCTTGTTTAAGTACCGTGTGATGAACGACATATTTTTCTTTTGGCTCCAAAGTGGTTAATAATTTTTTGTTTTTACTACCTGGAGGAATTTTCATCTCCGCACAGAACGGTAAATCAGAATGTGATTCATGTAGATGTTCTGGATATTCAATGTCTACTTCTAATATGTAGCCGGTGTTGGAATTGACCGGTATGGACATGATATCAAACGACTCGATTTCATCTTTATCGAGCCAGCGAAACTCACCTGATGGCAATGCCTGAGACATCGCATACCCATAAAGATTATTAGCATCAACATAATAGAGGTAAGATTTTTTTTCAGACTCGTCATATTCCTGACACATTTCATTGTTTGCTGTAACGTGTCGGGTGATGCATTGACAAATTCCACCTCTTATCCCTCGCTCAATCATTTGTATCATATCCATATCAGTGAGTAAGGGTAATTTAACTTTTGTGAACTTCAACATTGCTGAGTAAGCAAAGCCTGGAACTGTGGAATAGAACAAACAATCCATTCCGTACGTCTCAAAACACATCTCTCTAAAGTTTTCAAAAATATCTGTTAGAATCAAAACATCAGATTTCAAATATAGGTCCGAATATTCGCCCAAAGAGCTCAATGAAAATGAATTCCACACATTGGTGGCATGAAGGTAATCTTCATCTGAAATATGACTGTTATTAAGCTTATTATAAAATGCTTCTTTAGGCGGAAGTTTTTTCTCATTTAGAACTTCGTGTGATGATACATAGTCATAGGGGAACACCCCCTTTCGACATACCAAATCGGCCTGTTCACCAAACGAATTTCTTGTTTCTATAAATTTATCTTTAGGTAGATTGTTTGCCAGCTTTTCTAGGCTGCTTGCCATGAACCGAAACGAATCTATAAATCTCAACTCCATACCTCCCCTCTTCAAATAAGAGGAGGGAATAAATTTTGAAAATGTCACATACTTTTCTTGACTATTACATATGACGTTGATACGGTTTTCATCGAATCCTAGTTCTTTCACAATAAAATGGGCATCATAGTTGGACATGTTATGTAGAACAACAGGGACAAATCTTTGATTTCTATAATTCAGATTGCAATTCCTGTGAGCGGCCCCTCTGAAACGACCGCTAACATGGCAATGGTCCCTAACTTTGAAGTTCACATCGGTGAAGTTACCCTGCTTACAAATGTGACAAATGGTACTGCTCATATACACTTTGTTTTCCTCGCTGGTTAGAGGGATCATAGGTTTGTTTACGCTGTTTAAAACTCGATCGATGACTTTGACATCGTCAACAAGCGAGCGCATAAACTCCCCGCTGCAATCTTTCCCTCTAAACAGCCGTAACTGGGAAAACGTACCCTCTGCATCTTTAATGAAATAGCAAAAACTGTACGGAGTGTGTTTCTGGTAAGGTGTAGTCCAGCTTTTCTGCGGATCTCCTGAACATCCTGAAATCGGCTCCAATAGGCATTCAAAATCAGCATAAATTACAAATCTAATTTTTTGCGAATATTCAGGCTTATTGAAGCAAACTTCAGGGTTCTTTGGAATTTCGCATCTGACAGGTGTGAAAGAATTACACAACGCCAGATGGTTATCCAATCTATCATCCGCAGACTTGTCAGCATACGCTTGAAAATGTGAAAAACACCGTTTGCAAACTCTGATTTTATGTTTGTTGGATCTTATGAATGGTCTTACAAAAGCGTCAAAATCTGAAATAACTATGTAATGAGAATTTTCCTCGTTACATACATACAAAAGATCTCTGTGGTCATCTAGTTCCTTTTCTACAATTTTTATAGGAAACACGAAATGAGAAATATTTTTCCCATCCCGCTTTTCCTCGAGGCCAAATACATTGATCGAAATATTGTTTAATTTAGAAAACTTTTCAATATCATGAAGTGAAACGGGGAATTTCACACAGTTCCAGTTGTACTTATTACCCAATTCGGGCCTTTCAAGGTAGCTGGTCCACAATTCCTTACCAGAATCTACAAATTTAGATAAGATACAATATTTAAAACAAAATTCATCCTCGTTATTAATATTGATGAGAGAATGTAGGTGGCGGAATTTTTCAGGTAGAACCATATGGCCACGCCCTATAAATGGAACATGTTCATTGATTCGTACCTCAACTTTGTGTAGTTTTTTATAAAACCACCCAGAGCCCCGCATGCTACATTCCTCAAGCTCCTTCTTCAATTTAGCAATGTGGTTAGTCACTATTTCACTAATGATCGAGGTTCTGTACAGAATTTCATTTTTAGTTTTGAAGTTATATAATGATGCCTGACCATCTAAATTTTCAAAGTTACACTCAACGAATAAGTTAAATTTTATTGATGTAAATTTCTTTAGTGACTCTGAAAGGAGGTTCTCGATTTTGTTCTGATACGACGACAGGATAGACTCCATATCGCCAACAGGAAAATCTAATGCGGCATAAGTAGCAATTCTTGATTTGAATGCAGATTGTAGCATGAAAAACTCACTTGTTTCCGCAGATGTTGTGGCTGCTCCCAGTGGTCCAGCGCCGCGATCCATTCCACCTTGATTCTGTAATAACGAAAAAACATTAACATTAGCAATCGGGGCTTTTGTAAGCGAATGGCATAATAAAAGACTAAGACATTTCACTGTATCGGGACTTTTGTAAGCGAATGGCATAATAAAAAGACTAAGACATTTCACTGTACATACCTGTGGAATATCACGCGTATGCATGATGACACTAGGTCGTAACTGGTGGATGGACTCTGGATTCTGTAACAATAGAAATATAAAATATTAAGATTTATGAAAAAGAAATAAGTTTAATGTCTTGATTTTAACCGCTATGTACTAATATAGAAAATAATATTAAGTTTTATCATAAAAGAAATAAGTTTGACGGCATGTACAATAATCATAATAATAACATACCTATAAACGCATATATAACAAAGAAATATAAAATATTAAGATTTATGAGATTAATGTCTTGATTTTAAACGTTCTGTTCTAATATAAAAAATACTAAGTTTTATCATAAAAGAAATAAGTTTGACGGCATGTACAATAATGATAATAATAACATACCTATAAACGCATATATAACAAAGAAATATAAAATATTAAGATTTATGAGCTTAATGTCTTGATTTTATCCACTCTGTACTAATATAAAAAAATTATACTAAGTTTTATCATAAAAGAAATAAGATGGATGGTTTGCATAATAAAAAATAAAATATTAAGATTTATGAGTTAAATGTCTTGTTTTATCCATTCTATACTAATATGAAAAATAATATTACGTTTTATCATAAAAGAAATAAGTTTGATGGTATGTACAATAATAATAATAATAACATACCTGTAAATGCTGAGATGAGTGCCCGGCTTCCTCTACAACCATCGGTGGGTGGGCTACTCCATCCCCGCTATGCGCTGGCAGATGGAAGCGACCAGTGTTGGTGTAGATCCCGATATGCCTAGATTCCACCTTCCTGGATGGATGGTGAACGTTCTGCATATGGTCAACCAAATATCTATCCGCCTTGAATGTTGCCTTGCAAATGTCACACACGACGTTGTTGGTGTTGATGTGGATACTACTGACGTGTCTTTTTAAAACGTCACTTCGTGTAAAAGATACACCACACGTTTCGCACTTGTATTCAGATTTTTTATGTTTCTGATTAATATGCCTATTCAGATTGTAATTGTGCCTAAATTTTGCCTCACACTCGGTGCACTTGAAAAATACGGTAGACGAGCTCTCCATTGTTGATCTGCAGCTGCTGACGGTTGAATAAGAAGTGAGCCTAAAGCATGACGTCATTGGTTTATATAGTGTTGTTATAAAATAGTCTCGCAACAGGACAAATATATTTTACACCAATGACATGATTGGAGTTTAAAAAAAAAAAAAAAAAAAAAAAAAAAATGCTGACGATAGCCTCGCGACAGGAGAAATATACGTTAAAGCTTAAGTCAGTAGTAATTAGATATTTCGCGTTTCCTGCTTGTGAAAATACCTGTTCATGATTTCCCACATTAAATCGATGTCGTATGCGAAAAATATTCATTTACGATGACATAAACAGATATCCGATATTTAATTCTGGTACGGAAATAGAATATTAATTTTCATATAATAAATGCTGACAATTGTGATATGATATACTCTGTATCAAACTACATTAATAATATAAGGTTCCATCGGAGATGAATCACTGGGAGAAATATACGTTAAAGCGTTATTTGATATTTATTTCTTATCAGCGCTTTTCTGAAACAGTATATTCAATTTCCCGCAATGTGAGAAAAGCTGAATATGCCTTTACTGACTTTGAATCGAACTCAGAACCACTCAGCGATGGAATATTACAATATAAGTTCACTACCACTCTGCGATGAAATATTACAACATAAGTTTTTAATATACCGCGATAAAAATACTGTTGATTAATAATACATAAGACATGTGCTATGATTAGGGATTTAATATTTAAAAGTACTGCTGTTTAAAGAGATTGTTTTAAGACTTTTGAATAGGTCAGCATACGATAGATTAGTTGCAGTGAATGAAGATATGAGACGTACGTCAAGGTTACTACAAGCCTCATATGACTGTTGTAGATAACGAGATACACATGCATCAATTCTGTCACGTACATTGAAACAGTGTGCCAGCATAGTTCTATACAATGACTTTACAAGACGCCTTTGAATAATGAAGTATGATATAATATTATTCCAACATTATACTGGGGGATTTGAAGATAATTCAACATGTAAGATTATGCACCGATCATGATAGGAAAATTTACGACTATCCGCTAAGCCAGAAGCTGAGTTAACCCCTTGGGCTAGGATTAAAATCTTACAAATAAAATATAGTTTTAAGACGAAAGCTACCATATTTACGAAGGAATAAAATAACACTCTCAGGGATATTTTTTACTGAAATAGTCATCTTACAGAAAACCTATGTGTAGGAATATGACGTATTTACGCTTCGTGATCTATATGCTTCCTGCAAAAAAGACATAAGGTTGAAATCTGCTGTGACATCATAAAAGCATTCCACCTTCCCCTCTCATTCCACTTGTGACGTCATAAAAACATTCCACCTTCCCCTCTTATTCCACTTGTGACGTAAGCGATGCCGCCATGTTGAATGATGACGTAGTCATTCCACTTGTGACGTCATAAAAGCATTCCACCTTCCCCTCTCATTCCACTTGTGACGTAAGCGATGCCGCCATGTTGAATGATGACGTAGTCATTCCACTTGTGACGTCATAAAAGCATTCCACCTTCCCCTCTCATTCCACTTGTGACGTAAGCGATGTCGCCATCTTGTAAAACAATACCAATATACAAATTTCAAATTTCCCACCATCCGCCATTTGCAATTGTAATATCCAATTTCCACCTTTTGCAATTTTCAAATCACCCGCCATCTAGTATTAAATTTCCCACCATCCGCCATTTGAAATAGGAACCGGAAACGTAGCCATTTTCATTATAAATTCCCAAATTTTGAATTTCGCGCCGAAAACGTAACCAATTACATTATAAATTCTCAAATTTTGAATTTCGCGCTTCGTACGCCATTTGAAATAGGAACCGGAACGGACGCCATTTATATTATTAATTTTCAAATTTTAAATTTCGCGCTTCGTACGCCCCGGAACCGGAACCGCCGCCATTTGCAATAGGAACCGGAACCGACGCCATTTTGAATCACGTGGTTATTGCCACGCCCACTTGTGACGTCATACAATCCGCCACTGACGTCATAGCCACGCCCACTTGTGACGTCATAGGCCACGCCCACTTGTGACGTCATCATTCCACCCTCCCCTCCAGCGCCACCTGTCACGTGACCCGTTTCCCCTCTCATTCCACATTCCACCTGTGACGTAGGTGACAAAACCATACTACTAATAGAATTCCTAAAATATTTCTAGATGCCAAACCAAGTGGTAAAAGGAAAGTTGGAAGGCCAAAATTGCGGTGGCTGGATGATGTCCAGGAAGACCTTGTTAAAGCAGGAATTAAAAGATGGCGACAGAGAGCGTTGGAAAGAGAAGCTTGGGCAGCAATTCTTAAGGAGGTCAAGGCTAAACTACAAGGGCTGGAAGACCACAGATGATGATGATGATGATCTCTTTGCAAAATCCACAAATTTCTTTCGTATTCGGCACTTGTCGTAGTTAGTGGTTGATATTTATTTATAGGCTGCTTGGTACCCAACATTTGTACAAACTCTATTGCCTATGGCTCGCACAATATAATACGCACTTAAGCAATAGGTCCTCTTGTTCTATATCAAAATATGAAGTGTCCATGCCTAAGGTATAGAACGTTGTGTGAATGCATCACATCAGATTTACATTTACAAGGAATTCTGTCCCTGTTATTGATTTACAGACATGAATTCCATCGTTCTCCTCTCTAATTTGATGGACTACGTGAAATCCCAGGTCAAGCAATTTCACAGGACACTGCAAACAATAGTGTTGTCGTGACGTCATTATCCTGCATTGTCAACTCCATGTGGTGAGTTCAGTGTAAGACATAGGCGTAACCAGGCCGACCATATGGGGGGGTTATAACAGCCGCGGGGTCTGGGGAGAGGGGGGTCCGGGGGTCCTCCCCCGGAAAATTTTAAAAATTAAGATGCAATATAACGAGTTTTAAGCTTCCGGGGGCCCTCTCCCGGAAAATTTTAAAAATTAAGACGCAAAATAACGAGTTTTAAGCTTCCCACGCTTTATACTTATATTAAGTAATTTATGGGCAGACTTAAAAAATTATACAATTTTCCTTTTTTTAATCAATGGGGGGGGAGGTACATACCCCCTAACCCCCCCCCTCGCTACGCCTATGGTCCGGAGGTCCACCCCCGGAAAATTTAAAAAATCAAGATGTAAAATAACGAGTTTTAAGCTTCCCACGCTTTATACTTGTATTAAGTAATTTATGGGCAGACTTAAAAAAATATACAATTTTCCTTTTTTTAATCAATGGGGGGGGGGTGTTCAAACCCCCAACCCTCCCCCCCCCTCGGTACGCCTATGGTGTAAGATCTTCTAATATAAGATACGTATGAAATAATATGTTTTAACATAAGCTAAGTTTCTATGCCAGAAGTCAGTAAAATATGCGAAACACTGCTATTATTGGTGCTATTTTAAGAAGACTCGTCCCAAACCATCATCTATATATAGTGCAGTTATTCATTGCATGGCCAGGCGGCATCAAAGGAATAAACCATTAAGTCTGTGTTTCTTTATGTTAGTTGATCTGACTAAATCACTCTTGGCTTCCGCTTTCCAAAACAATATTCTCTCATTGTTATCATTGACCTCAGTTTTTCCTCGCTTTAATGAATTCACACGTGTTATTGTTTACTGTAACTTAATCTTGCAATCACGCATTTCACTCCACGCGGAGTAGACGAGTAGCTGTCAAAATCGCCACAGGACATTCTTAGATTTTGATTGGCTGGGGTAACTAGTTGATTGGTGCGGTAAAAACAAAGAAATGGATTGAACTGTCGGTAAACTTTTCCTCCTAACGAAAGGAAGCCGCCTGGCCATGCAATGAATAACTGGGCTATACAAAATAATATAATAGCATTGTTCCCTAATCCGAAAATCTGCACCGACACCGAGAAAGAACAGGCGCTCTTGTAGTCGCGTGGATTTCCCCAGTGTTGCCGCTGTCACTAACTACTTTTTAAGTGAAGTAAACTTGCTGTGGTAGGTATTTGGCAACAATGTACTGGATTGCAGACCAGTGTGAATACGCCTAATTCCCTTTCTATTCACTGATTGACAGATCGAAGAGGATTAGGGTGGCAGCAGGTAGAGGCAGTTCTTGGAAAAAGAGTCTTTAAGAAGTGGCAATCACTATACATTATTCATTGCTTTGTTTGAGTTGAGAAAAAGTGATTCCGCTCTTTCTTTGCTAACATCAAGTTGCTCTGCAGAAGAACTATGAGTAGGTTAAAAACGAATAAATAAATAAAGAAATAACTAAACCGTGAAGCTGTATGGGATATGTTTGACTATCTAGTATGCTCGCCGTTTCTTTCGAGAATGACATTTTACAATAAATCCCCTGATAGACACTGAAATTACTGATAATTTTTCCTTTATCAAGTGTGCAAAGAAGAAAATCGCTGCTCTTCAAAAGCCACGGAGAGCAGACACCGATGAACACCACTACTTTTACATGTAAAGTTATTTTCCGTTTAATATTCATACTAAAACAAAACTCCGTGGCGCTACATCCCTGAAGGGACAAGGCCTACCACCCGACCGCTGCGTCATCTACCATAGGCCGATGGAAAGATTGGAGGGTATGTGGTCAACATGCCGACACCCACGGCCGTTAATGGTGGTTTCCATGACCGAACCAGCTACTTGAGTAGCTCCTCAGTTTGAATCACGAGGCTGAGTGCACCCCGTTCTAGACCTCCCTACCTCAGAAAAATCCGAGGTACCGGGGATCGAACCCGGGCCGACGGATCTGTAGTCAGCGGCGCTAACCACAAGACCACGAAGGCGGTCAATATTCATACTAGTTTTGTTTATAAATCACACTATTGGAATAATAATAATAATAATAATAATAATAATAATAATAATAATAATAATAGTGTATGGTAGGTCTATGTTGAAATATGCAATATTATACTGTTGTAACAATACTCTGAACGTAATTTAATTTAGCTATTTAAGTATGTATCAAGTACCCAAAATAACGCTTTAGCGGGACGAATCTAGCATAGCTGTCGAGGCGTAGGCCTATGAAATACTGGATGAATCCGATAAAGCTTTTGCGTACGTGGTGAATACGCTATTTTGTAGTAAAAGCTCTCTAAATTATATGAAATGAAATGAAATAAAAATACTGTATAATTAAATATAGTGAAAGGTATAGTGAGCCATTTGTTAACGTCATATTCTCACAGCCGCAGAACAACAAAGAACCGTACCAAATGCGGTATATATGAGTAGCTTGTTTGTAAACAATAATGCATACGAACTAGTATTTATGAAAAGCTTGTGAAAATATTGGTGATAATCCAGAGGAAATTTCAATCCAAGCCAGAAACTTTGAATTGGAGCTGCTGCCAGTAAAATCTCGGCAGAAATAGACTACGAGAAGGAATATATCATTGCAATTAAATGCTGGTGCATCCATGGTAAGCAATGTTTCTCTTGTGAACCAAAATGTGAAAAGTTGTTGGCTTGTATTTCTTGTTATATGATGAAGTAGGCTACCGTGTTTTGCGAAAACCCCTGGTAAAGTTTCTGATTAAACATGTTGGCTTAAATTTGTTTTTTTTTGTGACCAAATAGGATACTTAAATCCATGTTCAAGTTGGTGAGATTGGTCACTGCCATCTGGATGTTGTTTACTGATTGCCATGAAGACTTTGGGTCCTAGGCCGATAAAACTGCATTTACAATGCAATTTTAGTGGCCTAGGTTGCTAAAATGCAATTTTTTGGCGTTCACCTGTCCGACAAGCAGCTGTTTTAGAGAGCGTTTACTAAAAATACATGTAATTTACTGCAATTTTCTTTTTTTAGTATCGTAATTTTAAACTCAGTTTGTATCTTTAAGTTTGTTAATAAAATGTGCCGGATCGTAAAAAGTACTCTGAAATGCCATTCACACTGCCCTATAGAATGTGGCTCATAAAAGGATAATAATTAGGCCTGCGTACATTAAGCGGAGTTCTTTGCCAGTGCATGTTGTGAAATGTTGACATATTTTAAGAATTTCTTATATCAGTGTACACGAGTATGAATTAAGGTTAAATATCAAACTTTAGACCTTTGTTCTTCCGTAAGCCCTGCTTAATGAATCGATCTGGAGCTTAACTCGGAGTCAGATTACAAAAATAACTTCTTTTCTGCATAGGCATTTCAAAATTACAATTATCATTGATTAAATAAAAGCATCCTGGCAGTTTGTTACACCAGTTTTCCTGATTTTATTATTATTATTTTTATTTGTATTAACTTATCTACGCTAGACCGGGTAGGTGTGGTTTACCTTGGTATTCAGCCGTCTGAAGAATAGAGTGGAGTGGAGTGGCTAGGCTAATAGGCAATGTTTTTATCGCCACAAGAGCTCGACAGTAAAAATCTCGTTTCCAGCACAAGTGTCGTAAAATTGAGGACTGTTTTAGTTAGCAAGCACTGCAGGCATTGCCCATTCTCCGCAAAGAAGCAGCCACTGTTTCAACACAAAAATCTGACTACGAGTTTTATGAATAATGATCATAAGGAACGGAAGATAAGACGAAATATGCATACAAATATGCTGCAAAATATGCTCCTGGAAAATGAAGTATGTTCTAAAATCTAAATAATTATTATTAGCTATTTATGTATCAAGTAGGCTACGCGAAATAAAGCTTTAGGGGATGAATATAGAATTGCGGCCGAGGCGTAAGTCGAAATATTGGATGAGTCCCCTCAAGTTTTTGCGGCGTGGTTCATATAATATTTTAAAATAAAAGCTCTCTAAATTGTATGAAATGAAATAAAAAATACCGTATAAATAAATATACATGGCACAGTCAGCCATTTGTTGACGCCGTATTCTCACAGCGGCCTGAATCCTATGCTATGAACCAATAAGAAATGCGGTTGTCGATAGCAGTGCGAGTTTCTTAGGAATAATATAGCTATTTTGTCTTAGGCCTTTATTTGATGTATTATTAAAGTTTTGGTGAACCAAACGCCTGGTAAAGTTTCTTATTAATGTAAAAGAACAATGCTGCCTTATATTTGTTGTTTTATGTTCAAGTATTTTGTTTGAAACCCTCTTGCGGTTGGTATGATTGATCACTGCCTTCTGTATTTTTCAGGTACCATGACGAGACGACTTCACCGGCCTAGGACGGTAAAAATTACTTTACCAGTCTAGGCTGGTCAAGTGCTACTTTTCGGCGTGTTAACAGTCCGACAAGCAGCTGTTTTGCAGAGCGTGTACTAAAAATAGCTATTAAGCAATGCTCTTTCTTTTCCAGTTGGATGTCAGCACAACAAGGACATCTGCAATAAATTTCACAATTGAAAAATGCAATAACGAAAACTGATGCTACGATGCATTAAAAAAAATAACTTTTTTTGTGAATAAAAATTGTGTTTTTAATCAATGTAGTCCTATATTTATAACATTTCAATTTCCAAACAAGTTATGTTGTATAAAATAATGAGTTTTCATTGTGTTCAATGGCATCATGTGACGTATTAATCACTGCACGTTGTTGCCTTACGTGTAAATGAAACACAAACGAAAGCTAAATTACAAATCTGGCTTAGAGGTGCACCCGGACACACTTCAGTGCATCTATGTTAAGGGGGAACATGCAGCTTTCGGTGAAATTCATAGATTAGAAATAAGTTAATTTCATTATGTTTTCCCTCAGCAATCAATTGCTCTACAATCTTCCAATCTGACATACTCTTAACTGACTACTTCTACAATTGCATACTATTTTTAAAATTAATGGAACTGTTACAGTTATGGGAATTATCGTTTCAAAATGGCAGCGCTGTTTCCGTGATCACTTCACAAATGGCAATGTTCTTGAGAGATAATTTTTTTATACCTATTTTAAAATATCATATGAACAACATTGTCTACAATCTTTGGAATTTCTAGAGTATAAGTATTTAAAAAAAATCAATTTGTAAACAGTTTTTCATTAAAACCTATATGTTTAAAAAAATAAACTATTAATGTTAAATGGATGATTGTAGATAGCGTTGTTCATATGATATTAACAAATACACAGAAAAATATCTCAGAAATATTGATATTTGTGGAAGTTATCATGGAAATTGCATTTCAGTGATTGAAACGTGGCTGCCATTTCGAAACTACAATTACTCGTAACTGTAACAGTTTGATTAATTTTAAAAATAGTATGCAATTGTAGAAGTAGTCAATAAAGAGTATGTCAGATTGCAAGATTGTAGAGCAATTCATTGCTGAGGGGGAAAAAATAAATAAAATTCACCTATTTCTCACCTATGAATTTCACCGAAAGCTGTATGACCCCTTTTAAAGATCTCATATCTCTGCGTGCCTTAGATTTTGCTAGGCATCATAATGATGGATACTTCTGAGGTTACGTATGTAGGCTACATCTAGACTGAAAAAAAGCGGACCGACTCTTGTAGCTGATTTCAGAGCCTTGTGATACGTAAATAAATGTAAGAGATGTAACGGAAACGTTTGTTTTCGCAAGCAATGCAAATAATTCTTTCTCGATTGATTGTCTATATTGTCTAGAACAAATTTCAATACATTTCCTGCTATCCTGTGAATGCCGCTAGGCATGCGGAGTGGCTCATATCGGCATATTTTAGTCAGTCCGCTTTTTTTCACCTACCTGTACACAATTGAATAGGCCTAAAATATTTTAGGAGAAAAATTCCTCTGACACTGGGACTTGAACTCAGAACCCAAGTAATGTCCAACAGAGACAACAATCTGTGGTAGGGCCTACATGAATGCATATGCATATATCTATCTTGAATGTTACTGTAAGTAAGTGGAAGCTCGGTCACAAAATCACTAATTAGTGTGCCTCACAGTACTGCATATGACATAACTTGTCTGTCAGTGAGGTAGACCATTAAGGGAAACAAGTCATAGGAGAGAGGTTTCATCTGGCGCCGTGAAGTGAACTCTGGCTTAGCTCAGTTGGCAGAGTATTGGCACGGATAGTCAAAGGTCGTGGGTTCAAGTCCCAGTGTCAGAGGAATTTTTCTCCTAAAATATTATCATACCTGTGGCTTGGTTCTAAAAGGGCCAATGCCAATTTCTTGCAAAAATGAGATCTATGCATTATTGAGCTCAGCTAGTCTTTATGTTTCGTATAATAAAAGTGTCAATGTATGTTGCTATTAATAGACATAATACAGAAACCTTAGAGGCCAATGGCTAAAGTTCTCAGCAAAAAATGTTACTTCTACAAAGGTTTCAAAGTCAGTTACAGTCAACTCCCGATTACCCGGGATAATGGGTGGTAGCCACCTCACGGATAAACGAAAACACGGTTAAAACAAAATTATACCTAAACATACTGTAATTGAAAAATTATTTTAAACTTACATAGGCCTATGTGGAAACGTCTTGCAGTGCTAGAATCATTCCCCATTATAGGTCACAAACTGTTTCAGCACAACAATAAAACACTAAGACTTAACTGCTGTATTAACAGTTTAGTTTTGGCACTTTCAAGGAATTTTTACACTTTGCTGAAATAATCTGTTAACACTTTTTGTTTTTTGACCGCATTTTCCTTCTTGCGAATATCGGAACGGAGCCTGCATAACATCAACTTATCATTAAGTGAACTAAGTGAATATTTTTTTAAAGATTTTGTTTAAAGGATAGCTCAACGGTTAATCCACAAACCGGTTGAGCCGCACCCGGATAATCGGGAGTTGACTGTATCTCAAAAGCAAGTTTTATGAAATTGGCCCTTTTAAAAACCAAGCCACAGATATAATGTCCAACAGAGACAAACATTTGTGGTACATGAATGCATATGCATATATCTAGGCCTAATATAATACATAAATAAGTAGGATTGAGCCATTTGTGAATGGAGCTCTTTTCCTTGAAGTGACCCACTCAGTTCAATTGGACGTTCCCTATCTCTCTGGCTGAGTGGAGACATCTATATTGAGTACACATGAATAATTCACATCTTCTCCTCGCAAAATCATCTCAATAACGTTTACAGCTCTGAATAAAATATGGCTGCCGTAAAACAAGGCAGACGCTCATCAATATTTCATTCAGCACGTTTATGCCTTGAAGCACATCTTCGATAAATTCCAAACAATCGACAGTGACCGTTGTTCAAGTCCGGAGAATAAAATGTTCGCATCATTTAGGAGAAACGCTAAAACGGTGCAGTGGAAACTTTATTGATAACAGCGACGTTAAATGAGAATATTATAGGAGAAAAATTCCTCCGACACTGGGACTTGAACCCAGGACCTTTGGCTATTCGCGCCAATGCTCTACCAACTGAGCTAAGCCAGAGTTCAATTCTCAGCGCCAGATGGAACCTCTCCCCTATGACTGATTGCCCTTAATGGTCTACCTCACTAACAGACAATTTATGTCTGTGAGGCACACTAATTAGTGATTTTTGTGACCGGGCTCCCACTGTTATTGTACCTAGGTACAGTTAACATTCAAGATGGATATATAAGTATTCATGAACCACACATTATTGTCTCTGTTGGACATTACATGGGTTCAAGTCCCAGTGTCGGAAGAATTTTTCCCCTATAATATTCTCATGTAATATCCAACACAGACAAATAATCTGTGGTTCATGAATACTTATATATCCATCAGCGACGTTAAAGAAAATTCATAGCACTATAATTTGCATTGGGTGGTTTTTTAATTATAGTAGCGTACATTTATTAAGTGCCAGAATGGTACTTTATGAGATTGTGTGGGGGACGGGAAAATGTCTGTCTGTCTATGTGTCTGTACGCGCGATACTGATCGGATTTTCATGAGACTGGTATATGCATTTATAACGCTCATGGGAAGAAGCCTATTGATATTGAACCAAATCGGTTGACCGGTACCGGAGTAATGCCCAATTTGGTGCCTATTTTATGGCAATATATTAGAAAGAATTTATCAAAAGCAAATCAGTTCTCTTGACAACATATTGTTTTCCAGTGTTCATATACGGCTTTGGAAGTTGCAATACAGTTACCTTTGACAAATAACACTACCCACTTATTCCTTAACATATGCTTATCAAACTAGACCTTTGTTCTTCGTTAAGCCCCCTCCTTAAAAAGAAATCTGGAGGTTAACTCGGAACTCAATAACAAAAATAACTTATTTTCTGCATATCTTAATTGCAATCATCACTGATTAAACAAAATCATTCTGGCACCATGTTATATCAATTTACCTGATTATTTATTTATCATAAAATGTCTTACATATAAACTACATTATTAACATTAACCAGAGCACGTGTTTGTGTCATACACTTAGGTTATTATTTACTCCATAAGTTATCCAATAAATATAAATACTAAAAGGAGTATAAACAAACCTATAATAATAATAATAATAATAATAATAATAATAATAATACTAATAATAATAATAATAATAATAATAATAATAATAATAATAAAGTGTGCGTGTAACGCCACGCGACAGAAGTGAAACTTGTTTTAATTTTTGGATTTTTCAATTTTGGTTTATTGGATTTTTTTGAATTTTGGATTCTTTGTCTTTTTAATATTGGGGTTTTGGACTTTTTAAATTTTGGATTTTGGTTTTTTTAATTTTCGATTTACGATTTTTTAATTTTGGGTTTTTTATTACTAAACTTTAGACTTTGTATTTTTAATTTTGGATTTTTAATTTTAAAAATCTTTGATTTTTTAATTTTGAATTTTTTTATTTTTAAATTTTGGATATTTGGATTTTTTAATTGTGGATTTTTTATTTTTTAAATTTTGGATTCTTGGACTTTTGAATTTGGGATCTTTGAATTTTTTTATTTTGGAATTTAGGATCTTTTAATTTTGGATTTTTAAATTTTGGATCTTTGAATTTTTAAAATTTAAAATTTTGGATTTTGGATTTTTTAATCTTGAATTTTTTGATTTTTTAAAATTGGGATAAGCCTAATCATTGAGCTGATTGTTTTCTGTGCAGTCCGTTCCGTCACACCTCACTAATTTCGTGACGATTTTGAGCGTTACATTAATTTCATGGTGATTTTTTAGCGTTTCACAAGTTTTTGATTTACCCCTACCGCTGCTAAAGAAGTTTCACTTCAATAATAATAATAATAATAATAATAATAATAACAATAATAACAACAACAACAAAAAGATTGGACTGTGTGACTGCCTTGAAATGAAACGGATATTTATGTTAAAATATCTCAGTTAGCTAGCAAGGAACAAAATAGTTTAAAACCTAAGTATCTGAGCCCTACTAAGTTAATTGTAATTTTCTAAATTCCCAATCCTTTTTTCTATGCCCACCTCATTCCTATACCCTTTTTATACTGGACACCCAGTTTGTAGTCTCTAGAATAGATTATTAAGTTATTCTTTTATTTAGATTTTTAAAAAAGGGATTTTTCTGTCTTCATTGAATGTAGCCAGAATTTTATGACCATAATTTTGAAGTGTTGTATCACACAGAATTCCCCACTTTTTTCTTATCCCGCAATTTTTCGCACCTCTGTCTACTCTCAAAATTCTTTCCAGGAAAGTATTCTGTATTTTGAGCTAAACTCTCCATTTTTCCGACCCCCAGAGTTCGGTCCCATACATCATTGTTGCTAACACCGTGTGTTCATACACTCTTATTAAATACAGCAACAAAAGCAGATCAGGATCAGGTAGTCTAAAGCTGAAGCATCCAAGTTTCTTTTGTATTTCCTTTCAATTTTATTTTCTCCTTTGGAGAAGCTCTGCCTTTGCTTTCTTTTGTTGGAAACCAAATCTTTCTCTTCACAATACATTTACAGAGCACTTTCATATTCACATCCAACCTTAACATCTTTTTATTCCCTCATGATGCCTCAAGGTGAAATATATTAGTTATTTCATTATCAATATATACCCTGTTGTTTGCTAAATAAAAAAAATCAGGTAAACTGATATAACAAAGTGCCAGAATGCTTTTGTTTAATCACTGATAGTTGCAATTATAAGTTGAATAAAAGAAGTTACTTTTGCTATCGAGTTCCGAGTTAAGCTCCAGATCTATTCATTGAGCAGGGCTTATGGAAGAACAAAGGTCCACTTTGATGAGTATATGTGAAGGAATATGTGGGTAATGTTATTTGGCAAAGCTAATTTTATTGCAACTTCCAAAGCCGTATATGAACAGTGTAAAGCAACAGGCTGCCATGAGAACTGATTTGAATTTTATAAATTCTTATATATTACCATAAAATATGCACTAAATTTGGCATTACTCCGGTACGGGTTAACCGATTTGGTCCAATAGCAATATGATTCATTACATGGACGTTTTAAATGCGTATACCAAGTTTCATCCAATAATCCAATAAAGCGTATTCGTATCGCGTGTACAGACACATGGACCGACGGACAGACACATGGACAGACGGCAGACATTTTCGCGTCCACCACACAATCTCATAAAGAACCAGCACTTAATAAAATGAGCTGATTAGCGTAGAAAGAACACAAGTCATTGATTAATGTTCTTTCTGCATAATACAACATTAACACGACGTTGTATAGGACCATTGCATAACCTGAATAATGTTATTTAAAAACTTCATAATTTCCAATGAAGATGAGTAGTAGATGTTGTTTTTTAGTACCACCTTATACCCTAATTTTATTTATTATTGATAGATGTTCCAGGGAAAAATGTTCTGCCAATATCAATAATATTGATTCTCCACAAAATAATGTGTCTCCAGATTGTCCCCGGATTCGCCTTAATCTAGCTACGTTTACAATTTTTTGCACTCCTTAGCTAGTAAGTGTTACTTACGAAAGTTGTTTACATGGATCGTAAGTTGACATTCCCACACAATCGTGTTGCTAAGGGCGGTTGCGATGAGGTTAAATTACTTACGGTCCTTGCGCTACGTCATAATTCATTAAGATACACTTCATAATACATGCCTTTATGAACAAGGCCCCCAGGACATATATTCGGTTCCCATAACAACAAACACATGCGAATCACTTTCTGAAATAAACATCTATTTTCAAGAATGTATTTACATAATATTTTCAGGTAATATCACAATTAATATAATTAAATTGATATAAGTAACCGTCGTGCAAAAAATAGCATGCAACACACGGGCCGTAAAGGCATTTACGGGTCTCGAAAACTTAAAAACCCTCGGCTGCGCCTCGGTTTTTCAATCTGTTTCCTCGACCCGTAAACGTGCCTTGCGGCACTTGTATCGCAATATACTATTACTCAACTTCCTTAACTTTAAAACTTAAAAAGCAATTTCAAAACCTAATATCTGCTACGGTTTTCTTTGGAGATAAGCGTCTTCTCTTGAGCTTTTCCATACACTGCAACGATTATCGCATGGAAGGCCGTCGATCTGTTTGGCGGGAAGATCGTAATGCATTTCTGCTTCCTCTATAATTTGTGGTTTGTCTATCTGTCTGTCTTTCTGTCCGTCAGACTTTTATGAAACTTAGTGTACACCTTATAAAATCCATAGGATGAACGCTACTGTCTGTATTTATTCAGCTACATGTTTCTCGTGTACTATAATGAAGTCGTTTCTAAGTGTCGTGAAGTTTCTACTTTTTTTTAAGTAAAACTTCTTTAGTGGCGGTAGAGGGGAAATCGGGAAAATCAGTCACACTAAAACCGCCACGAAATCAGTCAGAATCAGTCACACTCAAAACCGACTTGTTTCGGTGCAGACTGCACAGAAAACAATCAACTCAATGATTAGGAGTAATCAAAGGAAAATTTTCAGACCTTACTTCCTCAATGGCAATAGACAATTCCTAAGCAATCTACAGGTTTAATATCTATTTTATGGAACCCGGAGGTTCATTACCGCGCAAATCCAAAATTAAAAATCCAAAATTAAAAAATTAAAAATTTCCAAAATTAAAAAAAACAAAATTAAAAATTAAAACATCCAAAAATCCAAAATTTAATAAATAAAAAGTACCAAAATTTAATAAATAATAAATTCCAAAATTAAAAAATTAAAATTAAAAAATCCAAAAATACCAAAATTGAAAAAATCTAAAAATAAAAAATTAAAAAAACTAAAATACAAAATTAAATAATCCAAAAAATAAAAAATTGAAAGATTCAAAATTTAAAAACTCCATTATTAAAAAATTCAAAGATCCAAAAATAAAAAATACAAAAATCCAAAATTAAAATAATTAAAAATCCAAAATTAAAAAATAAAAATTTCCCCCCAAAAAACAAAATTAAAATTAAAACATCCAAAAATCCAAAATTTAATAAATAATAAAATAAAAAACTTAAAAAGAAAAAAACAAAAATTTAAAAAATCAAAAATAAACAATTCAAAGTACGAAATTTTAAAACATCCAAAATTAAAAATTCAAAGATCCAAAAATAAAAATTTCAAAATCAAACATTAAAAAGTCCAAAAACCCAGTATTAAAAAGTTCACTAATGCAAAATTGAAAAAAATCAAATAATCGAAAATTGAAAAAATAAAAAATAAAATAAAGTTTTACTTCTGTCGCGTGGCGTTCCACGCATTATTTTTTAACCTATAATAATAAGAGGAAGTGTTTGTCTGTCTGTTCGCGATGCCCAGCGAAATCTACTGCATGCAGAGATCTGAAATTTTAAACACTGATGGACTGAAGGGTGGCCAAATTCACTTCGAAGCCGAATTTTAGATTTTCTCTTTCATTCGCGAGTTATAAGTGAAAAACTGGCAGAAATCGTGATTTTTTTTCGTTGGCTTTGCCTTCTTTTGATCGATTTGGACGGAATTCACTATACAGGGGTTTTCTCGGTCAGGGAACTCGAATCTGAGGTATTTTTTTTTTTCTAATCGTGGAATGAACTTCAAAGCCGGATTTTTAGCTGTTTCATTAATTATTAATCGTTTAGTTTAGTCATATCAATGTTTCGAATGAAGGTGTTAATAAATATAATGTTTTAATTATTTTGCTAGTGATTTTTAATTAAATATCGTGGGGGAAGCCGCGGGGACCTGCTAGTATGAAATAAAGGGTAAGTGGTACAAGCACTTAAAACAAATTGGTACGTGATGATACTTTTATGATTTCTTATTCGTAATGAGCGTATGTGATTTGGTAATGAACATCTATTTTCATCTCGCGGTAAGACAGAACATTAAAATTTGTTTCACTGTGTTATTTAGCTGCCACATATTGTAGAAAGTGGAGTGTAATAATTAAGCCGTCCTGTCAAAAAAGGTACTTCCATTAATTTTTTTGAGGAAATGAGGAAAAAATCTGGTAACGTAAAGTTATAGGACATGAAGGGTCACGGGACAGATTGGGTCAGTATCGACTCAGCTGACCTAGCCCGGCAGCGTGGAAGCTTGTGGAGGTCACCGCCACGCGGCGCTAGTGTCGTGGTCCAGGTCAGGGAACGATTCACTTCAATCTCGCGTAAATAATATCCCCCTGTATTACCCTGAGTAGTGTAGTGTTGTCCTACTCAATCTCACCCCCCCCCAATTAATGAAATGTATTCTTACTTATGTTGTAAAATTAAGAAAATCGCTATTCAGTTATGGTAAGTTCAGGTAAGAATGGGTGCTATGACTTTTTGTAGTATCTCCATCGGCTATAGCCTACCTTACCTAGAGGGAGATTTTTTGGAGGTAAATTTCGTACATTCTCCACATATTATGTATGTTTTTAAAATACTTTTAGGAAACACACCATGAAATATGGCAGACATATTTCCACATAACACTCACTTAGATGAATTTCATTAGCTTTTTCCTCAGCAATGAATTGCTCTACAATCTTACAATCTGATATACTCTTTATTGACTACTTCTACAATTGCATAATATTTTCAAAATAATCAAACTGTTAAAGTTAAAATGATTTGGTACATAAGGCTACTGCTATCTTGAATAAGTGCCTGGCAGATTTATACATTTCTTAGAGCTAGTTATTAAGTGCCAGTATGGTACTTTATGAGATTGTGTGGGGGACGAAAAAATGTCTGTCCGTCTGTCTGTACGTCTGTCCGTGTGTCTGTACGCACCATAACTCAAGTACGCTTTTTCGGATTTTCATGAAACTTGGTATAAACATTCATAATGTCGATGGGAAGAACCCTATTGTTGTTGAACCAAATCGGTTCACCGGTACCGGAGTAATGCCCAATTTAGTGCATATTTTAATAGTATTATATTAGAAAGGCACCATAACTGAAATACGCTGTATCGGATTTTCATGAAACTTCGTATACGCATTTATGACGTCCAAGAGAAGTATCCTATTGAATTTTAACCTAATCTGTTGACCGGTACCGGAGTAAAACCCAATTTAGCGTCTATTTTAAAGACGCGGTAACTCAAACATGCTTTACCGGATTTCCATTAAACTTGGTGTACACATTTATAATGTCCATGGGAACATGTCTATTGATATTGGATAAAATCGGTTGAACGGTTTCGGAGTAATTCCCAATTTAGTGTCTATTTTATGTAAATATACATATTCGAAAGAATTTATGAAAGTCAAATCAGTTATCATGACAACATAGTCAATTGTTTTACTGTGATCTTATAAGGATTTGGAGATTAAAATGCAGTTGGCTATGAAAAATAACATTGTTGCTTTACATACACTTATCCAACTAGACTGTTAATCTGACCCTGGTGGACAAGATGGTAACGTCTTGGACTCACATTGTGCAGTTCAATGGTTCAAATCCCGAGCCGACAAATTTGACTTTTTAATTTTTTAATTTTTATGTGAGTGTGCGATTGTCAAGATATCACAAATCTGTACAGTACAGGTGATGCTGGACGATTTTAATCTGATTTATAAAAAATACTAGACCTTTGTTCTTCCGTAAGCCCTGCTTAATGAATAAATCTGGAGCTTAACTTGGAAATCAATTAAAAAAATACATATTGTGCATATCATAATTGCAATGATAACTGATTAAACAAAAACATACTGGCACTTTGTTACATCAGTTTACCTGATTTTATTATTTGTTACATTTATGAATATATGTAGGCCGTGCTGCTTTGAAATAGTAAAAGAGACTAAGAAGGGAAAAAACACAAACAACAATTCAGACATAACCTCCAAATCATTCAGCTGACTAATGAACTAACAATATTAGTGAAGATATTTTATGAGTAGTGTTCATATCTCTATGAAACAAGATTTTTATAACTAATGAATACTATTATGAGTTCTAATATTATTAACTAATATTATTAGAAAGTTCTATGAAACTTCTATGAAACAGGTCCCAGATTTTAGTACAGTCAGTCATAAAATTACAGCATTCTCATGTGGAGTGGTATTAATCACTTCTCAAAAACGTAACAGAACGATCAAATTACGACAACAGACAATAGCGATTGGTTGAATTTTCACGTATTCCTATACTGGATTGGTCACGGATTCATGAGCTATAGTTAGAGTAGGATTACTTCCACAAAGTCTCTGGCCTTGAAGACTAACCCAGCCAGCGAGCTTCTCGTTACGTCTCGTTACCAAGATGCGCGGATTCGCTGCGCGTAAGATCAGTGAGCTACTGTTGAGCACAGAGTGAACATCACGCAGCACGTTGGCAGTCGTAGAAAATACTATAATAGTTGAGTGGAGGGATAATGCCGCAGCGAGAGAGACAGACAACACGTGGAGTGGGACAGAAGATCTGAGCCAATCAGGGTGCAGCTACCTCCCCTAGGCAGGAACTCTACGAACGGTGAGACTCGCTCCTAAGGTATATACGTGAAAACCCAGAGACTTTGTGGAAGTAATCCTACTCTACAACATATCTTGAATTTGTCACACTCCTTCGTCTTATTTAATCCACTTTCTAGTGTTACTTACATGACCTCCCTTAATTTTAATTTCATTATTCATGAGTTCTTGGCTAGATGTATATCGATCAATATGTAAATTTGTAAATTGATATTCATTTAACCCTAAAAGATACTCTCTCATAAGCAATGCCCATCTGTATGCTAAACTTAAATTCTGTTTCAGTATCATGTACTTTATTTGATTTTTAAATATTTATTAAGAGAATTTCAATATTCGTTCATTAAAGTTCTGATTTTTAATCTTTTCCCTTCCAAAATAAACTTTGATTTTTAAAAATTTTCACCGCGTATTTGTACGACTTCAGATGTTTTGACAAAAATAAAGGAATAGGCCAAACGTAAGGAATTTGCTGTATATTCTTATCCTTTTATTTAAATTTCAGCTGTGTTTATACTTCTTTTAGTTTCGAGGCTGTATCAGGAGTTTGTGATATGTGTCTATACAGCAGAGTAGGCCACGGAACTATTGCTTGTCAATTGTTTCAATCGTCGATGTATTTTAATGGAGTAAATATCAATAATTGATATTAATTTAAATGGATATGATACAGATTGAAATGGTGAGGATGATTCGTGGTATGTAAATATTCAATTCGGCATTTGCCTTTACGACTGGGGAAACCATGAAAACACCCATGGCCACTGGAGTTGAACCTGGGACCTCCCGAATACGAATCCAAGACGTTACCATCTCGGCCACCTCGCTCGGTATTCTTAAATTAATATTTTAGTTACCCCACTTATTCCTTCACAAATGCTTATCAAATTTTCACAAGGAACCGTATTCTGAAACTGTGAAATATGGCCTCTCAACGCCATCTGGCACTTGGTTCGATCAGTTTGCCTGATTTTTATTAATATTATTATTACTATTACTGTTATTACTAGATAATAAAATTATTGTTATATCAATTATTCGAATTCGTTTACAACAACAGCTATTCGTCACTGGAATTCACTGCCTAGCCATCTCAGGAGCTGCCAAACGACTTCACAGTTCAAGCGCCATTTAATAAATTTAGTATACAATAACATTTAGGAATTGATGCTAATTAGTAATATATATTTTTATTTTCATTATATTTTGTAATAACTTAACTAAGAATGTATTTGTTTAGACTTTCATCTTTTTTTAATTTCTTTATTTTTAGTCATTTGTATTATATATTCATATTATTCAAGTACTTATGTTCGATTTTTTTTGTATTTAATGTACGTTTCTTGTATTCATGTATATCAGTTCTTTTTTAATTTATTATTAATCATTATTATTATTATTATCATTATGTATTTCAAGTTTTTGCCCTGGCTGAGTGGTAGAGAAGGCCTTATGGCCTTAACTCCGCCAGGTTAAATAAATAAAATAAAAAAATCAATCTTCAAAAATGAAAGTTGCTTCGGCTAGCCAATAGGCTAGCACCTGAAGTTATCGTTTGGGGAACAGGCAATGAACACCTAGTGTAATTTATAATTTTGTACAGCCTGAAACTATTGAGAAAGGAAAGAGTATTTAACATTTCGCAGTAAAACATTGTAGAACTTAAAGCAAAAATTTAAGACTCCTTGCATTAAATTTGTAGAATCTATTTAATTCTGAATATATAAAAGTGAAACAAAAATTAAAGTATGGGAAATCACTTAGAACTTTTGCAAGATAATTAATGAAAAAGTTTATATGCAGCCTCATTAGAAGTACTCAGCCTTACAACTAATGCTTTTTGAAGTGCTATTTCTTTAGCCTCGCTAGGAGTAAATCGAGAGCTAACCCAAACTTGCGTTACGAACAAAATCGTCACAAAATTAGTGGGGCATAGAAAACAATTAACTCAATGATTGGGCTTATCCAAAATTTAAAAATTCAACAAATCAAATAATTAAAAAATCTAAAATCCAAAATTAAAAAATCCAAAAATTAAAAAATAAAAAATTCCAAAATTAAAAAATCCAAAATCCAAAATTTAAAAAATCTAAAAATCCAAAATTAAAAAATCGAAAATTTAAAATTAAAAAATCTAAAGAATAAAAAAGAATTCAAAGATACAAAATTTAAAAATCCTAAATTCCAAAATTAAAAATTCAAAGATACTAAATTTTAAAATAAAAAACAAAATTTAAAAAATAAAAATCCGAAATAAAAAATGCAAAAATCGAAAAAAAAAATTAAATTAAAAAAATAAAAAATCCAAAATTAAAAAGTCGACAACCCAAAATTAAAAAATCCAAAAAATTTAAATTTCAAGATCCAAAATTTAAAAAATCCGAAATTATAAAATCCGAAATTCCAAAATTAAAAATTAAAATATCAAATATTAAAAAATCCAAAATTAGAAAAGTCCAAAAGCCCCATATAAAAAGTCCGACAATCCAAAATTTAAAAAATCTAATAATCCAAACTTAAAAAAATAAAAAAAGTTTCACTTCAGTCGCGTGGCGTTCCACGCATACTTTTTTTAATCAAGCTAACTTGAAATCGTTTTTTGGGGACTATTCCCCTTATATGCCGCGTGTTTGATACTAACCAATAACGTTTAGCAATTCCTCCGATATAGACCAATCACAGTCGTTTATCCTACAATATCCCTGCAAGATTCGAGAGGATGCGATTTTATCTGATAAAACGTCAGTTCGTTACTGAACCGTCACAGTATCGACAATGCAGTGGTTACTAGACTACGTCAACTATTGTCGACGCTAAATTAAAAACAAAACTGACAAGATCAAAGTTAGGTAATACGTCTGTTGACGAAAATGATATCATAAAAGAAACTAAAGCCGAAAGCAATATAAAATGCGTATGGATTCAGTTATAGTGCAGTTATTCATTGTATGGCCAGGCGGCATCAAAGGTGTCGGTGTTTCTTTATGTTAATTGATCTGACTAAATCGCTCTTGGCTTCCGCTTTCCAAAACAAAAGCAACGTTGCAATATTCTCTCATTGTTATCACTGACCTCAGTTCTTCCTTCGCTTTAATCAATTCACACGTGTTATTGTTTATTGTAACTTGATCTTGCAACCACGCATTTCACTCCATGCTGAGTTGACGAGTAGCTGTCAAAATCGTCACAGGACATTCTTAGATTTTGATTGGGTGGGGTAACTAGCTGATTGGTGCGGTAATAATAAAGAATATGGGTTGAGCTGTTGGCAATCTTTTTCTCCTAATGAAAGGAAGCCGCCTGGCCATGCAATGAATAACTGGACTATACCTAAGTTCTGTGAAAATCTCAAGTACAATTGAATATAATTGACAAGGGATTCCGAACTCAGCAAAAATAGGCTATCAATAAGAGAATATCCAACGGAGAAGAAAATTGCGTTTTTAACCAATGCACATTCAACTGGAAATTTAGAAATACATTACGTTCTTGAAAACAGTGTTTTTATTTTGTTCCGATTTTAGCTTCTCTTAAGTTTGAGGTTAATTCTTTTGTCACTACTTCGTAGCTTTCCTTATTATTCCATAATGCAGACTGTTCATTCATTTAGTATGCCGTGATCTGACAGCTGACACTATTAACGATTTAATTGTAATATACCAGAAATAAATATTTATATTAGAATTTAATATTATTATTTATATAATCCGATGGAATAGTCTTAATAAATTAATCTAACTCAAGATTATGAGTTTCATCAGATAAATTCGAAATCTCTCGTGTTATTGCCTATGAAAATTTTCTAAGTTTCTCTTCAGAAATTCGTATGTCTTGCTGTCGGCATTGCATTATGTTTGCCTCTAATCTGTTCTCCGTTACCAACTGATATTAAACTTTTAGTCAGATTGAAACGAGTACAGTAACATACCGTACAGGTCGCCACTGGAGCAGAACATGACGTCACAACTGCTGCCGGTTCGATGAGCCGACTGTCATTTGTTGCAGTCCACAGCACCGAGCTTTTGCAAATCACGGCCTGCTATGAACAGCACCGCATGCACACCTCTTTAAGTGTATAAGCGAAGGAGATATCCTTCGAAACGCAATTCAGATTATGCGATGTTCTTCTACAGGGTGTTAATGAATAAGACCGAAATGTTTTGCCTGTGTATAGAGGGGACATAGACAAGCAACTTTTATTTTGAGATTTTTGTTCAATGGATTCATTTTTTCCTGTTAGAGCATAAAATCTCCAACGGCTTGGCCGCCACTGACTTCTAACGTTTGAAAAAATGCAAAACAAAGAAACTTCATTGTTAACACTGGAGTTATGAATAACAGAACTAATAGAGTGGCGGCCAGTCATGTGATTAGTCTGTAAATTTTGCAGATTATGGATACACTAAATGATGATATAGCTGTTGATGAATGATTAAGAATCAGATTTTTATCGATCACTAAGAAAGCATAAAGTCATTTTTTTTTAAATTTTAACTCTTTGTCGCTTCATTATTGACTTATGAGCAACAAATTGTAATGATTTAATGCCCTGTGGCATATACATTTTACGTCATTGTACACAGGGTGATCCGTTAGAGATGTCAGAAAAGTAAAGCATTGTGTACAAGAAACTATTTAAATTTATTAATTGTTAATGGTACAAACAATGGTAGGAAGCCTGTAAGTTTTGTATTCCAGCACATTAGCACTCAACATGACCGCCATTGCGAATGCGGCACAGATCATACCTCGCGAACAGGTTCCGCCACGTGGCATTTCTGGAGTGATTTGCTGAAAGACCGCTGTAATCATCCGTCGTATGTCAGCTACATTTTATGGTCTTTGTGTGTACACAGTTGACTTGATGTACCCCCACACAAAAAAATCTGGAGGAGTCAATCCTATCACGTAACCTTCCGCCTGTACGAGGCATTTTGAGACCATCTTCCAAGAACATTTGATACCAGTTAACAAGTATCTCGATGCGAATGGGCATCCCGACAGTTGTACTGACGTCGAAAAGCCCCCGTGTTTGTTTTACACTAGAAAACTTCGCATACCATACTACACACTGAGCGTGCTCTTGTGGCATGACCACCATTTTGTCTTCTATGCACGATAGCGCCGCCAAGCCATGTGGCCGAAGTATAAAACATCACTCATTGTTAACTCCCATCCTTTCCACTTGCATTACAGCAAATTGCACAGAGCTATGTACATTAACCTCTTAAATTTAACGTTTTACTTTTCTGGCATCTCTAACGGAACACACTGTATAACAAATAGATACACGATAACAGTAGTAGGGTAATAGCCTAGTATACGCGGTATATAAAACGAAGGAAATTGATATTTAGGCCTATTTGTAGGACAAAAAAGGGAAGAATGCGACTGTGAAATCTGGTGGTATCCTGGCATCTCTATATATACTAAAAGGCTTTGTCCTGACTGACTGAATGAATGACTGACTGACTGACAAGAATCAACGTACAGCCTAAACTATAACAGGTAGAGACTTGGAATTTTGACAGTACCTTCGTTTCATAATGTAGGTGCTCACTAAGAAAGGATTTTGAAAAATTCTGATTTTAACTGCCAAAAATTACATGTTTTTGAAAATACTTAACCCCTTTTTACACAGAATTATCCAAACAAATTCACAGAACATATTGTTGCCAATTGTATCAGGTGGGTTTGGATTAAATGAAATGGATGTTTGACAAATTAGAGAAGGTATCATTATAATTCATATTATCTGTATTAATAAAAGGAATTGTCCTCGATGTCCAGCGAAATCTACTGAACGCAGAGATCTGAAATTTTAAACATAGGTGGGCTGAAGGGTCGGAAAATGCACCTCCAAGCCGGAATTTTAATTTTACTTTTCGTTCGTGAGTTATGAGTGAAAAACGGGCAAAAAACGTGCATTTTGTGCGTTTTCAAAACATAAGTTTTCAGTTATACATTTCAATGTCAAATCAATTACAGTTGGCTTTGGCTATTTTTGTCATACCTTGAAAATAAAACTTTCGCGATCGCTTGAATGTTGTAAGCCCTAAATATGGTCAAACGTTGTTTTATTTGGACGAATCTCACTATACAGAGGTTTTCTGGACCAAGAAACTCGAATCTGAGGTCGCTTTTACCAGACGATGCTATCTAATCGTGGTATGTAGTCCACGTGATTTAGGTGTTAATAAATATAATGATTTTACTATTATGCTCTTAATGTTTAATTTTTGAAATAATTATCGCGGGCGAAGCCGCGGGCACATGCTAGTAATTATTATAACTGCCTAACACCTTCCTTATCTTTACAGCTCAGTCCCTAAAATGGAACTATAGACTTCTGTTAAACAATGTTGACGATTAAAATAAAATCAGGTAAACTGGTGTAACAAAGTGCCAGAATGCTTTTGATTAATCAGTGATAATTGGAATTATGATATGCAGAAAATAAGTCATTTTTGTTATCCACTTGCGAGTTAACCTCCAGATTGGGTTTTAAGCAGGGCTTACGGAAGAACAAAGGTCTAGTTTGATAAGCATATGTGAAGGAATATGTGGGTTGTGTTATTTGTCAAAACAAACTGTATTGCAACTTCCAAACCCGTATATGAACACTGCGAAACATTATCTTGCCACGAGAAGTAATTTGCATTTGATAAATTCTTTCTAACACATTACCGTAAAATAGGCACTAAATTGGGCATAAACTCCGGTAAAGGTCAACCGATTTGGTCCAATGTCAATAGGCTTCTTGCCATGGACGTTGTAGATGCGTATACCGAGTTTCATGAAAATCCCATATAGCGTATTTGAGTTATCGCGCGTAGAGACACATGGAAGACAGACAGACATTTTCCTGTCTCCCACACAATCCCATAAAGAATCATTCTGGCACTTAATAACATAAAGTTCTTCACTTCATTGTCACAAGAAAAGGCCCACTTTAATGTTTATTATCATTTAAGCAAAGGCTAACTTTATTCTAAAGTAGTTTTAAAAAATATTTCTGGACACGAATATTGTACTTGCGTAAGAAAAAGACGATAGTAGGAGTTAAGGGATGAAAGAGAAAAATCCCGTTTCTTTCCCGGCAGATCACAGATTTCCCTGTTACAGCTCACTAATTACAATGAGAGAGTAATGGGGTTGTGATGATAAGCTCATTATGCTCATGGCTAATTAACCATTTACAAATCCAATACAAAAACAACACGCAAACCAAAACATGGTAATAGCGAATTACACATCTGTTTATGCTGCTTAGCAAAAGCAATTTCTGCAATTTGAGTTGCCGTCTATCGTACCGAGGCCACCGACTACCTTAGCTGTTGAACGAGTTGTCTCATGGGTGCTGGATGTATTTGAATCAGAACAGAATGCAATGGCTTGCATGTGCGATCTTAGCAAAGCATTTGACTGCCTACCTCACGATGTACTGCTCAAGAAACTTTGATTCTATGGTGTGAGAGAAAACGAGATTTCTTTAATTCAATCCTACCTCTCAAATAGACAACAGATCGTAGAATTTAAAGGAACTGTATCAACCTCAAATGTCATTAATACTGGAGTGCCTCAGGGCTCAATTTTAGGTCCGTTTCTTTTTATTGTTGCAGTAAACGACTTACCAGCTGTGATTAAAGAAAGCATTATTACATATGCAGATGACACAACGGTTTTAAAAGCTGCTAAAGATAATATTGATTTGAGTAACACTCTGGAGATGATGGAAAAATGGTTTCAAGCCAATGGGTTATGTTTAAACAATAATAAGACTCAGACTTTAACTTTTAGTCTTAGAAATAATGTGGATGCAGAATTAGCTGTGAAATTGCTATCCTTTTGGCTAGACAGTAAACTTAACTGGAAATTTCATACACAAGAATTGTGTAAAAAGTTGTCTAACGTATTGTTTTTATTGAGAAGATTGAAGCAGCTTGTTCCAGCAACAGCGCTTTTAAATTCGTATCACAGTCTCTTCCATTCACACTTGAATTATGGAATTTTACTATGGGGCAACAGTACAGGGGCACAGGATGTTTCTAAACTGCAAACAAAAAGGCTGTGAGAATTTTGAAAGGCTGTGACCCATATGAGCAATGTAAACCTATTTTTATTGAATTAAGTATTTTAATCGTGGCCTCACTTTATGTTCTATCGACTATTTTATTCGTTCATGGAAATGATTTTAATCCTGAGTGTTTTAATGATGTACATGACCATAACACTAGAGGGAGATTTAATTTGGTTGCTCCACAGTGTAGACTGCAAAAATCTCTTAATATTCATAATGTTTTAGGTATTAAGTTTTACAACAAATTGCCTCTAGAAATTAGAAATATCAGGAATTTTAGAATTTTTAAGCATAGAGTTAAGACTTTACTTTTGCAAAAAAACTTTTACACTGTTGGAGAATATCTAGCGACTGATTTTATGTAATTTGGCTACTTCTTTTTTAACATGCTGACTATTCCTATTGCATATACATGCTTAATGGCGTAAAACAAATAAATAAATAAATAAATAAAATAAAAATAAATAAATGTTTGTCAGTCTGCGATGTCCAGCCATAGGCCTACCTACCCTACGCAGAAATCTGAAATTAACAAAGATCCAGAATGAATTTTAGACTCCAGAATTTGGTCCAAGCCTATTCTTATTTTTCCTTCCGTCAATGGAGTTTTCTAAAAAAAGAGAAGTTTTATCCGAGGTATATGAGTTTTTAACATTTTCTAGTGGTTCCTTGACAACATTTATTAGTACTTCTTTTCTGTTGGTCAACAGTTTGGATTTTCTGGGGGGTCCAGGTCTACTTGCTTGCTGATTTCATAGCCATAACATTCATAACACCGTTAGAATTTAATTCCAAAAGAAAGAAATCAATCGTTAGTTTAAACCAACATACGAGGCGCGTTCATAGAGTAACTTTCCCTGGGTTCATTTACAGAAACAAAACACAATTTCAAGTAAATAGTTATTACAACAGACACAGCCAGTGTTAAGCTATTTTTCAACATATTCACCACCGGAACTGAGACATTTGACATACCGTGGGACCAACTTTTGAAAACTTGTGTCGTAAAAGTCTGCCGCCTGGGATTTGAACCACTGAGTGACAACCATCTTCGCGTCTGTCATTATTTGTCATTTCGTAGGAAAAGATGGAAATCACTGGGAGCGAGGTCCGGGCTATATGGTGAATCTTTAAAGACCTCCTAACAAGTCTCCTGCTGAAGTTCGGCTGGGAGGTGTTTAAACATTCGCCCTAAAGCCCAGACCTCGCTCCCAGTGATTTCCATCTTTTCCTACACCTCAAGAAATGACAGGGAATGACAGAGAGGAGATGTTTGTGACACAATGTTACTTGCAAGGGCAAAATCAACAGTATTTTTAACCCACCAAACACCCGGCTGCCTGCAAAGACCGTACATAGCAGTGAGTTAATACTTAAAGTGTTTTAGTGAATGTTTTTAATACAAGGAAGAACCTATCTTCCAGGTTAATACTGTGACTTAGCATATGTAAATATCTAATATATAAAATCGAAAGTGTGTATGTATGTATGTATGTATGTATGTTTGTTCCTTATACAAATCTACATTTCTTTACCAATTTACACGGAATTTTGCACACATACCCAGTTAAGCCCGGGAAGTATAGCTGTCAACATTAAAATTGAAACAAATCAGTCCTTCCCTTGAAAATTATATAATTTCTGAGAATATTATGCAAAATAAAATGAAATCCCATTCAGTTGTCAAGACAACAGTGTATTGTTTACACAGTTCACATGGGGCTCTGGACACTACATAATAATTTATTGGACTCTAACGAATTCTGATGCTAACGTTTTGTGAAAATAATTCTTGAATAAAATCCACGAGAATAAAGCACATTGTAATGCAGTCACATAACTTTCTCTACCCTCGACACAAGAAATATTTTCTCACTTCACATTTTGATGTAGAATAAGAGGTCGTATTGCTGGGATAACTTAAGTGTGTGAGTATGCTATATCAGAAGTAGGTAAACAATCCTTTCCGCTTATACGTTATCCATAGCTGTATGCTTTGTATTAGTTGAGAAATAAGGTTGTTTATCATAGGCCCTAAGCATGGGATGGAACATTTTGAGTCCTATGCTCGCAGTATTTTATGTCCCGGGTTTTAGGGGAGGAAAGTATGAAAGTGATACTGCATTTCTCTTATTTCAGAACCGAAACGGTTGTATGGTAACATGAGAATGAGAAATAAAATTTTCCGTCAAGTCAGTACAATCTTATGTAATTTGTGTTTCTTCTTATTTCAACCCCTCCCAAGCATGATGTGTAGAAGCAACGGAATGCAGCATTCCACATCCTCTATGAGCCATAAAAAGCTATATCCAGCGTTTTCTGATGGAATAGTTTGAGTGTTATAAATATTTTTCTTCATTTCAAGTTCTACATACATAAAGTCCTTCATAAGTTAATTTCAAATTAAAAAATACAAAGCCCGGGCGACGCCGGGCCTTTTCAGCTAGTAGACTATAAAATATTGATGTTAGCTATTCTAACTCACATAAGCTAACACTATTACATTCAAAGACAAGATATTTTGCACTATTACATTAATGATAATCATTGATAATCAAACACCATAGGTGCCTGCAAGGACAGTATATAGCAGTGAGTTAAAATTCAGTGTGTTTTAGTAATCTATATTTTTTCAGGTTAATACTGTGATTCAGAACATTTAAATATAAACTATATATATATTGTTGTTAGCTATTTTAACTTACATAAGCCAACACCATCACATTTAGCATATTTTAAGACTGGCTATTTTACTCTATGTATTTTAATGACATTCATTTTAACTTTTCAGTTCACTGACGAAATTTAACTAGAAGGATTACATGCATTAAGTAAACCTATTCTTGTATCTGTAATTATACTTAATAAAATTACATGTAACTGATATTGGCAGAGTATATATTTTTTGGAACATCTATTAATGGTAACCGAAATTGAGGGTATAAGGTGGTATTAATAAAACAAAATATCTATTACGCACCCTCATTGGAAATTATGAAGTTCTTGAATACTGTCACACAATGGTTCTAATCCAGGGAAGCAGACTTATGCGACACAAGTATTCAAAAGTTGGTTCCACGGTGGGGAATATGTTGAAAAGTAGTTGAACACTTGCTCTATCTGTTGGAATATAAATGTCCATGAAATTGTGTTTTTTTTCTGTAAACGGCCCCAGGGAAACTTACTTTGTGGACGCGCCTAGTAACAAAACATTATTAATTTATTTATTGTTTTAATATTTTTTATCATAAATTCGCCCCCCCCCAAATTATATGATACGTCTTGTGTTTGAAGATTTTAACAGAGTTTAGGGGAAAATCCAACTTATACTCGTCTTTTCTAACGTTCCCTCGATTCTTTCCACCCTTATATTGCACAAACAATTAATAAAAAACAAAACAATATATAGTTCCTTACCAGGAATCTTATATATTCTAGGTTTATTCAAACTAAGAGAGTTTCGAAGTTTTGCATAAGCGTGACGCCTTTAGGTACCTCATTTGTTTCAGCGATCTGAGACAGACTACGACACTTCCGGCACAACATGTCGTTATAAAAGAAAATACGATCTATAAAGAGAAGTTCATCCATAAAACAGAATACAAATTACAGTCTCTTAAGACGCCTGACCTATTTTTAAAAGATATCAAGAGCGACTCAATTTTAGTTAGACCTTTATCAAGCTGTAGGAATACACGATTGCTATGTGACGAAACGCGTGTCTTCCTTTTCAAAATAAAGGCTTAATATTATTAAGTGTCAGTATGGTACTTTATGAGATTGTGTGGGGGACGGCAAAATGTCTGTCTGTCTGTCTGTCTGTCCGTGTCTGCACGCGCCATAACTCAAATACGCTTTACCGGATTTTCATGAAATTTTGTATACGCATTTATAATGTCCATGGGAAGTCGTCTATTGATATTAGATAAAATCGGTTGACCGGTATCGGAGTAATGCCCAATTTAGTGTCTATTTGGAATAGTTAGCCAGACACATTCCTTCGCATTTAAGCTGAGACGTACGGTGATAATAACGAAGTAAATTGCAAGATTTAATTATCAAACTATTCAGTGTTTATTTCGTTAATCAAGTTGAATACTGTTATATATTACAGAAGATATAAACTCTGAAATAATTTGGCCTACATACATTAAGTGGAGTTCTTCGCCAGTGTATTTTGTGAAATGTTCACATAATTATTTTAAGAATGTCTTATATCAATGTATACGAGTTTGAATTAAGGTTAAGTATCAAACTTTAGACCTTTGTTCTTCCGTAAGTCCTGCTTAACGAATCGATCTGCAGCTTAACTCGGAAATCGATAACAAAAATAACTTATTCTCTGCGAATCATAATTCCAATTAACTTATTACTGATTAAACAAAAGCATATTGGCACTTTTTTACATCAGTTTACCTGATTTTATTTATTTTATGGAACCCGAAGGTTCATTGCCGTGCTTATTTGAGCCTTATTCAGTGCTAACTCCATCCAATCATCCCTCGCAAATCCTCCTTCCCTTAAATCTATCCGAATATCGTCCTCCCACCTACGTCAAGGTCTTCCACGTGGTCTTTTCCCTTCGGGTCTCCAAGTCAATTATTTTGAGATATGTCTTTCCTCCCCCATGCACACAACAAGTCCAGCTCATTTCATCCTCCGTGATTTAATTACCCTTACTATATGCGGTAAAGAGTACAGGTCATGAAGCTCGTTCTTATGTAGTTTTCTCCAGTCCCCATTTTCAATTCTGTTAGGCCCAAATATTTTCCTAAGCACCCTGTTTTCGAACACCTTCAGATTATGTTCTTCCTAATCAATAAGCGGTCATGTCTCGCATCCATAAAATACAATCGGCCGGATAATAATCTCATAAGTATTTTTGGATTTCTGGACAGAAGACGAGAAGATAAGAGTTTCTGAACTGCATAAAAACAAGCATTTCCTGACTTTAGTCGAGACTTAACTTCTACCTTAATATTATGTGTGTCTGTAGTTATTGCTCCCAGATATTTGAATTTTTCCACCTGTTCGAATGATTTACAGTCTATTCTTTTCAAAATAAGGGCTTAATATTATTTTTTTATTATACGCTCTCTAAAACAGCTGCTTGTCGGACTGGCACCACGCCAAAAAATTGCATGTTAGCAACCAAGGCCGCTAAAATTGCATAAAACTGCATTCATAATGGAGTTTTAATGGATTAGTCGTCATGGCAATCTATAAACAAAATCCAGATGGTATTGACCAGTCTCACCAACTTTAACATGGATTTAAGCATATAATTAGTCATAAAACAACAAATTTAAGCCAACATGTTTCTTTATGATAATCAGAAACTTGACCAGGGTTTTTCGCAAAACACGGCAGCCTACTTCATCACATAACAACAAATATAAGCCAGCAACTTGTCATATCTTCGTTCACAAGAGAATCACTACTTACCATGGATGCATCGGTATTTAATGTATCCATCGTTTACCGGTATTAATTTAATTGTAACACAATTAATTATGAAGAAAATATTGACCTTTTGCAGCACGATTATTAATACATAATCTAACTTCTGGATTTATATGTAACCTGCCAGAGATTCATCTGGATGTACCTGAGTAGGAATAAAGTTTATGGTTAACTTACCATCCACGGTGAGCTTGCTACCGACGCAGGAGATCTTGAGTTCGATGCGGCCCCGCCGCTCCGTGTGGTCGCAGCCGCACAGGTTGGGCACTGTCTCCACGCACCGCTTGTGTACGTTCATGTCGCATGCTGTGAACATGTGCAACAACAGCTTAAGTATCATATGCCACAGATAATGTTAGAATTAAATTCCCTGCTACTTATTGCTTACACAGACATGCAGGCTATCGAGAATACAATAGGAGAAAAAATCCTCCGACACTGGGACTTGAACCCATGACCTTTGGCTATTCGCGCCAATGTTCTACCAACTGAGCTAAGCCAGAGTTCAATTCACAGCGCCAGATAGAACCTCTCTCCTATGGCTGATTGCCCTAATGGTCTACCTCACAGACAGACAAGTTATGTCATTTGCAGTTACTGTGAGGCACACTAAGTAGTGATTTTTGTGACCGGGCTCCCACTGTTATTGTACAGTTAACATTCAAGATAGATATATAAGCATTCACGAACCACAGATTATTGTCTCTGTTGGACATTACATGAGAATATTACAGGAGAAAAATTCCTCCGACACTGGGTTCCTGAATGCTTATACAGTATATGTATCTTGAATGTTAACTGGACAATAACAGTGGGAGCTTGGTCACAAAAATCACTACTTAGCGTGCCTCACAGTACTGCATATGACATAACTTGTCTGTCTGTGAGGTAGACCATTAGGGCAATCAGTCATAGGAGAGAGGTTCCATCTGGCGCTGTGAATTGAACTCCGGCTTAGCTCAGTTGGTAGAGCATTGGCGCGAATAGCCAAAGGTCCTGGGTTCAAGTCCCAGTGTGTCCTATAGTATTCTCATGAAATGTCTAACAGAGACAATAATCTGTGGTTCATGAATGCTTATATATCTACAGGTAGGCTATAGACCTAATCTCTCAGGCTATTTAACACATTTTATTCTCTAATTTCTGTCACTAAAGTGGGTGTGATTGAACCTAATTTCACTGTAATTATAGGAGATTTTGTTGGTCATCTAATGCCATATTTTGACTATTTTCTCGTGTTTTTGTGTAAATTTAATACGATCTTTACAAGGCGTGTTTTTAAAGTACCAATAACACAGTGCAAGAAATTTGAACTTTTTTCTGTCCTTTGTATGAAACGAAAGGTTCTTGATTCATATATCAAAACCAAAATGGTCCATTATGTACCGTTTTTGTAGAAGACACACTTATCATATTTACGTAAAAAGCAAACATGTGGATTTTTGGAAAACGGTGCGTGGTAAACAAAAAATAGTTCCAGATTCGTTATTTTCAGCAAAAAATATACAAGAAACACATATTTTCAACTAAAGGACTTTTTCATGTTGTAGGCCTACAGTATAATCTTTTTCAAATAACGGAAATTTATTTTCCAAATGCTTTATTAATATTCATTACCTTATACATCTTACATTATTTCTCCACATAATCACCACAGTTATTCAGGCACTTGTCGTAACCAGTTTTTGTATGCCTTCGTCAAAGAATGATGCTGCCTGTGTTGAAAGCCAAGTCTACACTTCTTGTTTCCCAACATCAACAAGGTTGAAATGTTTTCCACTAAGGAATATCTTCAGATGAAGAAACAGATGATAATAGCTTGTCTATGTGTAGCCGGGCGTTGTTATGAACCAAAAGGATTCCACGCGAAAGCATTCCACGCCTAAACAAGGGTAAAGATCTGATCGCATCATTTGGTTGGGAATACCCTCCCTACAGTCCGGATTTGGCACCAAGCGATTTTCATCTGTTTTTTTATTTTTATGAAGAAATTCCTTAGTGGAAAACATTTCAATGACGATGATGATGTGAAACAAGAAGTGCAGACATGGCTTTCATCACAGTCGGCATCATTCTTTGACGAAGGCATATAAAAAGTGGTTACGACAAGTGCCTGAATAATGGCGGTGATTATGTGGAGAAGTTGTGAAAGGCAAAGAATGATGATGTAGTATATTGCGATACAAGTGCCGTAAGCGGTGCATACGGATCGAGGAAAGAGTTTGAAAAAAAAACGAGGCGAGGTGCCGAGTTTTTTCAATTTTCCGAGATCTGTTATGCGCTTACGGCACGAGTATCGCATGCAATTTTTGGCACGATGATTATTTATATCAATTTAAATATATTAATTGAGATATTAGCTGAAAATGTTATGTATATACAACTATTGAAGATGGATGTTATATTTCAGAAAGTGATTCGCATGTGTTTGTTGTTATGGGAACCGAATATTTGTCCTGTTAAAGTCGCCACAAACTGGGGGGCCTTGATCCATAAATGCTTGTATTATGATTTTACTTACGGCACAGTGTGTTTTTTGTAATTTTTACCGCACGGAAATTTGTTTTGTTTCCATAGCAACAAGATTGCGTGCGGGAATGTCAACTTACGATCCACAGCAACAATATTCGTAAGTACCACTAATTAGTTACGTCGTGCAAAAAAGTATTCGGAAAATAGTGTTCTGTTATCTTTAAAAAAAATATTGGTAGGCCTACTTACTTTTAAAAACATGCTTCGTACTACCTCTACGCGTAATATCTACAGGTAATAGAAGTATTGTGTAAAACTTTGAAATTCTATGGGGAGTTTTAAATAATACTAGCATGTGCCCGCGGCTCCGCCCGCGATAATTATTTCAAAAATTAAAAATTAAGAGCATAATAGTTAAATCATAATATTAACACCTAAATCATGTGGACTACATATCACGATTAGATAGCGTCGCCTGGTAAAAGCGACCTCAGATTCGAGTTTCTTGGCCCAGAAAACCCCTGTATAGTGAGTTTCGTCCAAATAAAACAATGTTTGACCATATTTATGGCTTACAACATTCAAGCGATCGCGAAAGTTTTATTTCCAAGGTATGACAAAAATAGCCAAATCCAGTTCTGTAATTGATTTGACATTGAAATGTATAACTGAAAACTGATGCTTCGAAAACGCAAAAAATGCACCTTTTTTCCCCCCGTTTTTCACTCATAACTCACGAACGAAAGCGAAAATTAAAATTCCGGCTTCAAGGTTCATTTTCCGACTCTTCAGTCCACCTATGTTTAAAATTTCAGATCTCTGTGTTGAGTAGATTTCGCTGGGCATCGCGCACAGACAGACAGACAGAAGGAAGACAGACACTTCCTTTTATTAATATAGAATACACATTTTGAGGTTCCCCTGGATCCAAAATATTATTGTATTAAACACGTGTGTCTACCGGCCTGTGAGCCACGTAGTTATGAATGGAAAATGCTCTCGTGGAATCAGTAGTTGAAGAGCCCGGCTGATGGATTTTCCTTGTAACTTTCGAAACCGCAATCTCTCATAATTGTATTATACATTAATACTTTGAGACCGAGTTCGCCAAGGGAATTCCGCATATCGTAACTACATGGCGATACCAAACAAAGTTACTTACAGTGCAGTCAATTCCTGTTCTTAAATAAGACAGCCATTTTCTATTTGGTAAAATTTAAGGGTGAACAACCACACAAAATATCAGAAAATTGAAGCCTCAGCTGACCACCCAGCCATACTCGTTATAATAAAGGAAGCAACTACGAGGCGCGTCCAAAAAGTAAGTTTCCCTGGGGCCGTTTACAGAAAGAAAACACAGTTTCGTGGAAATATTTATTGCAACATATAAAGCAAGTGCTCAGAAATTCTTAACGAATTCGCCACCGGAATTGACAATGTTTGTTATACTATGGGACCAACTTTTGAATACCTGTGTCGTAGAAGTCTGCCGCTTTCGATTTGAACCACAGTGTGACAACAATTTTCTTTTCTGTGTTCTCCCCTGTCATTTCTTGAGAGGTAGAAAAGATGGATATCACTGGGAGCGAGGTCCGGGCTGTAGGGTGGATGTTTAAACTCTTCCCAGCCGAACTTCTACGGGAGACGTGCTAGGAGGTGTTTAAAAATCCACTCTACAGCCCTAATCTCGTTCCCAGTGATTTTCATCTTTTCCTACACCTCAAGAAATTACAGAGAACGAAAGAGGCAGAGATGGTTGTCGCACAGTGGTTCAAATCCCAGGCGGCAGACTTCTACGGCACAAGCATTAAAAAGCTGGTCACACGGTACGGCAAATGTCTCAATTCCGGTGGCGAATATGTTGAAAAATAGCTGAACACTTGCTGTGTCTGTTCCAATAAATATTTTCATGAAATGGTGTTTTATTTCTGTAAACTGTCCCAAGGAAATTTACTTTCTGGAGGCAATGTTTCTCACGAATAATTTTCATTTCACAAAGTTTTGGTAGGCCTATATAATCAGTTCAAAAATAACATTCTTTACCCAAGGACAAAGATTATTTATTAAGTGCCAGTATGATACTCTATGAGATTGTGTGTGGGGAGGGGAAGATGTCTGTCCGTCTGTCCGTCCGTCTGTCCGTCCGTCTGTCCGTCCGTCCGTGTGTCTGTACGCGCGATGGCTCAAATACTCTTTATCGGATTTTAATGAAACTTGGTGTAGACATTTATAATGTCCATGGTAAGAAGACTATTGATATTGGACCTAATCGGTTGACCGGTACCAGTAATGCCCAATTTAGTGCCCATTTTAAGGAAATATATTAGAAAGATTTTATCAATTCCAAATCAGTTCTCATGACAACATATTGTTTTACAGTGTTCATATACGGCTTTGGAAGTTGCAATACAGTTAGCTATGACAAATAATACTATTCCTTCACATACCCTTATCAAAATAGGCCGTTAAACTGAGCGAGGTGGCCGATATGGTAATGTCTTGGACACGCATTCTGGAGATCCTGGTTCATATCCCGTAGCCAGGCAATTTGACACGGTTTCTTTTGTATTTTTATGTGAGTGTGCGTTTGTGAAGATGTCACAAATCTGTATAGTTCTGGAGATGCTAGATAATTTTAATCTGATTTTAAAAAAACTAGACTTTGTTCTTCCGTAAGCCCTACTTAATGAATCAGTCTGGAGCTTAACTCTGAAATCAATTTAAAAAAAAATTCTGCTTATGATAATTGCAATTATAAATGATTAAGCAAAATCATTCTGGCACTTTATTACATAAGTTTACCTGATTTTATTTTTTGTTACATAGCGTAATGTTTATTGAAATAATTTCAATAATTATTTTCCCCTCTACTCAGAAATATATCGTAGCTGTGTAATATACAGACCTCCAAAACTCGGCTTCCTAAGCGACTTAACCCTAACCATGGACGTGATTGTCCTGTTACATTATCATGGACTTGAGGTCAAAATGACAGCTCGGAGTAAAGGACTTTCAACGCTAAAGAAGCTTACGTTCTATGAATTTTAATTATAATTTAAGCAAATTGACCTCTAAAGGTTTAATTAAGAAAGCATTATTATACACCATCATTTTAAGAGAGTTTTCAGGGCACATAAATGAATCACCGCATCATAAATAAAATGAAATGCACTGCCTCGAAGCTATGTTAATATTTTTGCAAACGAACGCCTATTAACACAAAAAATAGTTTTTTGTACACGCTACGCAAAGTGGCTGCTTCTCGGACTGCTAAAACGCCGTAAAGTAGCACTTTACCGTCCAAGGCTGGTAAAGTAATTTTACCGTACTAGGGTGGTAGAGTTGCCATGGTAACCCCTAGTGCACATAGTTCCAAATGTGGCTCCTAGATGTCTCTACAGTGTCTCCCAGTGTAAATTCAATTTTATATGTTAAGGGGTTTATTGTTCATTGTCTATTAACAAACATAGTAAACCTTATAATTCGTAATTCTTGAATTTAAGAAATAAATTCGAAAATATTTTTTTTATATTTCCGATTACTAGGGGTTGGCGCGAGCGTACGAAGTTTGGATTATTAAACCATAGCTTAGTCCCCTAGACCACGAGTGCTAGTTGAAAGAAACGACTTCAGATGAGCCTCTTGTGCGATTGCTTCTTTTAACAAGGCATAATAAGTTTTGTTGCAGAAAATATGTTAAAAATGACGAGTAATGACAATTTATGTAAACATATTTAGTTTAATTAATCAATACTGTTATACGATGTCTTTAGAAGTTTCCTTTTAAGGAAAAGAAACCATCCACAGCAAGCGAAGTTTATAAACATGCATTATCTTTGCTTTCTTTAAGCAGAATCATTATAAATGAGTGGAAAACTGAGTTCATTTGTAGTAAAATTACAGCACTTTTACTAAAAATATTGTATGCATCACGTAAGCAAAAACTTTATCGGACTCGCCTAGTATTTCAGCCTCGGCTTACGCTTCGGCCGCAATAACAGATTCATCCGCTAAAGCCTTATTTTACGTACTTGATACATAAATAGCTGTATTACAGTCACTCACATGACTCCCAACTAGATATTAATCACAGTTCGTCATAATATGTGACGTATTCAAAACTGCATTACTTTAACTTACACTCCCCCACCTTAGAAACGAGACATACAGTTATTCTGCCTTAATACATTCACTGCAAACATACCGGCTTATCACATCAGTTAAGATTTGAAATGTTTTTCATTTTTGAGCGGCGTGCATAAGCATTAACACGTTCTTTTCTTCAGGTTTCCATTCTCCCTTACCGTCCCTTCCATAGGGATACCGAGAATTCTATAGATGGTACTTCATGGCCTCTTGCGATTCTCAGACGAAAAACGTGTCTGTCACTGCCTTGTGTAATGACAAGATTATTGCTATAGACTTTATAGTACTTAATGCTGTATGCAGATCATTTTAGATGTTATTTGTAAAAGTGAATATAATAAATATGTAAATGCTCAACAAAGCAAACCATAGAAGAAGAAAAAGAACATTAAAAAGAGCAAACAACTTGTGTTTCTGAAGATGAATTGTGCTGTATTCAATGCATTTAGAGTCTATAAATTTCACAACCTGACAGCAAACTGCCTTACAAAAGTTCTTACATAATAGCTGTTGGTTCGCAATGAACTCTAAAACAATGGGAAAACGGGCATTTATAGGGTAGCACAAAAACCAATCAGCTGGCTTTAAGAGGGTGTATTTCAACATATTATTCTGTTTATTTTGAAAAAGAGTACGACCATTTAGGAAGAGCAGGTATACTAGCGTGAATGTTCGATCTGCAGGGCTGATGAGCCTGCAACAGCTGCTGAAAAACTCACTTATTCATGGATATGCGGTCGATTAGACCGCTACAAAAATATTTTTATTTTCTAGTACGGCTTCTCAGCACTGGCTGAACTTTTCGGAGGGAGGCTTGGTTGACTCTGGTTCCCTGTTGCTAGGGTTTGGAAGATGGAGTGAGCTCTCTAAAGCTGGAGGAACCTTCGTCTGCTTTTCCTGTTCTAAATGTTATATTTATTTATTTATTTAACCTTGATTCTGTTACCTTGTAATATTATTATTATTACTTACTATTTCAATACTAATTAACATATTCCTAGAAGATCATTTTTATTGCTAGAAGAAATAATCCTGTATCAATATTAATAAAAGGAAGTGTTTCTCTGTCTGTCCGCGATGCCCAGCGAAATCTACTAAACGCAGACATCTGAAATTTTAATAATAGGTGAATTGAAGGGTCGAAAAATGCACCTCGAAGCCGGAATTTTAATTTTCGCTTTCGTTCGCGAGTTATGAGTGAAAAACGGGCAGAAAACGTGCATTTTTTTGTTGTTTTCGAAGTATCAGTTTTGAGTAATATATTTCAATGTCAAATCAATTACAGTTGGCTTTGGCTATTTTCGTCACACCTTGGAAATAAAAGCATCGCGAACGCTTGAATGTTGTAAGCTCATGCTGGTTGATTCATTTGTTTATAATGTCAAGGCAAATTATCTGAAATTTTCAGCATAGACGGAACATGAATAATGAATAGCCTACAGGCCTAATTGGACAGACATTGATCGGTTTAGACGGAACTCACTATGCAGGGTTTTTCTGGGCCAGGGAACTTGATCGCTTGATTTTGTAAGTCCATCCTGGACGATTCATTTGTTTTGAATCTCAAGGCCCGCAGACATATGAAATTTTCAACCTACACGGAAAAGGGATAATCAATATAGGCCTAAATATGGTGAAACATCGTTCGATTTGGACGAAACTCACTATACAGGGGTTTTCTGGGCCAAGGTTTTCTGAGGTCGCTTTTACCAGGCGACGCTATCTAATCGTGGTATATAGTCCACGTGATATACGTGTTAATAAATATAATGATTTACTATTACACTCTTAATTTTTAATCTTTGAAATAATTATCGCGGGTGAAGCCGCGGGCACATGCTAGTTTATAATATTAGAACATTATGGATATAGCTACTTACACAACAGGATAACTCAATATATTTGTATTTTAATTTTAATTTTTTTAAATAATTGTATTATAAATATTCTATTTGCGTTGCAAATTTTTATAGTAATTTGTTAATGTTTATGTTGTATATTATGTAAAGAAATTTTCTCATTGTACACATTTCTTATAACTAGGGACCGGATTCTTAGGTTTTTACCTATTTTTTTCCTTACTTCCAAAACAAAAAGCTATCACACACTTTTTCGAATCATGCCCATAGGATTCACCCACATTAATTCTCTGGCACCTAAAAATACCTAAATGGGGTATATAAACCTAAATATACCTAAACGGGATAAAAAACCTAAAATATATAATTTAGGCTACTTTTTTGCCTTTTTTGTTTGTCAGTTGAGAAATTTTGCGGAGAGAAAATTTTTGTCGGGTTGAAATTAATACCAACAGCGTTTCGTTCAACTTAATGTCGTCTAGGATGACAGTATCAAGAGAGGAAGTGTAAGAGTACCTGCGTATTCCTTTTAAAATATTCGTACGAACAACCATTGTTGATGTCTTGTGAGGTTGAAAGGACATTTTCTCCCTTCAAATGTATTCTAAGAGATAACAGGAAGAACTTCACAGTTGAAAATCTTGAAAGATATTTAGTGATATGCTGTAACCAGGATATGTGAGGCAATCTTATTTTCACTGCTTCTTTTGATTGTTTATGCTTTCTTTCTTCAATTCTTTAATATTGCCCTAAAGCAAGTTTACACAAATTTAAGTAAATTTTGTTAAGTTAAACTTTACAAGTATTATGCATTGAATCCTATGTAGCACATTCAAATTCATTAAACCAATTATTTTACCCGAAAACGATATTTTGGACAAAAAACCTAAAAAAAACTTTCACCTAATGGAAAACCTAAAACAGTGTTTTTAAAAATCTAAAAATCCGGTCCCTACTTATAACTGTAAATTCATATTTTTACTTGTAATTATATTGACGTGTTCCATAACATGTAATATGTTCCGATGTACTAAATAAAATAAAATCAATCCAAATCAAAAGATATGGGGTGATCTTAAGAAGAGAAGGTAGAGTAAATAACACACCCGTGAAGACTATAACCAAACAAAAAGAAGCTGTTTATGTTTTTGCTGCACGTCCATGTTTTTTAGTTAGAAACTCCACTGCTGGATATTCTACCGCTTATGTACACGTTCATATCCTCGGAGACATTAATACTAATTTACAATAAGCAACCCACAAGAATACGAAAGAACCGAGTAAAATGTTCCACTCCTTCGACTTAACTATTTTTATACATAACTATTTCAGAACTCGAGTCAGTTCCCACATCTCGGATTCTGCATCCATCCGAGAACTTTCTTTTTCGATGTAGTGCAGGTGCGGCTTTTTTACAGAGTCTCAGTCGAACCAAATTGAATCACGATCCAGTGCTATAAAGAGAAAGATATTTGAAGCTTCTCAATTTAATGTTTACTGCACGGTTTGCAAATCTCTCTCGACTGAAACCGATCTCTTTGTGTTTGTGTGGTTAGATAATTGCATTGTGTGATCCATGTTATTATTGCGACTACCACAAGCCTGTTACACATCATGAATGGTGGCTTTGGTGTTTGAAGAGTGGTTTAAAATTACCAAATAATATCCTTTTCACCGCCAGAATATTAGTGTGTCAATCGATTTCATCTATCAATGTAAAACAAATTCAAGAATAACACTTTTAAAATATGGGGCGAAACACTCCCATGCAAATTTCAACCCTTCATGCCCCATCCCACATTGCGGAAATGCTTATTCAGCCTCTTCAGTGCCATACTGTTCACTAGGCAAGTTAAGAAATTACTCAGAATTTGTTGACGAAAATCCTTCCTAGAATTTATTAGAAAAATGTTTCATAAAAGTTTCAGCTAATAATAAATACACATTTTTATAAAAAAAAATTTAAAACGTAAAGTGGTATATAAATAGGCCATACTGTTTAGAAGAACTCACCACCATTCTTAGGCCTCTCACACACCAAAGCCGAGCTGAGCCGGGCCGGGCGAAGCGATGCGTTCACACTGACGCTGATTCGCTCATAGGTTTTCGAGCCTTGTAGTGAGAGGTGCCTTTATCCTTCCTAGCAGTAGTGCAATAATAATGTCATCAAACTTGATGATGGTGATGTTATTGGATAGTTCCTCACTTTATGATGAGTATGTGAGAAAAAGAAGGCGATATTGGACTCACAGTCTCAATAAAGTCCACAAGAAAAACGGACAGTTCGAAACTCCGAGAAGACGAAGATCGTTTTTTGAGATATTTTAGAATGAGTACCCATACATTTGATTATATATTCGAATCCATTTGTCCAAGGCCTGGACACCGAGTTTGACTGAACAAGAACGCAGGCAGAAACCGCTTGAAGTAGCGGGAAGCAGGACTGCTCAAAATTGCTCGGCTTCGCTTCGCCCGGCCCGGCGTCTTATTTGAAAGCTCCCATTGAAAGACTGCATAATTAGTGGTCAAGCGATTTTCGCCCGGCTCGGCTCGGCCCGGCCTAGCTTTGGTGTGAAACCCCACTTAGTGTCACACCCACGAATAGGCCCGAATATTTGTCCCAAATAGAAAATTAGTTAAGAGTAGGCTATACGTGATTTTTAATTAACTTATTTTTAGAGTATTTCTTATTCATTTTTATAATTATTTCTTAGATTTTGAAATGTTGTAAATTTTCGTCACTTTTGTTGTGTCTGAATTTCCTATATGCTTAATCTGTTAGCGTCATCATCTCGCGAATGTCGGATGTCAGTCTGAAATGCTTCCTATAAAAGCGTGAGTTCCGAAACATAGTTCTTTCTGAATAAATGCATTATTGTAATTGATTGTTCACCCCTGTCGAGTCAAGTTCAGTCTGATTTGTTTTCTGGGCGTGAGAAGTGCTACTCAGAGATTTCTATGTCGGATGCGGCTGAGATGAAGACAGTAGGTGAGTTGCAAGGTGGGAGTAAGGAGCCTGTAGTGTAGGGTACTAGGGCAGAAGGAGGTCTGGACTTTTGCGTCCCAAAACCACTAAACTAGGACTCAGATCCAATGACCCGTTTGCGTCCCGGGTCTCTCTAGAGCAATGACCAAAATGCGTCCCATGGAATACAGGCAGTATTAGTGATATTAGTGTTGGTGACAGGTTCTGTTAGGTTGTGGACAGTGATATTAATTTAGTAAGGCATTCTGAATCATCCCGAAATTCCAATTTAATGGCAGTTAGGTTAGGAACGGTAATATTAGTGTTTGTGACAGGTTCTGTTAGGTTGTGGACAATGATGTTAATTTAGTAGGGCATTTTGAATCTTCCCGTTTCGTAAATGTGCCACATTACATCTCCCGTGAGGTTTGTCGTGTTTTGAACCTGTTTACCCAGAATTATAGGTGCTCTGGTGATGTGACGTCACACCTCTAATGTCCAATCACGAGTTTCTTCATCATAGGGAGAGAGAAATATGGTGGAATTCATGCTACTTTTCATTAAATCGTGTTATAAAAGAAAGACGGGACGCACGAGGGTTGTTTACGTCAAATTGCACCGGACGCACGAGGGTTGTTTTGATGAAGCGACCACTCGCTTTGGGACGCAAAAGGGTACGACCCGGCAGAAGAATGGCTGCACACGTACGCAGGAAGGCGTGAAGGCGTATGTAAGAACGTAGATGTGAATAAGTATCTTTAGTATAGTGAAAGAGGGCAGCCATCATTAATAGCATGTAGTCAGTGTTTCAACCCCCTTACGATCCACTATTTCCGAGTCAGGAAGGCAATTGGTGTAGCCATCTTCCCTGGAGAAGAATCACCAGTCACTAGTAGCAAAGCGAGGACGAAGATAGAGGTGACGTACTACCAGCGGAAGATTACATCTTAACCAGGTGCGTACTGTATTAACAATACAGGAGGGTAGAAGCGGCTATATGCACATAGCAAGCCTTTATATGGTGTTGTAACAATGGATGCCGTGTCAGTGAAGAGATAGAGCCAGTGAGAAGACCCATCCCCAACAGAGTGTCAGAATAAGAGGGCCGCGCGGGGATCTTACCTCTAATTTGGATTCATCCTAGAGATATGTAGGCCTACGGTGTACGCAATAACAAGCAGTTACATTATAAAGCAGAGTTTTTCATTACATACCCAGGCGGCTTCAAAGGAATAAACCATCGGTGTTTCTTTATATTAATTGATCTGACTAAAACGGTTTTGGTTTTCGCTTTCCCTCTTAAATGAATCAAGTACACGAGAGAGCATTAGAGTTAGAATTTATTTATCTTATCTGGTGGTATTAAGGCCACTCTCCGTTCATCCATGCTCAGTGTTCCTATTATAGGCTATGGAGCTCCACTGTCTTAACAGGCGCTGAAAGATTGAAATGTATAACAATATACTTATGGCCAAAGGAGCCTACCGGAAAGGCGTTGTTCTCTAGACTTCCGTTGAAGCTGAAATGATTACTTCTGTTAATAACATTTATTATGTATTTTAAGGTCATATTTGATTTTATTCGTCAGCATGATAAAAAAAAACAACTTTGTTTTTAATATTGGTTTAATTAAATGGTGGAAATCTGGGGTTGACATGTCGCAGCATTCCCTGAGGTGACGTATTCAAATATTTCAATTACAACTAGACGCGTGTCACAGCTGACAAGCATCTGTTGGCAACACCACAGCACACCCTAAACCAGTCTCTCTGTTATACGCTACCCAATCAGATTTTATGTATGAAAGATGAAAGCCAATATGACAAAATCATAATTCGTTATCATTTTTAAGGCCCCAGGTGAAGTCTCGACGGGCATATCTCAGGATCTCAACTATCGATATTGCAAAAATATATTGGAAGTATCGGTAATACAGTATCGAAAATCGACAAAGACGATTCGAGCGTTTATATTTGTATTTTATTAATAATTTTCCATGATACGTATTTACCTTTTTACTTCACAAGCTCATTTTTTCTCCACGTGCACAAAAAAAGTATTACCGAATATCGGTTAAAATAATAAAAACTCTGCAAGAAGGGTCTTTGATACAGGCTATCTCGATAAGTTACATTAACGATATTGAAATATTCATAAAATCAAAACCAAACCAATACACAATAGGTGGTATCAGAGGCGTAACGAGGGGGAGGGGGGTTGGGGGTTTGAAACCCCCCCATTGATTAAAAAAAGGAAAATTGTAAAACTATTTTAAGTCTGCTTATAAATTACTTAATACGAGTATACAGCGTGGAAAGCTTAAAACTCGTTATTGTGCATCTTAATTTTTAAAATTTTCCGGGGGAGGACCCCCGAGGTATTCTATACCCCCCAGACCCCGCGGATGTTATAACCCCCCCATATGGTCGGCCTGGTTACGCCTATGGGTGGTATGCATAAAATCGTAGTCAATGCTTTTACTTTACCTAGGGCTATGGAATGGAAATCAACATAGGTAAATCGAAGGTAATGAGGATATCGAAGAGAGAAGAGCCGCTTCAAATTATCATGGGAAATCAAGAATTAGAGAACGTGAACCAGTTCAAATACTTAGGAAGTGTACTGACGAAAGATGCCTATTGCACCAAGGAGATAAGATCAAGAATTGCCATGGCCAAGAAAGCATTTATGAAGAAGAGAACTCTGCTAACTAGTAGTCTGAACCTAGAGCTACGTAAAAACCTGGTGAAGTGTTATATTTGGAGTATTGCTTTGTATGGATCAGAGACATGGACTTTGAGGAACTTAGAGAAGAAATATTTAGAAAGTTTTGAAATGTGGTGCTGGAGACAGATAGAAAATATAAAGTGGATGGACATGGTGACAAACGAAGAGGTTCTGAGTAGAGTGGGTGAGAAGAAGTCAATCATACACACAATTCGTCAGAGGAAAGCAAACTGGGTTGGACACATTCTCAGAAGGAACTGCTTATTACATGATGTCGTAGAAGGAAGATTGGAGGGTACAACTAGACTTGGAAGAAGAAGAATTCAGCTGTTGGACGATTTAAGGGAAAAGCGGAAATATTGGATGCTGAAGGAGGAAGCAGAGGATAGACAGTTTTGGAAAACAAAATTCGCGTACCAAGTTTGAAAACCTGCCGGAAGGCAGAATACTTACTACTACTACTACTACTACTACTACTACTACTACTACTACTACTACTAGGCCTACAGGAAAAGGTAAAATGAAAAGCATAAACTGCACATCATTTGCAAAAACACGATTCTTCTGCTAGGAAGTGAATGCTAGCGTACCGTAGGTTTTACTTTTCGATAATGATCGATTTTGTGCTTTTTCGGACATTTCTGTTACCATTCTTCACTTTTAGTTTGGAGGTCAGGGCCCTATTTCATAAAAGTTACAATTTTACAGGTGACAGGTGACAAGTTTACATTTTGACAATTGCATTTTTCATAAAAGCTGACAACTTTACATAAATGTCAAGACAATTTTGTAGATTTGTATGACAATTTTACATATTGTTGTTTCTCAAAACTTTTGAGTTTACAGGTAAAAGTCTGACAAATATGTCAAATCTTAGGATGCCTACCATTTATAAAAAATTAATTTTTGCTGACATATTTACAAATTTACAAAAAATGTAGAATTGTCATTACAGAAGTCACAGGCAATCTTTCATATGTAGGCCGAATCATATGTAGGTTATGTAAATGTGTGGCATAACTTGGTAAACTCTTTCTTGTTAAAAAACTTGCTAAATTGTCTTGTTAATGATGAAAACTAGTAATAGTGATATTGGTAGTAGTGAGTGTGATGAAAAAATAGACATGAGACCACGCAGGGTTTTTAGGCAACGGGTTAACCTAACTTTCAATTTCAGTGACTTAGCAAAGAGAAATATAATTCAATTATTTTCGATAGTAATAATCGATTACTTAGGTATCACATTCGATGTTGAGATTGACTATCGAACGCGTATATGAGAGCCATCTACAGTGTACTAAAGTAATCTTTAGGTTTGACATAAAATTGTCACGTTTAAGAAAAGGGCTCTTTTAGTCTTGACAATTTACATTAGTTTGCCTGTAATGAAAGGAAAAGATGTAATATTTATGGAAAATAGAACTGTCATGACATATTGACAAATTTTTCAGATTTGACATAATTGTCGTATATGTCACACCTGTAGAGTTTTATGAAATAGGGCCCAGGTCTATCCTAGTCTTTCGCCGCTGTAACCTATAAAATAATCACTCAACCATTCAACATTTTCTTTCTTAAATCTATCAAATTTCTTATAAACAGTAACTGATGGAGCTCTTTATGCAGGGTGTTTCAAAAATACTTTTAAAAACTTCGGGCATGGGTTCCTTACACCAAAAGAAGGAAAAAAGTTCATATGAACATATGTCCCGTAATCCTTTTCATCGACGTGTCATGGAAGCCTGCGAAACCATTCGACACCATCCCGGAGAATTGGAAAGGGTGCGACAGTCCATGATTCGACGAGTGCATGCATGATCTAGAAGCAAGAGGAGGACATTTCGAGCATTTGTTATCAGTTTTGTGTGTTGACATGTTATGAGTAGGGACCGGATTTTTAGGTTTTTGAAAACACTGTTTTAGGTTTTCCATTAGGTGAAATAGTTTTTTTTAGGTTTTTTTGTCCAAAATATCATTTTTGGGTAGAATAATTGGTTTAATGAATTTGAATGTGCTACATAGGATTCAATACATAATACTTGTAAAGTTTAACTTAACAAAATTGACTTAAATTTCTGTAAACTTGCTTTACGACAGAACAGACGTAGAAACCCGCGGGGTGCAACGTCATAAAATAACTTCAGAAGACGAAAAGAAGAAGAAGAAGAAGAAGAAGAAGGGGAAAAGATGAATTTCAGGCCATCGCCAAACCACTGCCGTAATAAACTCGATTTCATTTGTTTCGGTATAATTAACACGTCTTCTTAAAACTCACAGTGTGACCACTCAGTATGAATGACAGGGAAGTACTAAAGGCAAACAAGCGCTTTAAAACACAGAAATCTATATCCTTGTTCATACATGGCAACAATGGTTGTTCATACGAATATTTTAAAAGGAATACGCCGGTACTCTTACACTTCGTCTCTTGATACTGTCCATCCTAGACGACAACGGGCTGAACGAAACGCTAGTGGTATTAATTTCAACCCGACAAAGTTATTGTCTCCCCGCAAAATATCGATTTCTCAACTGACATACAAAAAAGACAAAAAAACAGCCTAAATTAGATGTTTTAAGTTTTATATCCCGTTTAGGTATATTTAGGTTTTTATACCCCATTTAGGTATTTTTAGGTGCCAGAGAATTAATGTGGGTGAATCCTATGGACATGATTCGAAAAAATGTATGAGCGCTTTCTGTTTTGGAAGCAAGGAAAAAAATAGGTAAAAACCTAAAAATCCGGTCCCTAGTTATGAGTATACCAATGTGTTGAACAGTTCCCAACGAGAAAATAAAGGATTATGGGACATATGTTCATTGAACTTTTCTCCTTCTTTTGGTGAAAGGAGCCCATGGCCGAAGTTTGTAAAAGTAATTTTGAAGCATCGTGTAATACGTTTTTTTTTATCTCTTATTTGTAAAAACGCAGCCATGCAAATTACCACGAACCATTCACTAAGCAATCTAAGCCATGAACTATCCATGCTATGATTTTTGACCAGACAAGGACATGGATGGCCTCCCCGGATGAGTGATCAGCCCAATGCCGGGGCCACCTCCGAGACAACACGAACACATAGGACACACACACACTTCGAACAAGGCGAGGATGTGATGAAGATGATAATGACGGCCAGATGATATCCGGGGACCACAAGGGCCCAAAGTTACCTGACATTTGTCTCACAGGTGAACCCCGGAGAAACCTCACCTAGGTAATTTGTCCCGACCAGGAATCGAACCCGGGCCCGCTGCGTGAGATGAGCGAATAAATATAAATATATATATAAATTTGAAGCTTTGATATAAAAACGCATATGTGCTGCAAAGAAGGAATAAATCGCAGGTAAGTTACATTACAAGTACTGGATGAAGGAAACTCAAGTTTCCACATTCACCGGGAAAGCGATTCAATTAATGCAATAAACTATCTTACAAGAGTTAATTAAAGAAATACGGCCGCATGTAGGCCTACATAATTGCTAAGGGTTTACAGATCCACGCATTACAGGGAGGACCAAAAGTCGCGATCGGATATTTTGTATGTTAGTTTATGCAATAATAAAATGCCACAATTGACGTAAAAACTTTATTTATTGAGGTAGCAAGTATTAAGGGATGGAAATATGGTAAAATAAAGTTCCCTGGGCCTGTCAGCGTCATTGTTAAACGTCCAGAGTTTCAGTATGTGCACCATCGTTTTCCGCGGACGGTTGAATGCGCCGCCCGCCTCAGCATTTCGGGAGTGATCGTTCTGAAGATACGGATGATCTCTCTCTTAAGTTGTTCAACAGAATCCATCCGAATCATTCCAACCCAAGATTTTCTTCTAAGGAGGACCAGAGCCAGTTGTCGCACAACGAAGTTCTTGGGATCTGCATTTCTGCCGATCGCTTCCTTGTTAATTTCATCGGTGAACCCTCTAATGATTCACTCAGACGATTACTAACATCATCGCCGCAATATTTTTTAGGTCTCCCGCTGCGTTTTGCATGCAATACAAAGCCTTTTGAGAAAGTCTTCGTTTCCAGTTTCCGTAGTTTGGCTTCAGTGGGAGCTGCTTTATTGAAACGAAGAAAGAAGTTCTCTCTGATTTCTTCGAACGTTTCGTCAGTTTGTTCTTCTTCATGAACCCACACACTAACAATGAGACGTTCCTCAATCGTATATTTGCTTGTATCCGCCATTGCTTACAACACAAACATAACACAGCGTTGCACATCGACAACAATCGCCTAATTAACCCGCGCGCAAGAAAACTCTGGCTTGTCACTAAAACATAACAATGTCCTTGCTCCATCGGAAAATCGACAAACTAATCCTACAAAACGTATATGAAGAGGGTAAATATTCCTCTCAGCCTATGAATAGTTTTTAATTAGTTTTCGGTTTCGGAAAATGAGTTATTACAATATAAACATTATCCGATCGCGACTTTTGGACCACTCTGTACAATAAGAGAATTATACAGTTGAGTAGCCAGGCTGACGACGAACTTGCCGGATCACGTTAACTCCACTGGTTTCAGAGACACCCTGTACCCCAAATGTACTTAATCAATCAGTGATTAATCTGCAAGACGCGGTGACGTCAGCAGACGAACATGCAACGTAGCAAGCAAATTACATTTCATGCATCAGGGAATGTCACGACGGTTCACCCTCATTTCTCTATTGCTTAGACGAAATGAAGTTTACTTATTGAATTCCGACTCTCAATTGAATGGAGACTGAATTGCAGCTGTGAACGCCTGTGAACTTTTCAAATCTTGTTTAAATAATATATCTTGTGCTTTTACTAATGTCAACTTTGCCAAGGACAAAGCCGCCGTTTTCTTATAAGCAGTCGAGACTTAGAGAAAATCGAGTTTCTAAGTAGCCAAAAATCTAGATTTTTACTCTACCTTAGTATATTCACGTATTTTTTAACCAGCGATCGCTTTCGCTATTAGATCGGAACTAACAATTGTGCATACATTTTAATAACTCGCATATATCTTGAAAGAGAAATCTGTTTTTCAAGCAATGCTAGTTGTAACATGATATCACAAAGATGTCAGCAGCGGTATTATTAACTAAGCGGCGCATTCATCCTGTATATTAGAGGTAAGTTGACACTAAAGCTCTTGAATAATATTGAATAATATTTTGATTCCATGCTTCTTATTCACTATTATATCTTATAACAACACTGTAATAATAGTAATAATAATAACAAATGTTACCAATAATAAGAACAAAATAATAATGAAATAAAAATAATGGTAATAACAGTATGATGACAGAAAATAAACGTTTACAATGCCAGAATTATGCAAAAATAACTTTTTTGAAAGGCCATTTATTACTATTATTATTATTATTATTATTATTATTATTATTATTATTATTACTATGTTGTTTAAAAATAAACTATAACAATATTTGATTTTACAAAAAATGTTAAAATGGTTACATAGTACCTTATTATAAGTTTTATCCATGCGTTTGAGTTGTATTTAATAGCTATAGGCCTAAGAGAACAAAAACGCAAATTAGATCAAATCTAACGCGCGAGTCATGCCGTAACAGCCATTCGCGCGAGTGATGCGGGGTTAGTCTATATTAATAAAAGGAAGTGTTTGTACTTCTGTCTGTCCGCGATGCCCAGCGAAATCTACTGAACGCAGAGATCTGAAAAATTAAACATAGGTCGAGTGAAGGATCGGAAAACGCACCTCGAAGCCGGAATTTTAATTTTCTCTTTCGTTCTTGAGTTATGAGTAAAAAAGGGCAGAAAACGTGAATTTTTTTGCGTTTTCGAAGCATCGGTTTTCAGTAATAAATTTAAATGTCAAATCAATTACAGTTGGCTTTGACTATTTTTGTCATACCTTGGAAACAAAAGCATCGCGATCGCTTGAATGTTGTATCCCCACGCTGGTCGATTCATTTGTTTATAATATCAAGGCATGCAGATATCTGAAATTTTCAACATAGACGGAAGAGGGATAATGAATAGCCTATAGGCCTAAATGGACAGACATTGATCGGTTTAGACGGAACTCACTATGCAGGGGTTTTCTGGGCCAGGGAACTCGATCGCTTGATTTTGTAAGTCCACCCTGGACGATTCATTTGTTTAGGATGTCAAGGCCCGTAGACATATGAAATTTTCAACCTACACGGAAGAGGGATAATCAATATAGGCCTAAATATGGTGAAACATTCACTATACAGGGGTTTTCTGGCCTAAGGAACTCGAATCTGAGGTCGCTTTTACCAGGCGACGCTATCTAATCGTGGTATGTATTCCACGTGATTTAGGTGTTAATCAATATAATGATTTAACTATTATGCTCTTAAATTTTTATTTTTTATTTTAATGTTTTAAATAATTATCGCGGGCGAAGCCGCGGGCACTTGGTAGTACGTTGTAATTAGAAATACAGTTTCACAAAACACATCACAAGCTAGGGCGAAACTAAGGGAAAAAACAATAGACTTTCTTTTATTGACTTCTGAATCAATTCCTTTATGTGAAACATGGCAAGGTTGCCAAGTTCCCAAAGCTGTGCTTTTTTCCTTTATTTTCATACACGTGCCTTCCGTTCTCTTGTTTTATTCGTCTTCACCAAACCTTACAATATCGGTACATCTTTCGTAGGCTGTCATTCGTAGGCTTTCATATTCATTTGCCTTCTATGTCTACACGAAAAAGGACACACAATTTTTGCAATGCACAAACTGATAGGCTATTTTGCTGCAATGAAGGATTTTTTCAAAAACCTATTATACGAGGGTTATTCATCAAGCAACTTCCGTTTTTTTGAAATGTGAATTACTGAACTTACTCAATGGGAATAGGCAATGCCTCAGCAAGTTCAATGGCTATTATATATTTTACGGAACCCGAAGGTTCATTGCCGCGCTTACCTGAGCCCGCCATTTAAACCTTCTCTGTGCTAACTCCATCCAACCATCCCTCGCAAATCCTACTCCCCTTAAATCTATCCCAATGTTGTCCTTCCACCTACGTCTAAGGTCTTCCAAGTGCTCTTTTCCTTGCGGGTCTCCCAGTCAATACTTTTGAGATATGTCGTTCCTCCTCCATGCAAGCAACATGTCCAGCCCATTTCATCCTCCGTGATTTAATTACCCTTACTATATTCGGTGACGAGTACAGGTTATGAAGCTCGTCGTTATGCAGTTTTCTTCAGTTCCCATTATCATATTTTTCTAAGCCTAAGATTATGTTCTTCCCGAAGAGTAAGCGACCTTGTCTCACATCAGTAGTATGGTTTCCCCACCTACGTCATTGCAGGATTGGCAGGATTAATGACGTCACCGCAGGAGCCGGAGGGGAGGGAGGGGAGGGAGGAATGATGACGTCACAAGTGGGCGTGGCCTATGACGTCACAAGTGGGCGTGGCTATGACGTCAGTGGCGGATTGTATGACATCACAAGTGGGCGTGGCAATAACCACGTGATTCAAAATGGTGTCGGTTCCGGTTCCTATTGCAAATGGCGTACGAAGCGCGAAATTTAAAATTTGAAAATTAATAATATAAATGGCGTCCGTTCCGGGGCGTACGAAGCGCGAAATTCAAAATTTGAGAATTTATAATGTAATTGGTTACGTTTCCGGCGCGAAATTCAAAATTTGGAAATTTATAATGAAAATGGCTACGTTTCCGGTTCCTATTTCAGGTGGGCGGATGGCGGTTGATTTGAAAATTGCAAAAGGTGGAAATTGAATATTACAATTGCAAATAACGGGTGGTGGGAAATTTAAAGTTTCTATATTGGTATTGTTTTACAAGATGGCGGCATTGCTTACGTCATTGCAGGATTGAGAGGAGGAATGTTTATGACGTCATTGCAGGATTATGAATTGATGACGTCATTGCAGGATTACGAATTGATGACGTCATTGCAGGATTGGAAGGATTAGATCACGTGACAGGTGGAATGTTTATGACGTCATTGCAGGATTACGAATTGATGACGTCATTGCAGGATTGGAAGGATTAGATCATATGACAGGTGGAATGTTTATGACGTCATTGCAGGATTACGAATTGATGACGTCATTGCAGGATTGGAAGGATTAGATCATATGAGAGGTGGATTGTTTTTATGACATCACAGCAGATTTTAATCTTTATGTCTTTTTAGCATGGAAGCATTACACTATGACGGTTTCTCACAACGCATAAATACGTTATATTCCTACACATAGGTTTTCTGTAAGATGTTTATTTCACTATGGTCCTGGGATCGACTCAACCTGGATACCTAAGGCTGTTAACCTTATTATTATTATTATTATTATTATTATTATTATTATTATTATCAAACGCAGATGGAAATGTAGAGAAGCGTTTTTTTATACCTTCAAGTATTTTTTTATAATTATATTTCACATACAGTTTTTCCGTAAGATGTCTACTTATCTAAAAAATAGCCCTGAGGTCAACTCAGCCTAGGTTTACCGATTAGCGTTTAATTTTTACTTTGGTCCTATGGTAAAGGCGGCCGGTGCGTAAAACTCATGCTGGGGTCTTTAGAGGGGATATATTATGATAATAATTACAGGATTTTATAATGTCGATACAGAAAGCCAGTGAATGTTTAATCATATGCGTGCAGTGATTTTGCTTAGGTAGCAGTAGTATCATCTCGCCCTCCATACATGTTATCTCTCTTACTATGCAGCGGTAATATAACGCTGTACGCTTATCGCTATCTTACAACGTCATTCATTGAGACTTCCTTTTAAATCCCAACTCTATCATATTATAAAGTCGCAGGCCAGTACTTTTAAATATTAATTCCTATTCATAGCACATGTCTTATGTAGTATTAGTCAACAGTATTTTTATTGCGGAATATTGTAATATTTCATCGCAGAGTGGTAGTGAACTTATTTTGTAATATTCCATCGCTGAGTGGTTCTGAGTTCGATTCAAAGTCAGTAAAGGCATATTCAGCTTTTTTCACAAGCAGGAAACGCGAAATATCAAATAACTGCTGATAAGCTTTAGCGTATATTTCTCCCAGTGTTTCATCTCTGATGGAACCTTATATTATTTTTAATGTAGTTTCATACAGAGTATTACATATCACAATTGTCAGCATTTATTGCATGAAAATTAATATTTTATTTCCGCACTAGAATTAAATATCGGATATCTGATAATTTCACCAGAAATGATTATATTTCATATACGTCATCGAATTAATGTGGGAATTCGCGAAATGAATTGTTCACAAAGATGAAAAGCGAAATATCTAATTACTGATGATTTAAGCTTTAACGTATATTTACCAAGTCGTGAGGCTATCGTCAGCATTTTTTTTTTAAAACTGCAATCATTCCATTGGTGTAAAATATATTTATCCTGTTGTGAGGCTATTTCATAACGTCATCACTACAGACCTACTTCTCGTATAATGTTTGGCCGCTAGCTTTTAAATACGAGGTTGAAAGTTGCAATACATTCATTTGAAGCGCCACGGAGTTTTAGAGTTTAGATGATTAAATATGCATTACCTATTTTTATGTACGATGCTTTCATTCACCGTTCTACAAACGGACTTGATCAAATTGTTTACTTTATACATCACGTAACAGTCCTATTACAAATAGTAGAAACTCAAAATAGCTAGAGGTTCGAGTTTTCAAAACTTACAATTTTTTCCATATTTAGACTTTCAATTAAATTTATGTTTTTATTTTACAAGATCACCAGTAATTTTTACTATGATCCACAACGGTGGCGCGGCTCCAAACACCCTCAATGTCTACCACTGATGTTTTATAAAGTCGTTATTATATTCAAATTATATTTTAATTTCAAGGTGGTCTGTGTTAGAGCTTTTTCCATGAATATGTCATCCTCAGATCCAACTAAGTTTTAACTTTTGCTTCCATCCGTATATATTTTCATTGAATAATCCACATATTCTTCCACTTTGCTAATTACTCTTAAGTCCACTGGATGAAGTCAGTTGTGAGAATCTCACAAAGCTTTCTCTACCCTCAAAATTGTAACAACTTTAATGTCCTCCAACATACAGATTTTACATCATAGAGCAAAAATATTTTTCCAGGTTATAATATTGAGATTATTTTAGCTTTTTTCCATAGATTTAGGGAATTTTCTATTTGTTAATCATCCACTATCAATCATCGTTATTTTGCTCACTATATCGGCTTCTCCACGAGCTTTTAAATGTTCATTATGTTCTAAAACATTCATAATTTCTGAATGTATACAAATATAATCTCCACTGTTTATCGGTATCTTTGTTTCTTCTCTTAACCTTCTCCAAAATTAACTATCTTATTATTATTATCTGGCTCATAGCATCTTCTTTACTAATTGTATTCGTTTCTAAAATATGGTTGTTAACACTATGCTTTTCCTTATTTTTGTCAGATCTAAGTTTGTATATTTCATTCCATGAGTGATGTTCTTTACGCATTTCTTTTATAATGTGGTACCATCTCCTTAGTATGCAAAATGTCATAGATTTTTACCTAATTTACACCATCATGATTCAGTTGTAATGTAAGATGAACAAGTTTAGCGGTTAAAGATAATATGCTTATTGTTTTTACATGTTCTATAACGTGGTACTACATCAGTTCTAACATTGCCTATGAACTCGTCATGTCTTAGACCCATATTTTAAATGTACTTGATACAAATATAATTTTTTACGAGATCTTCATCATAATTTACAGAGCACCTAATAGTTATTTGTAATATTGTTTTAAATTTAAAGTCATTGTACCCGATAGTCTTCACAATATTTCATTTTTAATTTTTCGGTTATGTTCGTTCTATATAGGTATTTCATTTATACAATCAAGCTATATAACCTTAAAGGGTCACATCCTACTTCGTATCAACCGCTCATTCTACAATATTTCATATCGGTACTAGGTGATAATATTAAGGTCTAAGTTGTAACCACAACGGTTTTTCAAATACGAGCTACCATTTCTTTATACAGCTGAATCTTCAGAAGTCCTTACAAAGGTCAGTACATACCGTTTTAAGGTTTTTATTCAGATAAATCCGTTCACGATTGGTATATACCCACTACAAATCCACAGCGTAGATATTAGCTCTAACGACAACATACAGTCTTTTCTCATCCATCCATATGTATTTGTTCTTCCCATTTCCTTTTTGCCACTTGAAATAATTTCGGTGTACACTTATTTATAGTATTTATCTTTATAAATATCAAATATCAGTACTCATTAAGAATTAAATTACGTTTACATCCAAGTGAGGTACTCTTCACATTCTGCTTTTCCTATATTATATCACATGCTTTATTTATTTATTTATTTATTCAAAATCTTAACATCAGTAGAGTAAGAAGTAAAATATGTATTATAAAGAAATCTTTTTCGTTACAACTTCAACAGAATTTTTTCATCTCATAATGTATACAAAAGTTCAGTCACATCCTTAAATTATATTCCAAATTCATCTCCCTCATTACATAACCTTCCTTCAAGATGATTATTTATTTATCAAGTCATCAAATATCAAAAAAGTTAAAAAATCTATTTAATTAATTATAATCATTGAATTTTAGCTAATTTGTGACATCATATGTGAAATATTTTTCTTAGCTTCTGGTAATATGCACATTATATTTTATGTATCAAATGATTATGCAAATATCAGAGTCAAGAAAATAACATACATCTTCTAGCATATAGAGAGTAAGTTTCACAACGCAAAACGTACACGTGAGAAGGTGTTGATTAGTCAGCAAAGTATATCAGGATCCAAGTCTCTATACCATACACCTTCATTAAGGAAAAAAGATATCGCGTATAATTTTCATAATAAGCATTTATATTTTGCATGCTTTTTCCCTAACGTCCTGATTATAATATTCAATTAGATATAAGTTACCATAGCTATGTTATCAATACAATGTTGAGGTTCAGGTTTTACATCTGCTTCATGTATGAAACTTGGAAATAAGACTTAGATATCGCATAAATTTCATAACCTGTTCATGTTTCGCGGCACCTAATAGTTATTGGTAATATTGTTTTAAATTTAAAGTCATTGCCTAAGTTCTCATCATTACTTAAAATACATTTGAACTCAACCAGTCTTAGACCCATATTTTATAAACACTTGACACAAGTAATATTTTTACGAGATCTTTATCATAATTTACAGATCACCTAAACATCTCCATTTTGCTTCAAAGTGATGTTCTTTACGCATTTCTTTTATAATGTGGTACCATCTCCTTAGTATGCAAAATGTCATAGATTTTTACCTAGTTTGCACCATCATGTTTTGAATTAGTTTCTCAGCTTTACACCATTTTTTTAACTGAACCTATACAATAGTCCATCATTTTTTCTTTTTATCATACAACCTACCTAATTATCCTAACAAAATGGGATTATCACCAAGTTAACATACATTTTTTCTATAATACATCACAAGTTTAGCTTTTAAAGATAATATGCTTAAGTTCTCATCATTACTTAAAATGCCTTTGAACTCGACATGTCTTAGACCCATATTTTAAATGCACTTGAAACAAATATAATTTTTTGCGAGATCTTTATCATAATTTACAGAGCACCTAATAGTTATTTGTAATATTGTTTCAAATTTAAAGTCATTGTATCCGCTAGTCTTCACAATATTTCATTTTAATTTTTCGGATATGCTTGTTCTATATAGGTATTCCATTTCTACAGTCAAACTTTCCCTAAGAAGTACTCTTTTATTACTTCAGGTTTGGTATAGAACATTATGAAAGATATTCCTCCATAACTTTTCTTAGAGTTCTTTGTATGTTTTTCCTTAACGCTATGGTAATAATATTCTAGTAGATAAGGGTTCAGTTTTTGCATTTCATTCATGTATGTGAAATAGAAATAAAAATTATAAATGAGTTTCTACAGGTTCTTGCACATAATATACAACACATTTCAAATATTATATCAAGATATTCATCGGAGTCCATCAATCTCTCACCTTTATCCCACAATCTATACATCTTTTATATATTGTACAGCATAGTGGATATCATTTTGAAATTACTTTTTACATATAAAATTATCAACTATTTTATGTTCACGCTATATGTTTAAGTACGTGCTCTACGTTTTTACATAATTTCATTATAAGTACCAAATTTTCCACATAAATTAACGAAAATAACGAAGTTTGCTCGTAAAATAACTATAAATATCGACTTTTATACATAGAAAGGTGAAAAATTACACATTCACATACACACATAACACAATCACTTCATTTCTAGGAGAGTAGACCTTCATTTCACATACACATATATAGATCAAGACCAAGACCAAGACCAAGACCGAGAAACAAGACCAAGACCGAGAAACAAGACCAAGACCGAGAAACAAGACCAAGACCAAGACCAAGACCAAGACCAAGACCAAGACCGAGAAACAAGACCAAGACCAAGACCAAAACCAAGACCAAGACCAAGACCGAGAAACAAGACCAAGACCAAGACCAAGACCAAGACCAAGACCAAGACCGAGAAACAAGACCAAGACCAAGACCAAGACCAAGACCAAGACCAAGACCGAGAAACAAGACCAAGACCAAGACCAAGACCAAGACCAAGACCAAGACCAAGACCAAGACCAAGACCAAGACCAAGACCGAGAACTAAACGAGAACGAAACGAGACGAGAACGAAGCGAGACGAGAACGAAACGAGAACTAGACGAGAACTAAATATACAGAGAAATAGACCTAAAACGAGAACTAAACGAGAACTAAACGATACGAGAACGAGATGAGACGAGAACTAAACGAGAACTAAACGAGAACGAAACGAGAACGAAACGAGACTTAATAAATAGTTGCTGCATGTTAAAAAATTGGCCAACTCTCATCCATGATAAGAAGAAACGTAGAATGATACTAAATGCAAGTCACCAATTATGTATATTGTTATTCACAGCATCGCATTGAATGTCCTATTGTTGTATGGGTGGTATCTAGTCAGAACTAGTCTTAACTGACTTTTTCTAGTTAGATCTAGTCTTAACTGACTTTTTTCTAGTTAGAACTAGTCTTAACTGACTTTTTCTAGTTAGATCTAGTCTTAACCGACTTTTTTCTAGTTAGAACTAGTCTTAACTGACTTTTTTCTAGTTAGAACTAGTCTTAACTGACTTTTTTCTAGTTAGAACTAGTCTTAACTGACTTTTTCTAGTTAGATCTAGTCTTAACCGACTTTTTTCTAGTTAGAACTAGTCTTAACTGACTTTTTTCTAGTTAGAACTAGTCTTAACTGACTTTTTTCTAGTTAGAACTAGTCTTAACTGACTTTTGTTTTCTCACCTTAACAGCTTGACGGTTGAACAGCAACTAATTGTATTTGACATACATCAATTATTTATTGGTAAAACTCGTGACGTCTAACAAGAAAGATCATTTTGATCATATCTCGCATAATACTTGTTGAATAATGAACCCGTTGGTCTTTCCGGAATTACTAGGCCCACACACACACACAACAAATACGCATCATCCACGAAGCAATCTCATAAAAGAAGTCTTAACACCGATAAGATTAAAAAGGATTATATCCAAAACACTAAGTTATGTTAGGTTAGGCTAGATTAGGTTAGGCTAGGTTAGGTTAGGTTAGCATAGGTTAGGTTAGCAGGATGATATTTTAAAATTATTTCTACATTAATGAAAATTCTAAGTTAGGTTAGGTAGATTATGTTGGGTTAGGTTAGGTTATGGAAGGTTAGGTTATGTTAGGTTAGGTTAGGTTATGATAGGTTACGTTAGGTTAGCAGGATATTTTAAAATCATTTCTACATTGATAGAAAGGCTAAGTTCCTTGGCACATTTTATCAATGTTTCTAGAAATAATTTTAAAATATCGTCCTGCTAACCTAACGTAACCTATCATAACCTAACCTAACCTAACATAACCTAACCTTCCATAACCTAACCTAACCCAACATAATCTACCTAACCTAACTTAGAATTTTCATTAATGTAGAAATAATTTTAAAATATCATCCTGCTAACCTAACCTATGCTAACCTAACCTAACCTAGCCTAACCTAATCTAGCCTAACCTAACATAACTTAGTGTTTTGGATATAATCCTTTTTAATCTTATCGGTGTTAAGACTTCTTTTATGAGATTGCTTCGTGGATGATGCGTATTTGTTGTGTGTGTGTGTGGGCCTAGTAATTCCGGAAAGACCAACGGGTTCATTATTCAACAAGTATTATGCGAGATATGATCAAAATGATCTTTCTTGTTAGACGTCACGAGTTTTACCAATAAATAATTGATGTATGTCAAATACAATTAGTTGCTGTTCAACCGTCAAGCTGTTAAGGTGAGAAAACAAAAGTCAGTTAAGACTAGTTCTAACTAGAAAAAAGTCAGTTAAGACTAGTTCTAACTAGAAAAAAGTCAGTTAAGACTAGTTCTAACTAGAAAAAAGTCGGTTAAGACTAGATCTAACTAGAAAAAGTCAGTTAAGACTAGTTCTAACTAGAAAAAAGTCAGTTAAGACTAGTTCTAACTAGAAAAAAGTCAGTTAAGACTAGTTCTAACTAGAAAAAAGTCGGTTAAGACTAGATCTAACTAGAAAAAGTCAGTTAAGACTAGTTCTAACTAGAAAAAAGTCAGTTAAGACTAGATCTAACTAGAAAAAGTCAGTTAAGACTAGTTCTGACTAGATACCACCCATACAACAATAGGACATTCAATGCGATGCTGTGAATAACAATATACATAATTGGTGACTTGCATTTAGTATCATTCTACGTTTCTTCTTATCATGGATGAGAGTTGGCCAATTTTTTAACATGCAGCAACTATTTATTAAGTCTCGTTTCGTTCTCGTTTCGTTCTCGTTTAGTTCTCGTTTAGTTCTCGTCTCATCTCGTTCTCGTATCGTTTAGTTCTCGTTTAGTTCTCGTTTTAGGTCTATTTCTCTGTATATTTAGTTCTCGTCTAGTTCTCGTTTCGTTCTCGTCTCGCTTCGTTCTCGTCTCGTTTCGTTCTCGTTTAGTTCTCGGTCTTGGTCTTGGTCTTGGTCTTGGTCTTGGTCTTGGTCTTGGTCTTGGTCTTGGTCTTGGTCTTGGTCTTGGTCTTGTTTCTCGGTCTTGGTCTTGGTCTTGGTCTTGGTCTTGGTCTTGGTCTTGTTTCTCGGTCTTGGTCTTGGTCTTGGTCTTGGTCTTGGTCTTGGTCTTGTTTCTCGGTCTTGGTCTTGGTCTTGGTTTTGGTCTTGGTCTTGGTCTTGTTTCTCGGTCTTGGTCTTGGTCTTGGTCTTGGTCTTGGTCTTGGTCTTGTTTCTCGGTCTTGGTCTTGTTTCTCGGTCTTGGTCTTGTTTCTCGGTCTTGGTCTTGGTCTTGGTCTTGATCTATATATGTGTATGTGAAATGAAGGTCTACTCTCCTAGAAATGAAGTGATTGTGTTATGTGTGTATGTGAATGTGTAATTTTTCACCTTTCTATGTATAAAAGTCGATATTTATAGTTATTTTACGAGCAAACTTCGTTATTTTCGTTAATTTATGTGGAAAATTTGGTACTTATAATGAAATTATGTAAAAACGTAGAGCACGTACTTAAACATATAGCGTGAACATAAAATAGTTGATAATTTTATATGTAAAAAGTAATTTCAAAATGATATCCACTATGCTGTACAATATATAAAAGATGTATAGATTGTGGGATAAAGGTGAGAGATTGATGGACTCCGATGAATATCTTGATATAATATTTGAAATGTGTTGTATATTATGTGCAAGAACCTGTAGAAACTCATTTATAATTTTTATTTCTATTTCACATACATGAATGAAATGCAAAAACTGAACCCTTATCTACTAGAATATTATTACCATAGCGTTAAGGAAAAACATACAAAGAACTCTAAGAAAAGTTATGGAGGAATATCTTTCATAATGTTCTATACCAAACCTGAAGTAATAAAAGAGTACTTCTTAGGGAAAGTTTGACTGTAGAAATGGAATACCTATATAGAACAAGCATATCCGAAAAATTAAAATGAAATATTGTGAAGACTAGCGGATACAATGACTTTAAATTTGAAACAATATTACAAATAACTATTAGGTGCTCTGTAAATTATGATAAAGATCTCGCAAAAAATTATATTTGTTTCAAGTGCATTTAAAATATGGGTCTAAGACATGTCGAGTTCAAAGGCATTTTAAGTAATGATGAGAACTTAAGCATATTATCTTTAAAAGCTAAACTTGTGATGTATTATAGAAAAAATGTATGTTAACTTGGTGATAATCCCATTTTGTTAGGATAATTAGGTAGGTTGTATGATAAAAAGAAAAAATGATGGACTATTGTATAGGTTCAGTTAAAAAAATGGTGTAAAGCTGAGAAACTAATTCAAAACATGATGGTGCAAACTAGGTAAAAATCTATGACATTTTGCATACTAAGGAGATGGTACCACATTATAAAAGAAATGCGTAAAGAACATCACTTTGAAGCAAAATGGAGATGTTTAGGTGATCTGTAAATTATGATAAAGATCTCGTAAAAATATTACTTGTGTCAAGTGTTTATAAAATATGGGTCTAAGACTGGTTGAGTTCAAATGTATTTTAAGTAATGATGAGAACTTAGGCAATGACTTTAAATTTAAAACAATATTACCAATAACTATTAGGTGCCGCGAAACATGAACAGGTTATGAAATTTATGCGATATCTAAGTCTTATTTCCAAGTTTCATACATGAAGCAGATGTAAAACCTGAACCTCAACATTGTATTGATAACATAGCTATGGTAACTTATATCTAATTGAATATTATAATCAGGACGTTAGGGAAAAAGCATGCAAAATATAAATGCTTATTATGAAAATTATACGCGATATCTTTTTTCCTTAATGAAGGTGTATGGTATAGAGACTTGGATCCTGATATACTTTGCTGACTAATCAACACCTTCTCACGTGTACGTTTTGCGTTGTGAAACTTACTCTCTATATGCTAGAAGATGTATGTTATTTTCTTGACTCTGATATTTGCATAATCATTTGATACATAAAATATAATGTGCATATTACCAGAAGCTAAGAAAAATATTTCACATATGATGTCACAAATTAGCTAAAATTCAATGATTATAATTAATTAAATAGATTTTTTAACTTTTTTGATATTTGATGACTTGATAAATAAATAATCATCTTGAAGGAAGGTTATGTAATGAGGGAGATGAATTTGGAATATAATTTAAGGATGTGACTGAACTTTTGTATACATTATGAGATGAAAAAATTCTGTTGAAGTTGTAACGAAAAAGATTTCTTTATAATACATATTTTACTTCTTACTCTACTGATGTTAAGATTTTGAATAAATAAATAAATAAATAAAGCATGTGATATAATATAGGAAAAGCAGAATGTGAAGAGTACCTCACTTGGATGTAAACGTAATTTAATTCTTAATGAGTACTGATATTTGATATTTATAAAGATAAATACTATAAATAAGTGTACACCGAAATTATTTCAAGTGGCAAAAAGGAAATGGGAAGAACAAATACATATGGATGGATGAGAAAAGACTGTATGTTGTCGTTAGAGCTAATATCTACGCTGTGGATTTGTAGTGGGTATATACCAATCGTGAACGGATTTATCTGAATAAAAACCTTAAAACG